>LR738710.1:387094297-387212428 GCA_902687465.1 Secale cereale
CATAACACGAGATCGTATAGTTCGTAATGCATAAGCTTTTCGGTGTCAAGTATTTATTCCTTAGACCATGAGGTTGTACAACTCCCAGATACCGTAGGAGTGCTTTGGGTGTGCCAACCGTCACAACGTAACTGGGTGGCTATAAAGGTACGCATCGGGTATCTCCGAAAGTGTCTGTTGAGTTGGTACGAACCGAGACTGGGATGTTGTCACTCCGTATGACGGAGAGGTACCTCTGGGCCCACTCGGTAAGACATCATCATAATGAGCTCAATGTGACTAAGTAGTTAGTCACGGGATGATGGATTACGGATCGAGTAAAGAGACTTGCCATAACGAGATTGAACAAGGTATTGGGAATACCGACGATCGAATCTCGGGCAAGTATCGTACCGATGGACAAAGGGAATAACATACGGGATTGAGTGAATCCTTGACACAGTGGTTCATCCGATGAAGATCATCGAGGAACACGTGGGAACCAACATGGGTATCCAGATCCCGCTGTTGGTTATTGACCGGAGAATGGTCTTGGTCATGTCTACGTGTCTCCCGAACCCGTAGGGTCTACACACTTAAAGTTCGGTAACGCTAGGGTCGTAGAGATTAATGCACGTGGAAACCCGAAAGTTGTTCGGAGTCCCGGATGAGATCCCGGACGTCACGAGGAGTTCCGGAATAGTTCGGAGGTAAAGATTGATATATGGGAAGTCCAGTTTCGGCCAACGGGTGATCTCCGGGGGTCACCGGGAGCGTCCCGGGACCACCGGAGGGGCCCCGGGGGTCCACCGGGTGGGGCCACCCATCCCGGTGGGGCCCCTAGGCCGCGAGGGGATGTGTCCAGCCCTCAGGGCTGGCGCACCACCAAGGGAGCCCGACCTCCCCATGCGCATAGGGATAAAACCCTAAGGGGAGGGGGGCCACCACTTGCCTTGGGGGAGGGGGACTCCTCCCTGGCCGCCGCCCCCCCTTGCAGATTGGATCTGCAAGGGGCTGGCGCCCCCTTGGCCCCCTATATATATGTGGGGGGGGGGGGGAGAGGGCAGCCGCACCTCAGCCCTGGCGCCTCTCCCCCTCCCGTCACACCTTCCAACTCCTTTGCAGGGCAGCCCGGCGAAGCCCTGCTGCGATATCCACTGCATCCGTCATCATGCCGTCGTGCTGCCGGATCTCTGACGACTTCTCCTCCCCCCTTGCTGGATCAAGAAGGAGGTGACGTTGCTGCACCGTACGTGTGTTGAACGCGGAGGTGCCGTCCGTTCGGCGCTAGATCATCGGTGACGAAGAACGTGAAGAGTACGAATACTTCATCCTTGCTTCGTTGAAAGCTTCCGCACACAATCTTCATAACGGTATGTAGATGCACTCTTAGTTGCTCGTTGCTAGATGTCTCCATACTTGGATCTTGGTGAAGACGTAGAATTTTTTGATTTATGCTACGTTCCCCAACATGTAATGGGTCAAGTTGGAACACCCCTGCAGGGTTATGAACTTTCGAAAGCCGTGCCCGCGATTATGTGGCAGATGGGAGCTTGTTAATATCCGGTTGTAGATAACTTGACACAATGTTACAATACACTACCAGCGTGTGTACCGTGACTGTCAATTTCCGAATAGGGATTCGGGAGTTGAATACGGTGGGGTTATGTTTGTTGAGCTGTAGCTAGGATCACTTCGTGATCATCTCTCGACCGAGGCTTTCTCTTCTCGCACTCTCTCACGTAAGCTAGTTGCTAGTTGCTGCTGCAGACACTTATTCTTTTCTTCAGCCTTATCCTCTCCCAAGGCTTAAATAGTCTTGTTACCCGGGAACGGGATTGCTAAGTCCTCTGTGGCTCACAGTTACTTCACCACACCAGATGCAGGTCCAGTGGTGAGCTATCCAGGCGATGGCACCGAGCTAGACTGGGAGTATGACGAGGAGCGTAGTCGATACTATGTTCGTTATCCTGATGATCAGTAGTGGAGACTTCTGCTAGGATTCGATCCGACCTGTGGATTTAAATTATGTTTGGTATCTTGCCATTTGGATTTTACCCTTAGAGGGCTGTGATGTTTTAATGTATGACGATTGAGACATGTATTGTATTTGTGTGACGTGGCGAGTGTAAGCCAACTATTTTATGTTTTCCATCCCCATCTTTTACATGAGTTGTGCAAAGATACCACACTTGCGATCATTCCAGCAAGGGGTTATGTCTCTAAGTCGTGCCTCGACACGTAGGAGATATAGCTCCATCCTGGGCATTACAAGTTGGTATCAGAGCCTTCTCCGACCTAGGAGCCCCCACTGATTGATCGAATCGTTGACGGTCGAGTCTAGGCACACACTGAAAACATTTCGAGTCCTATATATTATATCGGAGAGTAGGATTTCTTTGCTTCTCATCCCCTTTCTCTCTGGTGAGGACTCCTGACGTCTACTTTTGTCTCTTCTATCTTCAAAAATTGCACCAATTTTTATTTTTTTAGGAATCTCGCGAGTATTCTGGGATTGTTTCGATGTTCTTGTGACGATAAAATTGTTCTCGATGCCTCCTGACATTAGGGGTTGTGGCAGTGTCCCGGGGAGTTGAGCTTCGGGGTATTGTCGTCACAAGCATATCGCGGCAGTACTAAATACTTAAGACGGCCGACATCAAAAATCTCTCCTATACGGCCAGTGGCAAGATAACCCCGACATCACCCAGTACTGGGGAGGTAGTTCGGGAGTATTGCCATAGCGTGTTATAGTGGAAGCTTTTCGAAGGTCCGAGGTAGACAGTTTCCGAGAAAGACTGGTTATGTGTTGAAGGATGGATACACCTGGATGTAGGTTTATAGTTGATTGCGCGGTGCTTCCCGTGTATCCCCAACACCTGATTGCATAACTGGAATCTTTCGGAAATTAATAGGTGGGCTTATCCAGTAGATCGTAGGCATTCTTCCAACGAATGCAGGTTAGCGAGTTCGGGGTTCTACATTGAGTGAAGTGGTATTATGACCGATGTTCCGATTGGGAGTTGCATCTTAAAGGGTCCTTGGCTATGCTGATCCGGGGATTGCAAAACCTTTCGTAACGCGTTCATATGCTTTCAGCACAAAGATGTTAGAACGAAGCTCCTATCTTGTGTTTGTTTCCATCCGTACCATGTTGTTTTTCTTATTTTACCTTTTGTCCCTATGTGGCTTCTCGTGAAGATTGATGTTATCATTTAACTGAGAATTTCATTCGTTCCTCTTGTTCGAATGATTTCATTCGTTCCTATTGTTCGAATGATTATTGTGAAGAATTGTTGCAATTCATTCCATTGATTCAGCTTATACCTTCTGTCAATCAATTGCTGATTCGTGGTTATCTCTTTCAGGATGGCTCCGAAAAGGGTTCCCAACGCTAACCCAGAGGGTGAAGAGGTCCCAGAACGTCCTCCTTCCCCTCCTCCTCCGTCTGAGGCTTGGAGAGCGATTATGCAGACTACAACTCAGAACACCCAGATGTTGATGCAGATGATGCAGCAGATGCAAGCTAATCAAGCTAATCAGGGTGTTCCAGGGAATCAAGGCAACTTCTTCAACCAGCAGCACCATGCTACTCTCAACCAGTTCTTGGCCAATAATCCAAAAGCTTTCAGTTACTGTGTCGACCCTCTTGATGCTGAAGATTGGTTAACCGACATAAAGAAGCATTTTGAGTGCAGTAACGTGAAGGAAGAGGACTATGTGAAGTTTGCAGCCTTCCAACTCAAAGACCAAGCAGCTGACTGGTGGCAGCAGTACAAAGACTCCAGGCCAGGTCAGGTGATCTCTTGGGAGAATTTCTGCAAGGATTTTCGCTCTCACCACATTCCTACAAGTGTCATCGAGGGTATGCGTGAGCAATTCCGCAACCTGAAGCAGGGCTCTATGACAGTCTATCAGTATAATGTCAAGTTCCAAAACCTTGCCCGCTATGCTAAGCAAGACATTCCTGATGCCAAGAGCAAAATCTACCAGTTCCGTGGAGGTCTGAAAGATGAACTTCAACTTGCTCTCACCTTGTTCGAGCCCGATGAATTCGACAAATTCTATAACATGGCTTTGAAACAAGAGGCAGCTCAGCTTAAGATGGAGGCATCTAAAAAGAGAATTCGAGATGCCGTTCACTCTTCCTCATCGTCTCAGTTGGCTGCGAAACAACATATATTCTGGCTTCCTCCTCCTCCAGTGATTCGAGCTCCTTACAACAACTCCAACACCAATAAGAACTCCGGTGGACGTGGTTTCTCCCACCCACCCAACCCGAGCAACCAGTCAAGGAACCAGTTTCAGTCTCAAGGCTCAAAGTCAAGTGGTTCTCATTTCCGTCCTCTCTCAGAAGTGGTGTGCAACAAGTGTGGCCAGAAGGGTCACTATGCCAACAGATGTCCAAACCCGAAGCGTCTTCCACCTCCTCCGCCTGTCATTTCAGCTATTGTCAAGCATAATCCAAAGTCTGCAAGGGTCAATCTGATGAGTGCAGCTGAAGCGGAGAATTCTTCTGATGTCATTTTGGGTAACCTTCCAGTGAACTCTATGCCTGCTAAAGTTTTGTTTGATTCGGGTGCTTCTTTGTCCTTCATTTCAAGACCTTTTGTTGCCAAGCATGAATTTGTCACTCAAGTGATGCCGAAGCCGTTGAGCATTATTTCTCCTGGTTTGCAAATGTCCTCTCGGGTGCATGTTCCGGATGTGTCTATTCGCATGGGTGATTATCGATTTTTGGCTTCTCCGGTGGTTCTTGGTAATTCCGACATCGACCTCATCCTCGGAATGGATTGGCTTTCTCAGCATGATGCTCACATTGATTGTGCTCAGAAGGAAGTCAAGATGACTCATCCTGATGAAGATGTGATTATCTTTGCCTCCAGGGATAACACTATCAGGCTTTTCTCTCTAAATGATAAGGGTGAAATTAATGCCATATCTCAAATTCCGGTGGTTAACGAATATCAAGACGTCTTTCCTGAAGAACTTCCAGGCATGCCTCCACACCGTCAGGTGGAATTTGTCATTGAACTCGAGCCGGGTACTGAGCCAGCATGCCGGCGTTCGTACAAGCTATCTCCGGACGAATTGAAGGAATTGAAGAAGTAGCTTGATAAGCAGGAGAGTATGGGTCTCATCAGGCCTAGTACGTCTCCTTGGGGCTGTGGTGTCTTATTTGTCAAGAAGAAAGATGGCACGGAGCTAGACTGGGAGTACGACGAGGAGCGTAGTCGATACTATGTTCGTTATCCTGATGATCAGTAGTGGAGACTTCTACTAGGATTCGATCCGACCTGTGGATTTAAATTATGTTTGGTATCTTGCCATTTGGATTTTACCCTTAGAGGGCTGTGATGTTTTAATGTATGATGATTGAGACATGTATTGTATTTTTGTGACGTGGCGAGTGTAATCCAACTATTTTATGTTTTCCATCCCCATCTTTTACATGAGTTGTGCAAAGATACCAGACTTGCGATCATTCCAGCATGGGGTTATGTCTCTAAGTCGTGCCTCGACACGTAGGAGATATAGCTCCATCCTGGGCATTACATGTCCCGTCTTTCGATGAGATGGTGGCTATCGTTTTGGAGGAAGTCGACTTGGACGATCCGACTACGAACGTGCGTGGACATCGCGCCTTAGCAATCGCTAAACCAACTCCGAGAGGTTATTGACCACGCCGGAGCACGATCAACCTCACCACGAAGGTCTGTTTCCTGCAGGCAAACGAAGAACAAGCAAGAAACTGAGATTGCAATCTGGATATTGTGAATTCAAGAGGAAAGCTTTATTGATCAAGTGGGGTTCTGTGACGTCTTTGTCTGGCCGTTGAACACAAACGAAGTACGCGAAGTTGCAACTATGACGAACTTTAATCTAAACAAAACCCAAAGTCTAAACGACGCCCTAAGGGCTGTATATACGGGGGAAAGAGGGGGGAATTTCGTGGCCCTTGGTGGAGGGGTCCGAAACCAACCCTAACTCTTGTTTCCCCACACATACGGACTCTAAAAACAGCCTATACTCAAGTATTTCGAAATTACATGGGCCTGACCCAATAATAAGGTGACGCATCACCTATAATAGCTTCTGGACGAAATTTATCAAGTGGCATCTTGTATATTTCGTCCAAGGCTTCACGCACTCATTATGGTGGCTTCAAAGTCCTGAAATCATCACTTGTAACTCCATTCTTGTTCCCCTTGCGCATGCCATCATCTTCATGCTTGATCTTGCTCCAATGTTCATCCTTCTTGTCCAAGCTAGGCCCTTCATTTGTAAGCATGACAAATGTATCCAATTTAGGCAGCATCATATTCTCATGAACATTAGATTCATTAGCAAGAAACGAAAGTACGTGGTAATTTAATTGGCGTGCGCGAGCTCTAGTAATTGGTCCTGTATATGTGTCAGTTGGAGCTGTGGGTGTAACATTGTTAGTGATGTCCTCATCATCTTCGGGATCAATGCTTCCGGAAAACTTTGGCATGGTGAACTTAAGTTTGCCATAGCGATGCTCTTCATTGTTTCCTTGCCTATTTGGAGGGCGTTCTTGATTTTGGCGATTGGCAATATCATGTTGCTCTTGTCGAAGTGGATGTCCATTGTCATGGTGTACTTGCCGAGCTTGTTGTTCTTGTAGAGGTTGATGCTCTTGTCGCGCTTGAGGGGGAACTTCTTCTTGCATTCTTGCTTGGTGGCGCCTCTCTTGCATCTCATCGCGAAGGAAATCCTCTTCTTGACGAGTGTGTCAAGTGCGAGCTGCCACATTGCGATGTGAATCACGTAATGCTCGTTGCGTGTCAAGAGCTTGAGCTTCTCGGCGTTGTTGTGCTTGACTATGAGCCTCGACATCTTGTTCTTCTTGGTATTGACGTGCTCGCTCTTGTTGTTGTTGGAGTAGTCGTTGCCGTTCTTGTGCTTGCTCAAGTGTAGCTTGGTTTTGACGATGTCGACTTTCTTGCTCTTCAAATAGCTCTTGTGAACTCTTGTCATGAAGTGGATTCCGGTTGTCATGTCGAGCTTGACATGCGGCTTGACGAAGAGTGTTTGATGTAGGGGTACTTGAGCCTTCTGTGGGGTCGGTATGTCGACTTGAGCGGCTTCGTCTTTGAGAAGATGTGGACGAAGAACGTCGATTGACTATCAAAGTCCGTAGCTCATCGAATTGTGTAGACATGTTGGTGTTGATGATGTCGAATTGCTCTCTTGATCTTGCTTCAAATTGGCGCGCGTCCTCTGCGACTTGACCAATGTACTCGCGCATAGCTTCACTTTCTTGATGGAGAGCTCGTTGGACACCGAAGAGATGTAGTTTGGTAACGTAGTTGTTCGGTTCTTGAGGATCGTCGAAGGTCGGGTTCGAAGATGTACTTGGCCTATCCATCATCACAAGCAAATATGTGAGTGGGAGAAAGGAGAAGACAGTACCTTAACCGAAGTTGAAAATGGATCAATGATCACTCAGTAATGTAACCCGGAAATAGCACTATTGGTACCACTTCGCGTCGGTTCTCACACCTACACAAGTAAATCTTTGAGAGGAGCTTGGTTAGGATGGTATCATAAATTCAATGCAATCGTCAAAGTGACTCAATGATGTCGAAAATGGTTCACAATTTGCTCATGCAACAAGTAGATCACTAGCAAAGTAGCACACGGAACACACACACGGATAGATAAATGTGGTTGTGCAACCAAGGGTGAGCGAAAATGTGGAATCCACGGAAAATGCTCGTGTTGCACAACACTAGAGAGACGCTAACCGATTGCTTAATAGGCGGATACACACTTGTGCACGACCTATAAGAGGCAAAACGTAACGACTATCTATCACAAGTATACTATGAGTGTATGATGTGCCGATGCTTGAGCACAAGATGGTATATTGCTATCACATATGATCTCTTTTGATGCAAGGCGTATGATGCTATTTTCCTTTTGCTTATAAGCTTCGGTTGGCTCTTTTGCTTAAAAGCTTGTGAGCTCTTTCTTTGGGCACTTATGCATGCTTTTCGGATCAAGGTAGCTATTGTGTATGCGGATCACTCTTGTGGCACACGGATATATGATGATGTAGTACGCAATATCTATGACTATCACTAATGTGCACAAGTGTCGTGGCCCGGCAATACTCAAATGGCTAGTCTCAATGGGAAAGCTAATGTAGGGTGGAACCCTAGATGGCCGATCTTTCACGAAATGGAGGGATCCCGTGATGAACACGAAGAACACAAAGGGGAATCATGAGGGAAAACACTCAAGAACAAGTCCAATCACACATCCACTAGACAATCAAACACAAAAGGTCACAAGGTACATGAACAACCAAGGGAAAGATACAAGGTAGAGTTCATCTCCAAGAGGAGGTCTTGAATCCGTGAAGGATCTTCCCGTTTAGGGCTCTTGAATCCAAGGTGGATCTTCTCCGTAGAGGGGCCGCACTCTCTCTCGTGGAGTAGATCTGTAATGGATGAGCAAAGCTCTATCTCACATATGAGCTAAATTAATGCCAACCCTAAAATATTGGAGGTCGAGGAGTATATATAGTCTAGGGCCACCAAGGGGTAAGTGAGGGACGAAAGGGATACATGGGCCTCGGGCCCGGACACTGTACGCAGACAGGTACCGATCGTCCGTTGGTGATAGAGGCAAAGGTGTCTCATCTTTCGATGGGATGGTGGCTATCGTTTTGGAGGAAGTCGACTTTGACGATCCGACTACGAACGTGCGAGGTCGTCGCGCCTTAGCAATCGCTAAACCAACTCCGAGAGGTTATTGACCACGCCGGAGCACGATCAACCTAACTACGAAGGTCTGTTTCCTACACGCAAACGAAGAACAAGCAAGAAACTGAGATTGCAATCTGGATATTGCGAATTTAAGAGGAAAGCTTTATTGATCAAGTGGGCTTCTGTGACGTCTTTGTCTAGTCGTTGAACACAAACGAAGTACGCGAAGTTGCAGCTATGGCAAACTTTAATCTAAACAAAACCCAAAGTCTAAACGACGCCCGAAGGGCTGTATATATGGGGGAAAGAGGGGGGAATTTCGTGGCCCTTGGTGGAGGGGTCCGAAACCAACCCTAACTCTTGTTTCCCCACACATACGGACTCTAGAAACAGCCTATACTCAAGTATTTCGAAATTACATGGGCCTGGCCCAATAATAAGGTGACGCAGTACCTATAATAGCCTCTGGATGAAATTTATGAAGTGACATCTTGTATATTTCGTCCAAGGCTTCACGCACTCATTATGGTGGCTTCAAAGTCCTGAAATCATCACTTGTAACTCCATTCTTGTTCCCCTTGCGCATGCCATCATCTCCATGCTTGATATTGCTCCAGTGTTCATCCTTCTTGTCCAAGCTAGGCCCTTCATTTGTAAGCAAGACAAATGTATCCAATTTAGGTAGCATCATATTCTCATGAACATTAGATTCATTACCAAGAAACGAAAGTACCTAGTAATTTAATTGGCGTGCGCGAGCTCTAGTAATTGGTCCGGTATATGTGTCAGTTGGAGCTATGGGTGTAACCTTGTTAGTGATGTCCTCATCATCTGGACACCGGACGTCCGGTGGCTCGGGAGGGACCGGACGTCAGGTATCTCTCGGACTTCCGGTATTATTCTCTATTTGGGTTCTGTTGCCGATGTCACAGACGTCCGGCGGCCTCCGGTCGTCCGGTCGCCTGGGAGTCGCCGGTCGTCCGGTAGAGGCCGGACATCCGGAGCCTGTAGCTTTTCCAGCAGCTCCATTTCTTCCGCCTTCTCTTCCATGCTTCCCTCGCGGATGGTGTAGGTGATCCTTGGCGCTTGCACTCCTCCTCATCATCCGTGAAGCTCCGACAATACCTATGCATGCACACGAGAGGAGAGTCAAGTAGTATACCATCCTCGAAGGGGTCAAGTGAACACGTGTAAAGGAGACGATTCACCTTTAAGTATGAGAAGTAGAGGTCACACGTTGATGAGGACATCACTAACAAGGTTACACCCACAGCTCCAACTGACACATATACAGGACCAATTACTAGAGCTCGCGCACGCCAATTAAATTACCAGGTACTTTCGTTTCTTGGTAATGAATCTAATGTTCATGAGAATATGATGCTGCCTAAATTGGATGCATTTGTCTTGCTTACAAATGAAGGGCCTAGCTTGGACAAGAAGGATGAACATTGGAGCAAGATCAAGCATGGAGATGATGGCATGCGCAAGGGGAACAAGAATGGAGTTTCAATTGATGATTTCAGGACTTTGAAGCCACCATAATGAGTGTGAGAAGCCTTGGACGAAATATACAAGATGCCACTTCATAAATTTCGTCCAGAGGCTATTATAGGTGCTGCGTCACCTTATGATTGGGCCAGGCCCATGTAATTTCGAAATACTTGAGTATAGGCTGTTTTTAGAGTCCGTATGTGTGGGGAAACAAGAGTTAGGGTTGGTTTCGGACCCCTCCACCAAGGGCCACGAAATTCCCCCCTCTTTCCCTCATATATACAGCCCTTAGGGCATCGTTTAGACTTTGGGTTTTGTTTAGATTAAAAATTCACCATAGCTGCAACTTCGCGTACTTCGTTTGTGTTCAACGACCAGACAAAGGCGTCACAGAACCCCACCTTGATCAATAAAGCTTTCCTCTTATATTCGCAATATCCAGATTGCAATCTTAGTTTCTTGCTTGTTCTTCGTTTGCCTGCAGGAAACAGACCTTCGTGGTCAGGTTGATCGTGCTCCGGCGTGCTCGATAACCTCTCGGAGTTGGTTTAGCGATTGCTAAGGCGCGACGTCCACGCACGTTCGTAGTCGGATCGTCAAAGTCGACTTCATCCGAACGATAGCCACTATCTCATCGAAAGACGGGACACCTTTGCCTCTATCAAGTGGTATCAGAGCTTCCGTCGAGGACGACTTTAATTCAAGAAGGGGAGGATGATGAGGACATCACTAACAAGGTTACACCCACAGCTCCAACTGACACATATACAGGACCAATTACTAGAGCTCGCGCACGCCAATTAAATTACCAGGTACTTTCGTTTCTTGGTAATGAATCTAATGTTCATGAGAATATGATGCTGCCTAAATTGGATGCATTTGTCTTGCTTACAAATGAAGGGCCTAGCTTGGACAAGAAGGATGAACATTGGAGCAAGATCAAGCATGGAGATGATGGCATGCGCAAGGGGAACAAGAATGGAGTTTCAATTGATGATTTCAGGACTTTGAAGCCACCATAATGAGTGTGAGAAGCCTTGGACGAAATATACAAGATGCCACTTCATAAATTTCGTCCAGAGGCTATTATAGGTGCTGCGTCACCTTATGATTGGGCCAGGCCCATGTAATTTCGAAATACTTGAGTATAGGCTGTTTTTAGAGTCCGTATGTGTGGGGAAACAAGAGTTAGGGTTGGTTTCGGACCCCTCCACCAAGGGCCACGAAATTCCCCCCTCTTTCCCTCATATATACAGCCCTTAGGGCGTCGTTTAGACTTTAGGTTTTGTTTAGATTAAAAGTTCGCCATAGCTGCAACTTCGCGTACTTCGTTTGTGTTCAACGACCAGACAAAGGCGTCACAGAACCCCACCTTGATCAATAAAGCTTTCCTCTTATATTCGCAATATCCAGATTGCAATCTTAGTTTCTTGCTTGTTCTTCGTTTGCCTGCAGGAAACAGACCTTCGTGGTCAGGTTGATCGTGCTCCGGCGTGGTCGATAACCTCTCGGAGTTGGTTTAGCGATTGCTAAGGCGCGACGTCCACGCACGTTCGTAGTCGGATCGTCAAAGTTGACTTCATCCAAACGATAGCCACTATCTCGTCGAAAGACGGGACACCTTTGCCTCTATCACACGTGTCACTTGCCAAACAGACTCTTGGCATGGTGATGTCCATAGGATGCTCCGCATCACCCCCCCCCCCTTGGGAAAGATCTGACCTTGGATCGAAAACCAAATCACCATGGGAAAGAGATGGCGTTGTCGTGTAGATGTGGACGATCACGAAGTACTCATCATCTTCAAGCTCTACATGTGCACTCTCCAATGTCTCACCGTCTAGTGATTCTTTCAAAAGGAGCAAGGACAACAAACACTTGGAAAAACAAATGTGGTTAGCGTTAGTGCGAAACCAAGCATTGAAGAGGTGATTCACCAAACAAGTGTTGTCATCAAGCATAACATAAGGTGTGACAAAGAATTGTGGCATGGGAAATAATCACATCAATTGAGCACAAGCAAGGTCATCATGGAAACAAGCATGTAAATGTGAGGTAGAGATGCACATATGTGTGACAAGAGAATAAGCATCTACCTCAAAGTCATAGTAAGCATGCATAAAGCGCTCAATGAAAGGTCTATGGTAGGCATACGAATCATTCACAACATCAAATAAAATGAAGTGTCTAAACACAAGGGTCAGGTGCAAGACAATCCAAGCATAATGTGCATAGGGTGTAGTGAAAATCGAGTGGCACTCAACACAATAGAAATAGCAATTGTTCATCATGTGTGAGGCAAACAAGTCAATCATGTGACAAGCAATGAGACATGACATATGTGAAGAGATGATATTGTTGCAACGAAGCACGTGATAGGAGCAAGTAATCCACAAGTCGGATGCAACACACAAGGCATATATATCATGAAGCATGGCAATGTGGCAACGACAAGTCGAAGAAAGATCTCTAGCATGTGTGCAAAGAGTCATGGTGCAAGCAACACAACTAGTATGATCCACAATGTTCATGCTCATGGATTGTGGTTTCTCGAAAGAGAAGGATATCACCTCGAAAGTGTGTTCTTGTGCATCCTTCACAATGCCGAAGCACAAGCAAGTGCGATGTAGAAGCGTCGTGGTAGAAAGTGGTTCGCTCTCAAGAGCTCGAATGGTCAACTCACGTGAAGTGGAAGTCGACACGAAGTCCATGTATCCTACACATGCACACAAAAAAACAAAGAATGTATGTGCATGATAGATAGACACATCATCCATCATGATGGTTCTCTTCTCTTGCACATAACCATTAGAAGCAAAAGTGCATGAATAATATGATGCATCAATGGCTATATTCATGTCACTAGGCATATGGTGCAAAGAGGTAAGACAAACATGCTTCACAAGAAATATGTCAAAATCTCCAAATAAATGCGAGAATGCTATGGGGGCAATCTCATTGGCAAGACTAAAATCATGGTTGCGCTCAATGCATGGACAATCATATAGCATGAGAGAGGCAACATGTGGAGACATATGACAACAAGCAATATCAATCATGTGCAAAGCATGGCAATGGTGGCTATCAACCGCATGAAATGAGCAAGTATGAATCATCGGTGATGCAACATAAGCAAGCATACCAATCATGTCGTGCAAACTAGTGGAGCGAAGATGCAATACACTAGATGAGTTCATAGCGATCATGTCATGTGAGCCAATAGTAGGCATAAGCAATGCACACGACATATCACAAGCACGAGCACAAAGCAAAATCAAAGCATCATAATAGTCATGGGGTACAAAGGCATCATGGCAATAACAAGCAATATCTCCACCAAGGTTGCAAATACACATACAAGTATGTGATGAGGATATGACTACCTTGGATACGACCAAAAATATTGCATACATGTATATTTGTGAGGTGATTTCTAATGCAAACTATGAAACAATTTATTTATGTCATCCAGGACAAAAATACTTCACAGACTTTTGTGCCATGTCTAATTCTACGTGTATGGGACATTTGTACAATCCACATATGAAGATAAGGGGAAAAGAGAAGTTTTGGTGCTGTTCAAAAAGTTCTCTCACGTTACTTTTGGGCCAAGAGAAGATAGACTCCAAGTCTCTCACGTTCTGCATCCAGATTCGGACTGCACAGACATACCTGACTCAAAACGGCAAGAACTCCTTCATACGGACTCCGAATTGGGTGTTACTTTTTTTGTTGGAAACTAGATTTCGTACACTTTCCAACCCAATTGGATTCACCTTCAAATTCGTCCGGAGCGTTGAGATATCGACGAAACAATCTGACCCTACAGCAGAATCCGAGTCAAACTACAGGTCCAAAGGTGTTGCATCACCTCCACTTGGGCCCATGAGCCTTGTACGACCTAGGGTTAGTTTTAGGCTGCCTTGGGACGTCCTTCCACCTCCTTGGCCGCCACCCCTTGCTCCTATATAAGTAGATCCATCTAGTAGCTTTTTCTTTGGGATTTGTTTAGTCAAAAGTTAGCCATTGCAACTTCGTGTACTTCGTTTGTGTCCAACGACCAGACCAAGACCGCTTACGGATCCCCATATTTATCAATACTTCATCTATATTTGCAATATTTAGATTGCTTTATCATATTCTTGCTTGTTCTTCGATTGCATGCAGGAATAGACCTTCGTGGTCAGGCTGATCGTGCTTCTGGCATAGTCAGTAACCCCCGGAGATTGGTTTAGCGATTGGTAAGACGCAACGTCGTGCATGTTTATAGTCGGATCGTCAAAGTCGTCTCCACCAAATCGATAGTTACCATCTCATCGAAAGATCGGGCCCCTCGCCTCTATCAAGTGGTATCAGTTTTCAGGTTGCTCGGTGAGAATTTCTAGTTATTCCTAGATTAGATTTATTTTCTTACCTATTGTCCAAGAAAAAGTCAAAAAAAAGTTAGATCTATTCATCCTTTGTCCAAGCCAGTCTGAGCCTTTGCAATTTTCTTTTCATTGTTTGCATTATTGAATTATGGGTTGCATCGTCGTGTCGAGTTGCTGGTCTTAGTGTCTAGTTCGTTAGAGTTTTGAGTTCTGTTCACATTAGTCACGTCGCCGCTGCATCGTTATCCCTTCCGCTGTCCACCACCTCATCCATCAATTTCCACCTCGTGCAACACATCGTTCATTGTCACAATCATAGTTGAAGTCGTTCGCATCTTTGGTTGATCCAATCTGCATCTTATCTAGTTTGTCCTGGAAAGAGGGAGAAAGAAAAAAAAAAGACAGAGAAAAAAAGTAAAAAAAAGAGGAGAGAAAGAAAAAGAAAAAAAGTGTGAGAAAAAAGAAAAAGAAAAAGAAGGAAAAGAAAGTTGGAGAGAGTGTTGTTGTATATTCTGCTTGGCAGTGGTTTTCATCATTATCTTTACTGCCATTGTGATCTTCACTTATATCTTGCTGTCCAGAGCTAATTCGTATCCTTTATTGATGCTAGTTATGCTACACCGTGACATCATTAGTGTTCTAGGCTCGCGTCTCTAGTCCGGTCTAGCCTAGGACCAGCACAGTACCGTCGTTGAGCGTTTATTCAACATTTCATCTCTGAATAGATTATTGCTAATGTTTTGCTACCATATATAGCCAACCCAGCTCCACATATTTCTACACCGTGCATATTTACGTTCACCTAGCAATCGCTTTACTCAATCTTTGGAGTTATTTGACACCGCTGGTTGCCTATCACCACCTGCTGCATGGTAAGAACTTGTAAGATATTGATATTTGCTTTACTGTGAGCGCTTTACCACCACATCCTAGTAGTTCATAGGAACATTATTCTCGAATTTTGTTTCTTGTTTCTACTAATCATGACAGGTACCGGAGACAGAAGTTCTTGGACGATGGATACATCTTCACCATCACGAGACGTGGGACAACACACACAAGCACATGGTCAGGTTATTTCTTTACCGTCATTTGATGGTAGATTTAATCCTGGTATTTATCTAGCTTGGGAGCTTGAAGCAGAAAAAGTTTTTAGTCACCATCATTTTTTTTGAACTTGAGAGAGTACGAGCTGTCCCTAGAGTATTTACTGGTTTTGCTTCTGTTTGGTGGAGTGTGCATTGTAAGAAAAATATTGATAACCAACCCACAACTTGGAAAGATTTGAAGGCTGTAATGAGAAACCATTTTTTCCTTCTTACTATCGCCGTGAATTGCTTCGCAAATTGGAACAATTAAAACAAGGCAGTAACACTGTTCATGCTTACTACCAAGAGTTCAAATCTTATATGCATCATTGTGACATAGAAGAATCTGAGGATGATACAATGAATAGATTTTTTTGGTGGTTTGAACCATGATATTCGCGCAAGATTTCAGTATATTCCTCGTTGCATTATTGGTATGTATGTTCGTGCTTGTACCTTTGAGAGACAAATACATGAGGATGCATTGTGTGACTACAACAACAACTATTCCAGTTCATGCTCACCACCACTGGTTGGTTCCTCCACCATTGCACCTACTAGAGCAGCCAAACCTCCGATTGTGAGCATGACATCATCTAAAGTGTATGGTACATTGTCATCGTCTATACCTACATCAGCTACGTCTCTACGACAAGGTAACAGTAAAATCAATGATGATATAACTTCACATGAGGATGATGCATATCTAGTTAACTTGAATACATCATGTATTGAATTACCTGTTGATTTGAGCACACCACCTATTTTAGATAATCATGTTACTGTCATGAATGCGTCATGTGATCAAACAACTGAAATACCAACAATTTTGAGTGCACTCATTGAATTAACTGTTGATGCAAAAGAATCATGTGAATCGGAGAATAAATCAGATTTGAATAAAATACATTTGAAAACAATTGTGCCAATGTTTAATCATTTTGATATGACCTCTAATCTTGGTGACGATTCTATGTCAAATGACTTATTGCATGTTTGCTTATTTAAGCATGTTGTAGCCCGTGAATTTCATGCAAGTAAGGTTTATTCACCAATGTTGGGATGGTCTAATGATGAACATTGTCAATATTTTGATATGAATAAGAGCTTCACTTATTTGCGCAAACTGAGTTGCAATATTTTCATGCCTTCTACTTCTTGTGATAATATTTTGGCTTTATATTTTATGAACTACAAAAGTTACTCATCTATACATGTGTCATATGTGCGAAAATTAAGGGAAGTAAAAATGGATGACATATACATATACAACATGTACACCTTGTCTATTTTCTTACCCAAATTTTAGATTAAGCAACGCCGAGGACGGCTTTATTTTCAAGAAAGGGAGGATGATGAGGACATGACTACCTTGGATACGACAAAAAACATTGCATACATGTATATTTGTGAGGTGATTTCTAATGCAAACTATGAAACAATTTATTTATGTCATCCAGGACAAAAATACTTCACAGACTTTTGTGCCATGTCTAATTCTAGGTGTATGGGACATTTGTACAATCCATATATGAAGATAAGGGGAAAAGAGAAGTTTAGGTGCTGTTCAAAAAGTTCTCTCACGTCACTTTTTGGCCAAGAGAAGATAGAGTCCAAGTCTCTCATGTTCTGCATCCAGATTCGGACTACACAGACATACCTGACTCAAAACGGCAAGAACTCCTTCATACGGACTCCGAATTGGGTGTTTCCTTTTCTGTTGGAAACTAGATTTCGTACACTTTCCAACCCAATTGGATTCACCTTCAAATTCGTCCGGAGCGTTGAGATATCGACGAAACAATCTGACCCTACAGCAGAATCCGAGTCAAACTACAAGTCCAAAGGTGTTGCATCACCTCCACTTGGGCCCATGAGCCTTGTACGACCTAGGGTTAGTTTTAGGCTGCCTTGGGACGTCCTTCCACCTCCTTGGCCACCACCCCTTGCTCCTATATAAGTAGATCCATCTAGTAGCTTTTTTCTTTGGGATTTGTTTAGTCAAAAGTTAGCCATTGCAACTTCGTGTACTTCGTTTGGGTCCAATGACCAGACCAAGACCGCTTACGGATCCCCATATTTATCAATACTTCATCTATATTTGCAATATTCAGATTGCTTTATCATATTCTTGCTTGTTCTTCGATTGCATGCAGGAATATACCTTCGTGGTCAGGCTGATCGTGCTTCTGGCATCGTCAGTAACCCCTGGAGATTGGTTTAGCGATTGCTAAGGCGCAACGTCATGCACGTTTGTAGTCGGATCGTCAAAGTCGTCTCCACCAAATCGATAGTTACCATCTCATCGAAAGATCGGGCCCCTCGCCTCTATCAGTATGAGAATCAATCATCATGTGTAATGCAAAGCATGGGTCACAAATGCATTGAAAAGGCATAAGAATGAGCATATCATGCAAAGTGAACATGGCAAGATTGGCGTAAGAGATATAATGGACAATAATCCATAACCATGTGAGTGCCATGTAGAAGAAATACGCGAAGTCTTTGCGCGAAGGGAGCGGTGGGAAAGATAATCCACGGAATCCCAAGTCATCGTTGCTCTCTAGAGCTCGTTTCGTCAACTCGTGCTCTTGCGAGGTTGACGAGTAAGTATGGGGACCTACACAAAAGACACACAAACCAAAGAAATTGTGCACGTGGTAAATGTACACATCATCCATCATGATGTGTATGTGCATGTGTGAGTTAGCACAAGATACGCATCGCTCAAAGAAATTTGATGCATGGTATAAGAACATGTCATCCATCATGAATGAATAGTTATTGTGTATAGCATGATGTGGATGCAAATTGAGCATACAATTATATGGCAAATCTATAGCATGTTCATTCATGGTGAGCGTATGGTGTATATAAGGATTGGGATCATGCAATGGATGGGATGGATCAAAATCTCCTAATATGTATGAGGAAACTATTGGGGTCTCCTCATGAGCAATAGGGGAACCATAATATGGAGAAGTGGAACAACATCCAAAACAATGCATGTCCGAAGCTAGGTAATCATGGCATGGCATATGATGGATATGATGCAAAGGAAGCATGTCAATATCATCACAAGAAAAACAAATGCCAATAACCATGGGCTTATCATCTATGCCATATGTGCAAATTGGGTTTATTTTAATGGCATGTGCATAGTCACTACGATGAGGTTGCAAATATGACATATTGTTGATCTCATGCATAGCATATGACAAGTCAAGCGGATTGTCAAACATGATGTGACCGAGAGAATTATCACAAGAAATCCTATGCAACATGGCATCACAACTAATAGACTCCACATGGCAATCATCAAACTCATCATAAATGGGTAAATCATCGCATGGGGAAATCATACTAGAATGAAGCATGGCAATAGGTGGATCAACATCATGCAAGCAATCAATGTTAACATAGTCCACTAGTGGGACGAGATCATCACCTTCACCTTTGTTACCTTTCTCATTCCACTCATGTGGTGTAGGTGAGGTGGGAAATACCAAAAGGTGGTCATCATCTTCATCTCGTTGGAACCATGTGGGGGGTGCATCATATTCCACCATGGCCATCGTCTTGTCCAATGGAAGGACGAAGTCGTCGAGAATCGGCGCGTCATCATATGTGGGACCTAGCACCAAATGAGAAGACACAATAAAGGTAGAGGCCAAGTCGTTAGTGTTGAAAGTGGCCTCACATGACCTATCAACTATCTCAATCTCTTTATGTGGTGGCTCACTCACTCCCTCAAGGTAGGTGCACTCAAACTCACATATGGTGGAGTCACTCATCTAACTCAAGTGGTGGGGGTTGTGGCTCTCCTCACATGGGAATCAGGGCAGCTCATCATATATGGGGCTAGTGGTGAACTCGCTCTCAATCTCAATATGGTGGCACAAGTCACTCAAGTCATCATACGTCGCCGTGGTCGAATGGAAAATCCCATGCTCAACCATCTCGTCATCGTTGCCGTGGATGAAGGCCGAAGATGGCACATCATCACTCTCGCCTCCAAAGATGGAAGCATCATCCATGCTCGTCACCTTGTCGGTCGCCTTCAATGCTTGGTCCTCGAATGGCTCCGTAGTCGTAGTCGTCGCCGCACCGTCTTAAAAAAGAGTCGAAGTAGACTCGGCATCATCAATGCCACAAAGAGGGATGGCGGTGGATTCGAACTTGGGAGCGTCATATTGGAGCTCATTGGGCTTGGACATCACGGTGGTACTAGCCTCATGCTCGCCGTCTTGGAGCTTGGTCTTCGAGAAGTATGCTTGCGGTGGAGAAGCCTTGGCCTTCATGAGTTCTTGTTCCGCCTTGAGAGCACCAATGTAGTTGTCATCGAGGTACTTGTAGTTCTCGAGGAAGATAGTCTTGTAGACGTCGTTGTGCAATCCCATCATGAAGTGGAGCTTCACTGAAATGGGGTCGTCCACGCCGGCACATCGCAAGGCATTATTCATCTCCTTGAAGTACTTGTCGATGGACTTGGATCCTTGAATGGTGTTCTCCAATTGACGTAGAAGTTGTTCCGTGTAGGTGGGAGGCACGAACTCTCTTCGCATAGCTTTCTTCATCTTGGGCCAATTCACGTTGAAGCTCGTCGAAAGTGTGTGAAGCCACCATGTTGATGCGTTGTCGTGGAGGTGTCTTGTGGCGCACTTCACTTGATCTTCGTAGGGAAGTTGATGTAGCTTGAGGTAGTCGTCCATCTTGCGCTCCCACTCGATATACTCCTCGGGGTCTTGAGTCCCATAGAAAGGAATCTCGTGGTCGTTGTCGAGGTTGTAGTAGCTCGTGGAAGTCGCGGACTTGAGCTTGGGTAGCTTCTCTTGAGCATAAGCTTGGGGTGCTTGTTGGCGAAGATGCCGTATGTCCAAAGGCGAAGATGCCTTGAAGTCGCTTGGCAAAGATGCCAAGGTACATGGTGAAGTCGTTGAGCGGTTGTTGGTGTTGAGATCATGACCTTCACGTTCTTATCGTTGATGTTGTCGATGCCGATGTGATCTCGCCGAAGATGGTAGCTCGGAAGGATGTGCACTAGAGCGTCTTCTCGAAGATGAGGGGGACCTCTTGCGGTTTTTGATGAGGGCTTTGAGCTCCTCCATTTGAGCATCCATGTTGGCGCACAAGTTGTTCGTCATGGCATCGAACTTGTCGTTGTTGGTGTAGACCGAAGTAGATGAAATGCTTTGCCTATCCATCACAAGACTCGAGCAAAGGTGAGTAGGAGATGAGATAAACTATACCAAGTTACCTTTTCCCAACGTTGAGGATGTATCCCGTTTCACTCAATGTGAAATGAAAGAATAGTGGAATTGGTACCGGACTTGTTCACTCACACCTATCAAGTAAAGCTTTTCGAGTGGCTCGGTGAGGATAGTGGCACAAAAATTTGATGCAAAATGTTAGAAAGAGTCAATAATGTTGAAAGAGATCCACAAATTCGCAAATGTAACAAGTAGACCAATAGTAATATGTGGCACACGGAAACACACACACGGATAGATAAATGGGGTCGTGCAACCAAGGAATGAGCACAAAATGTGGAATCCACGGAAAATGCTCGTGTTGCACAACTCAAGAGAGACGCTAGCACGATTGCTCTATAGGCAGATACGACACTTGTGCATAACCTATAAGATGCAAATGTATGAACTTTCTATCCCAAGTATGCTATGTGTATGATGTTCCGGTGCTTTTAGCACAAGATGATCCAAGATGATCAAGTATGATATCATATGATGCGATGCTATGTCTCTTGCTTACAAGCTTCTTTGTCTTTCTCTTTTTGCTTAAAATCTTTATTCTCTTTTTTTTGTATATGGCCACGATGCACAAACCAAGATAGCAATTGTGTATATGCGGGAACAATCTTGTGACACAAGGGATGATATGATGATACCAATATGATATGGTATATATATGCAATGGAAGAGTGGATCAATGATCACTAATGTGCACAAGTAACATTGCCGGCAATACTCAAAGGCTAGTCTCGGTAGGCAAGTGACGCAAAATGGGCTAGGGGTTAACAATGCAATTGCAAGGGGAATATACAATGATGTCGTCAAGGTTACCGTCCTTATGTACGATGACAACCTCGTGGCAATGATGAATGGCGGTGTTCTCGATGTAGAACCGTTCCTAATTAGCCGAAACACCTTAGGAAATGGAAAAACCATAACTCAAAATCTCAAGGACAAATGTCAAATGGTGGTAGCGGAAAAGCGGTGCTGGTTGTGGAAATAATGGTGGAAACCCGGTCAAAATGCGTTATGATGGTGGAAGTGTATGATGGGCTATACACGGTGTCAGAGTTGAAGTCACAGTCCTTAAGTAGCCGAAACACCTTAGGAGACACAAGCCACAACTCAAACAAGCTCAACAAAACTAGGTTAAGTTGGGTTGGCGGAAATGTATAGTGGGCTAGGCAAAGCGGAAGTGGTGGTGGTGGTTGATGAAGAAGCAATTGTCCCTAAGTATCCTAAACACCCTAGGAGACTCAAATCACTCCTCAAGCAACCACAAATGCGATGGGTAACAAAATGTGTTAGGTTGCGGAAAGCTATGGTGGCTATGCGGTTGATATGGTGGAGGGCCTATACAAACTTGCCAAATTTGACAACATTTGATGGAGTCAAATGAATATGGTGGTATTTTTGTGTTATGGGGGATGTCAAGAGCTTCAAAACGAGCTCAAGAACGTCAAAATCGGAGTTTGTATGAATTAGTTATGACCAAAACAAAAATCAGCCAAAAAGGGAAACTACAGGTACCGGACGTCCGGTCGGGCTCGGAAATCCGGTATTTTCGTTCTGTAATGGGGTTCCGGTCGTCCGATGAGTTGCGGACGTCCGGTGCTTTGTGAGGGTCCGGATGTTCGGTAAAACGCCGGTCGTCCGGTGGGTCGGGGTCAACACGGGATTTGAGATCCGGGATGCGATTTTGGGCGGAATTTAATGATTTTGGGGTCAAAATTGATGAGATTTCGTGGATGAAAGATGGGTAAACTTGGGGAAATGCTAGATCCACTTGAACCAAGCAAATCCATGGATCAAAATCAATAAAACATCATCAAACCAACGAATCACAAAAAAATTTGGGGCTATTTTTTGTGTGGATTTTCGAATTTTAGGACGAAATCACACAAAAGAAAGCTAGAAAACGGTGGAGGCTCCAAATTCGTGAGAAACCGTGGCTCTTGATACCATAGTAATGTAGGGTGGAACCCTAGATGGCCGATCTTTCACGAAATGGAGGGATCCCGCGATGAACACGAAGAACACAAAGGGGAATCACGAGGGAAAACACTCAAGAACAAGTCCAATCACACATCCACTAGACAATTAAACACAAAAGGTCACAAGGTACATGAACAACAAAGGGAAAGATACAAGGTAGAGTTCATCTCCAAGAGGAGGTCTTGAATCCGCGAAGGATCTTCCCGTTTAGGGGTCTTGAATCCAAGGCGGATCTTCTCCGTAGAGGGGCTCCGGTCTCTCTCGTGGAGTAGATCCGTAATGGATGAGCAGAGCTCTATCTCACATATGAGCTAAATCAATGCCATCCCTAAAATGGTGGAGGTGGAGGAGTATATATAGTCTAGGGCCACCAAGGGGTAAGTGAGGGGCGAAAGGGATACATGGGCCTCGGGCCTGGACACTATACGCAGACAGGTACCGGTCGTCCGCTGGACACCGGACGTCCGGTGACTCGGGAGGGACCGGACGTTCGGTATCTCTCGGACTTCCGGTATTTTCCTCTATTTGGGTTCTGTTGCCGATGTCACGGATGTCCGCTGGCCTCCGGTCGTCCGGTCGCCTGGGAGTCGCCGGTCGTCCGGTAGAGGCCGAACGTACGGAGCCTGTAGCTTTTCCAGCAGCTCCGTTTCTTCCGTCTTCTCTTCCATGCTTCCCTCGCGGATGGTGTAGGTGATCCTTGGCGCTTGCACTCCTCCTCATCATTCGTGAAGCTCCGACAATACCTATGCATGCACACGAGAGGAGTGTCAAGTAGTATACCATCCTCGAAGGGGTCAAGTGAACACGTGTAAAGGAGACGATTCACCTTTAAGTATGAGAAGTAGAGGTCACGCGTGTCACTTGCCAAACGGACTCTTGGCATGGTGATGTCCATAGGATGCTCCGCATTAAAAGCTACGCAAAGATGGTCCATAGGGTGACAATGCAATTGCAAGGTAGAATGAACAAGGTGTCGTCGATGTTACCGTCCTTGCCGAAGTTGAGTGGTGGTGTTGTCGAAGTCTTGCCGTTCCAAGGTAGCTTAAACATCCAAGGAAACGGCAAAACCACAACTCAAGTATCCAAGGCAAAGGGATACAAGAATTTCAAAATCGTAGCGGTTAAGCGATGGTGGCAGCGAAAGTGATGGTGGTATGAAAATGTAGGTGGTAGCGGAAGGTGGAACAAAACTGAAGAAATTCAGCTTCATCAGGGTTCGTCGGACGTCCGGTGTGTCGCCGGTCGTCCGGTCGCCGGACGTCCAGTAGAAGTTTCTATAGAGGAGGTGCCGGTCGTCCGGTGGTTAACAGACGTCCGGTGTCTCGTGGGGTGCCGGACGTCCGGTAAACCGTCGGTCGTCCGGTAGGTCTGGGCTAGGTTTCAAGAATCCGTGGACAAATTGGTCAAACTTGGCCAAATTTGCGGAGGAAAATCGGTGAAAAGGTGGGGAAAAGCTAGATCCACTCGTGGCACAGCAAATCCATGGAACAAATTCAACAAAATCTTGCCAAATCAACAGATCACAAAAAAATTTGGGGCTATTTTTGTTGGGGATTTTTGAAATTTAGGACAAAATCACACAAAAGAAGGCTAGAAAACGGTGGAGGGGGCTCCAAATTCGTGAGAAACCGTGGCTCTTGATACCATAATATGATGTAGGGTGGAACCCTAATCGGCAGATCTTTCACGAAAGGAGTTTATCCCACGATGAACACGGAGAACACAAGGAAGATATGGAGGAAAACACGAGGGGAAACACTCAAATCAACACAAATACAGTCACACAGGTGCTAGATCCACGATACATATCAAGATACACGATCCATAGTCAACAACGGTGGTACAAAGATAGTCTTCTCCCGGAGGAGCTCTTGAATTATCCCTTGGGATCTTCTCCACGAAGGAGGTCTTGAATCCGATGTGGATCTTCTCCGAAGAGGCCGCGGTCTCGTAGGAGAGGAACCACTAATGTCTATGATGAGCTATCCAAAAGCTGCCTCCAAAGGATGGAAGTCAACGAGTATATATTACACCGGGTGTCGCCGCCGGGTCGGACGTCCGAGGGTTACCGGCCGTTCGGTCGCTCGGGAAGGGCCGGACGTCCGTAAGTCCCGAATTTCCGGTATTTTCTCCGATTTGGTTCTGTGAAGGGTGTCACGGACGTCCGGGGGCTTCCGGTCGTCCGGTCGTCTGGGAGTCACCGGTCGTCCGGTGAACGCCGGTCGTCCGGTGCCTGGAAGTGACCGATCGTCCGGTGTGGGCCGGACGTCCGGTGCCTGTAGCATCTTCAGCCAAACTTCTTGTTCCAAGCACTTGTCGATTCCGCCGTCTTGTCCGCTGTGCAAAGCTGTCCCGTGGCCTTCATCCAAGTACCTGAGTATGCATAGAGTTTCTGATGAGGGTAGAAGCCATGTCTCATATGAATCGGAAGGATGTAGAGAAAGGAGTGAAGTCACCTCGGTCTCGAGAGCTCTAGCACGAGCACGTGTCATTGGTCCTTGAGGCACTTGGTGAGGCGATGGAGGGTCCATGGGGATGACCTTGGGATGCTCCGCATCACAATGCTGATGTATATATCGGCCACTCACCAGGTAGTGAGTGCCGTACTCGTCGTCGGACGAGCCGAAGAAGGACATAAATTCCCCATTCAAAAACCCGTATACTACGTATCCGAGGTTCTAACAACATGCAAATCACGGTACCCCCGCTATCAGAAAATTGCCTATGCGGTTTTCATGTCACCTTGGAAACTTTGACACTACTTTCAAGAGTGTTCGATCATAGTGGCATCCGAGGTAACACTCAACGATATTATTAACAATAAAGACGCCACTGGATGCATAGCCAAATGGGCCATCAAGCTCTTACCGTTCGAAATATCTTATAAGCCACGCCGGACTATTAAATCCCAGGTGTTGGCTAACTTTGTCGCAGAATGGACCGAAGCCGAACTCCCTAAAGAATACGGCTCATACCCCCACTGGACAATGTACTTCGACGGTTCCAAAATGCTATCCGGATTGGGGGCCGGCGCAATATTGATATCTCCAACTAGGGATACAGTCTGGTACATGATACGTCTCCAACGTATCTATAAGTTTTTATTGTTCCATGCTATTACTTATGAAGTCTTGGATGTTTAATGGGCTTTATCATTCACTTTTATATCATTTTTGGGACTAACTTACTAACCCAAAGGCCCAGTCCAGATTGCTGTTTTTTGCTATTTCAGGGTTTTGCAGAAAGGGAATATCAAACGGAGTCCAAACGGAATGAAACCTTCGTGAGAGATATTTTTGGAGGAAATCACGCTCGGGAGTCTTCGAGGCCAAGTCAGGGGACGTGGGACCAGCCCTCGAGGGTGGGGGGCATGCCCCCCTTCCCAGGGCGCACCCCCTGCCTCGAGGCTGGCCCACACGGCCCCCGGTGCCCCCTTCTTCCTGTATATACCTACGTACCCCAGAAACTCCATACACAAAGAGAAAACCCTAATTCCACCGCCGTAGCTGCTGTTCCCGTGGAGATCCCATCTTGGAGCATGTTCCGGGAGGGGGATCCATCACGGAGGCCTTCATCATCATCATCATCGCCCTCACCCTGAGTTGTGAGTAGTTTACCTCAGACCTTCGGGTCCATAGCTAGTATCTAGATGGCTTCTTCTCTCTCTCCGGATCTCAATACAAAGTTCTCCTCGGTCTTCAAGGAGATCTATTCGATGTAATCTCTTTTTGCGGTGTGTTTGTCGAGATCCGATGAATTGTGAGTTTATGATCAAGGTTATCTATGAAAGATATTTGGTTCTTCTCTGAACTTTTTATGTGTGCTCATAATATTCTTGCAAATCTCTTCGAATTATTGGTTTGGTTTGGCCTACTAGATCTATAGTTCTTGTAATGGGGAGAAGTTCTTGGCTTTGGGTTCAATCTTGTGGTGTCCTTTCCCAATGACAGTAGGGGCAGCAAGGCACGTATTGTATTGTTGCCATCGAGGATAAAAAGATGGGGTTTTCATCATATTGCTTCAGTTTATCCCTCTACATCATGTCATCTTGCTTAAGGCGTTACTCTGTTCGTATGAACTCAATACACTAGATGCATGCTGGATAGCGGTCGATGTGTGGAGTAATAGTAGTAGATGCAGAATCGTTTCAGTCTACTTGTCTCGGACGTGATGCCTATATACAATGATCATACCTAGATAGTCTCATAATTATTCGCTTTTCTATCAATTGCTCGACAGTAATTTGTTTACCCGCCGTAGAATATCGCTATCATGAGAGAAGCCACTAGAGAAAACTATGGCCCCCGGGTCTATCTTTATCATATTACTTTCCCGTCAATTTCTGCCGCCATTGTTTATTTGCTTTCTTTACTTTCTGTTTCTATACCAAAAAATACCAAAAATATAATTATCATCTCTATCAGATCTCACTATCGTAAGTGACCGTAAAGGGATTGACAACCCCTTATCACGTTGGCAGCGAAGTTTTTATTTGTTTGTGCAGGTGCGAGGGACTGGCGCGTGGTCTCCTACTGGATTGATACCTTGGTTCTCAAAAACTGAGGGAAATACTTACGCTACTGTGCTGCATCTCCCTTTCCTCTTCGAGGGAATACAACACAAGCTCAAGAGGTAGCAAGAAGAATTTCTGGCGCCGTTGCCGGGGAGGCTTACGCAAAAGTCATATACCAAGTACCTATCACAAACCCTTATCCTTCGCATTACATTTTTTGCCTCTCGTTTTCCTCTCCCCCACTTCACCTTTGCTGTTTTATTTGCCCTTCTTCCGCCATGTGTTTACCATCCGCTTGCCTCTTGTTTGCTTGTGTGCTATGTGCCCTCAATTAGTTTGCATCTTCGCTTGCTAAAGTATGGATCCTCATCAACTTGCTAATCTGATGCGGGGTCAACCCATTCTAGGCCGATCTTTCACGAAGAGGACAGAAACCCACGATGAACACGAAGAACACAAAGGGGAATCACGAGGGAAAACACTCAAGAACAAGTCCAATCACACATCCACTAGACAGTCAAACACACAAGATCACAAGGTACATGACCAACAAAGGGAAAGATACAAGGTAAAGTTCATCTCCGTGAGGAGGTCTTGAATCCGTGAAGGATCTTTCCGTTAGGGGTCTTGAATCCACGGTGGATCATCTCTGTAGAGGGGCCGCATTCTCTCCTAGGAGTAGAACCACTAAGATGAGCAAAGCTCTAGTCTAAAATGAGCTATCACATTTGCTAACCCTAAAATGGTGGAGGTGGAGGAGTATATATAGTCAAGGGCCATGAAGGGGTAAGTGAGGGGCGAAACAGGTACATGGGCCTCGGCCCGGATACATGCGCGCAGGCAAGGCCGGATGATCCGGACGGGGTCCTGGATGATCCGGGCGTCGGGGTGTCCGGATGATCCAGACGGAGCCCCGGATGATCCGGCTTCAGTGGAAGCCTTTGGGTGTCTTTGGCGCAATTACCCGGACGATCCGGGGGAGGGTCCGGATGATCCGGATGGGTCCGGATGATCCAGATGGACGTCCAGACGTCCGGCCTGACTCCAGCAGCCAATCCGTCTTCTTCTCCTTTCTTCCGTCTTCTCTTCCACGCTTACCTCGCGGATGGTGTAGTCGTTCCTTGGCGTTTGCACTCCTTCTTGACATTCGTGAAGCTTCGGTAATACCTATGCATGCACACGAGTGGAATGTCAAGTAGTATACCATCCTCGAAGGGGTCAAGTGAACACGTGTAAAGGAGAAGATTCACCTTTATGTATAAGAAGTAGAGGTCGCACGTGTCACTTGCCGAATGGACTCTTGCCATGGTGATGTCCATAGGATGCTCCGCATCATCCCCTACCCCTTGGAAAAGATCCGAACTCGGATCGAAAACCAAATCACCATGGGAAAGAGATGGCATTGTCGTGTAGATGTGGACGATCACGAAGTATTCATCATCTTGAAGCTCTACATGGGCACTCTCCAATGTCGCACCGTCTAGTAATTCCCTCAAAAGGGGCAAGGAAAACAAACACTTGGAAAAACAAATGTGGTTAGCGTTAGTGCAAAACCAAGCATTCAAGAGGTGATTCACCCAACAAGTGTTGTCATCAAGCATAGCATAGGGTGTGACAAAGGGTTGTGGCATGGCAGGTCAGCACATCAATTGAGCACAATCAAGGTCATCATGGAAACAAGCATGTAAATGTGAGGTAGAGATGCACATATGTGTGACAAGATAATAAGCATCTACCTCGGAGTCATAGCAAGCATGCATAAATCGCTCAATGAAAGGTCTGTGGTAGGCATAAGAATCATTCACAACACCAAGTAAAATGAAGTGTCTAAACACATGGGTCAAGTGCAAGACAATCCAAGCATAACGTGCATAGGGTGTAGTGAAAATGGTGTGGCACTCAACACGATAGAAAGAGCAATTGTGATGCGGAGCATCCCGAGGTCATCCCCATGGACCCTCCTTCACCTCCTCAAGTGTCTCAAGGACCAATGACACGTGCTCGTGCTAGAGCTCTCGAGACCGAGGTGACGTCGCTCCTAGCCCTACTTCCATACGAATCTTGCGAGACATGGTTGCTATCTCAGACAGATGCGCTTTGTGTGCTAAGGTGTGAAGAAGACCACATTGGAGAAGGGCGTGAAGATGGACAAGTCCCCGAGTTCACGGACGAGATGTTGCATCAAGAAGGGCAGAAGAAGGTTCCAGGCCCCGGACATCCGGCCCCCTGGCCCGGACATCCGGCCCCAGGACAATCATCTGCAGAAGGCCAGCAGACGAAGCTACAGGGCCCGGACATCCGGCGCCACTGTCCAGAAGACACCCGAGGCTCAACCCCTCTAGCCCGGACATCCGGCCCCTCGCCCCGGACATCCGATGCCTCACGAAGTCCCGGACATCCGGCCCGTCGCCCGGACGTCCGGCCCCTGATCTGCCTGCGTGCATCCCCTCGGCCGAGGCCCGTGTACCCATTCGCTCCGTACACTATATATACTCCTTTCCCCATTCCGTTTAGGGTTAGCTTTTGGATAGCTCATTTCAGACCTTGTGTGGATTCTCTCCTACGAGACCGCGCGCCTCTTCGGAGAAGATCCACCTCGGATTCAAGACCTCCACATCGGGGAAGATCCTACGGGATACCAAGACCTCCTCACGGGGAAGACTATCCTTGTACCACCGACGTTGACTATGGACCGTGTATCTCGATATGTATCGTGGATCTAGCACTTGTGTGATCATCTTTGTGTTGATTTGAGTGTTTCCTCTCGTGTTTTTCCCCGTTTCCTCATTGTGTTCTCCGTGTTCGTCGTGGGATACTCTCCAATCGTGAAAGATCTGCTGACTAGGGTTCCACCCTACATCATCTATGGTATCAAGAGCATAGGTTGATCACGATTTTGGAGCCCCACACCCTGTCTTCTAGCTTGTTTTTGTTGTGTTCTTCCCAATTTCGAAAATTCCCCACAAAAAGAGCCCCAAATTTTTTTTGTGATCTGTTGAATTTGGCAAGATTTTGTTGAATTTGTTCCATGGATTTGCTGTGCCACGAGTGGATCTAGCTTTTCCCCCGTTTTCCCCCAATTTTTCTCCGCAAAATCCGACGAATTTTGGCCCCAAAACCACCGTGTGCAAGGAGTTCTTCGCGGCCTCGGGCACCCCGGACATCCGGCCCATGTCCCGGACATCCGGCCCGGCCCGGACATCCGGCCCCTGGCCCGGACATCCTGCCTCCCGCAGCCAAATTCCCCACCACTCCACCCCACCTTGCACTCTCCCACTGCCATTTTCGTTCAGTAACCCACCCAACCTTCCGCATACCACCACCACTTCCGCAACCACCATCGCTTAACCGCTCCGAGTGTGAAAAGTTTATCTCCCTTTGCCTTGGATACTTGAGTTGTGGTTTCACCGTTTCCTTGGATGTTTAGGCTACCTTGGAACGACAAGACTTCGACAACATCACCGCTCAACTTCGGCAAGGACGGTAATATCGACGACACTTTGTTCCTTCTACCTTGCAATTGCATTGTCACCCTATGAACCATCTTTGCGTAGCTTTCCCATTGAGACTAGCCATTTGAGTATTGCCGGGCCATGACACTTGTGCACATTAGTGATAGTCATAGATACTTCATACCATATCATCATATCTCCGTGTGACACAAGAGTGTCCCGCATACACAATAGCTACCTTGATCCGAGAAGCATGCATAAGTGCCCAAAGAAAGAGCTCACAAGCTTTTAAGCAAAAGAGCCAACCAAAGCAAAAAGACAATAGCATCATACGCCTTGCATCAAAAGAGATCATACATCATAGCAACATCATCTTGTGCTCAAGCATCGGCACATCATACACTCATAGCATACTTGTGATAGATAGTCGTTACGTTTGCCTCTTATAGGTCGTGCACAAGTGCGTATCCGCCTATTAAGCAATCGGTTAGCGTCTCTCTAGTGTTGTGCAACACGAGCATTTTCCGTGGTTTCCACATTTTCGCTCACCCTTGGTAGCACAACCACATTTATCTATCCGTGCGTGTGTTCCGTGTGCTACTTTGCTATTGATCTACTTGTTGCATGAGCAAATTGTGAACCATTTTCAACATCATTGAGTCACTTTAATGATTGCATTGAATTTGTGCCACATCCTAACCAAGCTCCTCTCAAAGCTTTACTTGTGTAGGTGTGAGAATCGACACGAAGTGGTACCAATAGTGCTATTTCCGGGTTACATTATCGAGTGATCATTGATCCATTTTCAACTTCGGTTAAGGTACTTTTGGTATTGTCTTCTCCTTTCTCCCACTCACATACTTGCTTGGGATGATGGATAGGCCAAGTACATCTTCCAACCCGATCTTCGACGATCCTCAAGAAGCGAACAACTACGTCACCAAACTACATCTCTTCGGTGTCCAACGAGCTCTACATCAAGAGAGTGAAGCTATGCGCGAGTACATTGGTCAAGTCGCCGAGGACGCGCGCCAATTTGAAGCAAGAACAAAAGAACAATTTGACATCATCAACACCAACATGTCTACTCAATACAACGAGCTTCGGACATTGATAATCAACCGACGTTCTTCTTCAACATCCTCTCAAAGACGAAGCCGCTCAAGTCGACATTCCGACTCCACGCAAGACTCAAGTACACATACGTCCAACACTCTTCCTCAAGCCGCACGTCAAGATAGACATAACAACCGGCAGCCTCTTCATGACAAGAGTTCACAAGAGCTATTCGACGAGCAAGACAGCCGACGCCGTCAAAACTAAGTTACACTTGAGCAAGCACAAGACCGGCAACGACTACGCCAACAACAACAAGAGCGAGCACATCAACACCAAGAAGAACTAGATGCCGAGGCTAACCTCCAAGCACAACAACGGCGAGAAGCTCAAGCTATGGAGGCGCAACGAGCGTTACAAGATGCACATCGCAATGTGGCAGCCCGCACTCGACACACTCGTCAAGAAGAGGATTTCCTTCGTGATGAGATGCAAGAGAGGCGCCATCAAGCAAGAATGCAAGACGAAGCTCCTCTTCAAGCGCGACAAGAGCAACAACCCTAACAAGTACACCAAGCTCGGCAAGAGCAACGTGATAATGCCAATCGCCAAAATCAAGACCGCCCTCCCAATAGGCAAGGAAACAATGACGAGCATCGCTATGGCAAGCTCAAATTCACCATGCCAAAGTTCTCCGGAAGCATTGATCTCGAAGACTATCTCTCATGGGCATTGAAAGTTGACAAGATCTTTCGCCTTCACAACTTCGATGAAGAGAAGAAGATCGCAATGGCATCCCTTGAGTTCCAAGACTATGTTCTCATTTGGTGGGAGCAAATCATAGAGAGAAAAGAAGCAAAAGGCGAACCTCCTATCACCACTTGGGCTCAAATAATGGAAGTCATGAGAGCACGCTTTGTACCTACCCACTACAACCGTGACTTGTTCAAGAAGCTACAACTCCTCAAGCAAGGTACCAAGTCCGTTGAAGAGTACTACAAGGAGATGGAGATTGCCATGATACGAGCAAACATCGCGGAAGATGAAGAGCAAACAATGGCGAGATTCTTGAATGGACTCAACTATCCCATCAAGAAGATTGCGGATTTCCAACCATACAACAATCTCCTCGAGCTAGTACATCAAGCAACCAAAGCGGAGCGACAAGTTCAAGAGGACTACAAGTACTCCAAGTTCAACTCTAAGAACTTCGGCTCCTACAACCAAGCTTCAACGACTTCGGCTACTCCTCCTACCTCTACCAAGCCATCTACAAACTTCGGCGACAAGTCAAGCTACAAGAATGCGACTACATCGAGTCGTCCACCTTCTACCACCAACTTCAAGCCAAGAGCTTCCTCAACTACAACTCCAACCGAAGACAACAACAAGACGAGCTCCATCAAATGCTTCAAGTGCCAAGGACGAGGCCACAAGTCTTTTCAGTGCAAGACCGTTCGCACCATGATCATCAACGATGACGGATCTTATGACTCCATGAGCGATGATGAGATGGAAGCACTTGAGCATGTCGCTATGCATCGCCAAGTGAATGAAGAAGAAGACCGTCAAGTGTTTTGCGACAATGACTCAAGCCCCAATCTTGTTGTCTCCAAAGTCTTGACACTCCAATACCAACAAGATGATGACCAACGATGTCACATTTTCCATACGAAGGCCGGCATCAATGGACGCTCCGTCAAGGTTATCATCGATGGAGGAAGTTGTCACAACTTGGCAAGCGAAGAGCTATGCGACAAGCTTCATTTGGTCAAGACGAAGCATCCTCACCCCTACAAGGTCCAGTGGCTCAACGACGCAGGAATTCTTCGAGTCGAGCACACCGTGCAAGTCTCTTTCAAGATTGGCGCCTACGAGGACACTCTTGAATGTGATGTGATACCCATGTCCGTGTGCCACCTTATTCTTGGACGTCCATGGCAATATGATCGTGGAGTCACACACAATGGACGGACAAATCACTATCATTTCAAGATGAAGGGCAAGGAATTCGTGCTCCAACCAATGTCTCCAAGTCAAGTAGCCGCCGACAAGCTTTTACCTACCAACCATCGTGGAGAGAATGGTGAGAGAGTGAGCCACCAAAAAGAGAGTGAGAGCCACAAGCCAAATATGAGCGACTCCACGATGAGCGACAAGAAGCAACTAGTGCTATTTGCCACCAAAAGTGAGATGAGAGAAGTGTGTGAGAACCCATCGAGTGTCTTCCACCTTGTGCTATTATGCAAAGGGGAAGCCAAACCTACTAACACTTCACCACCTCTACCTTTAGTGTTGTCTAATTTGTTGCAGGAATTCTCGGACGTCTTTCCCGATGAACTACCTCCGGGTCTACCTCCACTTCGCGGAATCGAACACCGCATCGACCTCATACCCGGCGCACCACTTCCAAACAAGGCTCCTTACCGCGTCAACCCCGAGGAAACAAAGGAGATACAACGGCAAGTGCAAAAACTCATCGACAAAGGTCATGTACGTGAAAGCCTAAGCCCTTGTGCCGTTCCGGTTATTCTCGTGCCTAAGAAAGATGGAAGTTTTCGCATGTGCTCCGATTGTCGACCTATTAATGCTATCACCGTTAGATACCGTTACCCTATTCCACGCTTAGACGATATGCTTGATGAATTATGTGGTGCCACCATCTTTTCAAAAATTGATCTAAAAAGTGGGTACTACCAAATTCGCATTCAAGAGGGTGATGAGTGGAAAACGGCTTTCAAAACCAAGTTTGGGTTATATGAGTGGCTTGTTATGCCAATGGGCTTATCGGAAGCACCCGGTTCATTTATGCGTCTTATGCATTTTTGTCTTCGACCCTACATAGGTGTCTTTGTAGTGGTTTACTTTGATGACATCCTCGTTTTTAGAAAGACGCTAGAGGACCATGTGACACACATCCGTTTGGTTTTACAAACCCTTCGGAAAGAGCTCTTATATGCTAATATGGAAAAATGCACTTTTGGCGTTGACAAGGTTGTCTTCCTAGGATTTGTCGTTTCTTCACAAGGTGTTCACGTTGATGAAACTAAAATTGAAGCAATTAAACTTGGCCTCAACCAGCGAATCTCATGCAAGTGCGTAGTTTCCTTGGTCTAGCCGGTTTCTACCGACGTTTTGTGAAGGATTTTAGCACCATTGCTATGCCTCTACACGCCTTGAGCAAGAAGAACGCACCCTTCATTTGGGGTCCTTCGCAAGACACCGCGTTCAATGAGCTTAAGAGCTTGCTTACACACGCACCACTTCTAGCCCTACCAAACTTTGACAAACCGTTTGAGATTCATTGTGATGCTAGTGGTACCGGCATAGGTGGCGTGCTAATGCAAGAAAAGCGCCCAATTGCGTACTTTAGCGAGAAGCTATCGGGAGCGCAACTTAACTATCCCATCTATGATAAAGAGCTTTATGCCTTGGTGAGAGTTTTACGTGTTTGGGAACACTATCTTAGACCTCATGAATTCATTCTTCATACGGACCATGAGACACTCAAGTATCTCAAAGGTCAAACTAAGTTGAACAAGCGTCATGCTAAATGGAGTGAGTTCATTGAGTCTTTTCCCTATGTCATCAAATACATCAAGGGCAAAGAAAATGTTGTGGCGGACGCGCTTTCCCGCAAATGCATGCTTGTAACACAACTTGAGTTGAATGTGATTGGCTTTGAGAACATAAAAGATTCATATGAGCATGATCCTTTCTTTGCAAATGCTTATGCTAAGTGCTTGACTCACACTTCTTGGGAACATTACTACCTAAAGGATGGATATCTTGTGAGAGCTAACAAACTTTGCATTCCCGAGTCTTCGCTTCGTTTGCTCCTTTTGCAGGAATCTCATGGAGGAGGACTCATGGGACACTTTGGACGCGACAAGACGTTTGCTACCCTCTCTAAGTACTATTTTTGGCCCAAGATGCTTCGTGACGTCTCACACCTCACCAACCGATGTTCTACATGCCGCAAAGCTAAGTCCAAAGCTCAATCTCATGGTCTTTACATGCCTCTTCCTATTCCATACCATCCATGGGAAGACATAAGCATGGATTTCATACTTGGCTTGCCTAGGACTCAAAATGGCAAAGATTCCGTGCTTGTCGTGGTAGATAGATTCTCTAAAATGGCTCATTTCATTCCTTGTAACAAGATCGACGATGCTTCACATGTTGCAAATCTCTTTTGTAGGGAGATAATTCGTCTACACGGCGTGCCCAAAACGATCGTGTCGGACCGGGACGTCAAGTTCTTGAGCTACTTTTGGAAAACCCTATGTGCCAAGCTCGGAATCAAGCTCCTATTCTCTTCGGCGTACCATCCACAAACGGACGGCCAAACAGAGGTGACGAACCGCACGCTTTCGACGCTTCTTCGCGTGTTGATCAAGAAGAACATCAAGGAATGGGAGCAATGCTTGCCCATCGCCGAGTACGCCTACAACCGCGCAAGACACTCGACAACCGTCAAGTCCCCCTTCGAGGTCGTCTATGGCTTCAACCCGTTGTCCCCATTGGACATCCTACCGCTACCTCTCCAAGAGCGCACGAACATGGATGCAAGTGCACGAGCAAGCTATCTCAAGAAGGTGCACGAAGATACAAGAGCAATGATCGAGCGACAAGTACATCGTCTCGCCACCATGCTCAACGTCAACAAGGCACCAATGGTGTTCCAACCGGGAGATCTTGTTTGGCTACATCTTCGCAAGGACCATTTCCCACAAGAGCGCAAGTCCAAACTACTACTTCGCGCCGACGGACCCTTCAAGGTGCTAGCACGCTACAACAACAACGCTTACAAGATCGACATTCCACGCGACAAGTACTCCGTGAGCGACACTTTCAACATCCAAGATCTATCTCCTTTCCATGGTGATGAAGATTTCGATCCGAGGTCGGATCTTTCCCAAGGGAGGGGAGATGATGCGGAGCATCCCGAGGTCATCCCCATGGACCCTCCTTCACCTCCTCAAGTGCCTCAAGGACCAATGACACGTGCTCGCGCTAGAGCTCTCGAGACCGAGGTGACGTCGCTCCTAGCCCTACTTCCATACGAATCTTGCGAGACATGGTTGCTACCTCAGACAGATGCGCTTTGTGTGCTCAGGTGTGAAGAAGACCACATTGGAGAAGGGCGTGAAGATGGACAAGTCCCCGAGTTCACGGACGAGATGTTGCATCGAGAAGGGCAGAAGAAGGTTCCAGGCCCCGGACATCTGCCCCCCTGGCCCGGACATCCGGCCCCTGGACGATCATCTACAGAAGGCCAGCAGACGAAGCTACAGGGCCCGAACATCCGGCCAGGCCTGGTCCGGACATCCGGCCTCGGGCCCGGAAATCCGGCGCCACTGTCCAGAAGACACCCGAGGCTCAACCCCTCCAGCCCGGACATCCGGCCCCTCGCCCTGGACATCCGACGCCTCGCAAAGTCCCGGACATCCGGCCCGTCGCCCGGACTTCGGGCCCCTGATCTGCCTGCGTGCATCCCCTGGGCCGAGGCCCGTGTACCCATTCGCTCCGTACACTATATATACTCCTTTCCCCATTCCGTTTAGGGTTAGCTTTTGGATAGCTCATTTCAGACCTTTGTGTGGATTCTCTCCTACGAGACCGCGCGCCTCTTCGGAGAAGATCCACCTCGGATTCAAGACCTCTACATCGGGGAAGATCCTACGGGATACCAAGACCTCCTCACGGGGAAGACTATCCTTGTACCACCGACGTTGACTATGGACCGTGTATCTCAATATGTATCGTGGATCTAGCACTTGTGTGGTCATCTTTGTGTTGATTTGAGTGTTTCCTCTCGTGTTTTTTCCCGTTTCCTCCTTGTGTTCTCCGTGTTCGTCGTGGGATACTCTCCAATCGTGAAAGATCTGCTGACTAGGGTTCCACCCTACATCAAATTGTTCAACATGTGTGAGGCAATCAAGTCAATCATCTGAAAAGCAATGGGACATGACATATGTGAAGAGATGACATTGTTGCAACCAAGCATATGATAGGGACAAGTAATCCAAGAATTGGATGCAACACACAAGGCATATATAACATGAGGCATGGTAATGTGGCTATCGTGAATGAAAGCAATATCACTAACATGTGCACGATCAAGGGGTCCAAGATGACAAATAAGTCTCATGGTGTGAGCAACACACGTAGTATGATCCAGAATATTCATGCTCATGGGTTTTGGGTTCTCGAAAGAGAAATATATCACCTTGAAATCATGTCCTTGTGCATTCTTCACAATGCCGAAGCACAAGCAAGTGCGATGTAGAAACGTCGTGGTAGAAAGTGGTTCGCTCTCAAGAGCTCGAATGGTCAACTCACGTGAAGTGGAAGTCGACACGAAGTCCAAGTATCCTACACATGCACACAACAAAAGAAAGAACGTAAGCACATGGTAGATAAACACATCATCCATCATGATGGTTCTCTTCTCTTGCACATAACTATTAGGAGCAAAAGTGCATGAATAAGATGATGCAACATTGGCTATATTCATGGCACTAGGCATATGGTGCAAAGAGGTAAGACAAGCATGCTTCACAAGAAATATGTCAAAATCTCCAAATAAATGCGAGAATGCTATGGGGGCAATGTCATTGGCAAGACTAAAATCATGGTTGCGCTCAATGCATGGACAATCATATAGCACGGGAGAGGCAACATGTGGAGACATATGACAACAAGCAATATCAATCATGTGCAAAGCATGGCAATGGTTGACATCAACCGCATGAATGGAGCAAGTATGAATCATCGGTGATGCAACATAAGAAAGCATATGATGCGGAGCATCCCAAGGTCATCCCCATGGACCTACCTTCGCCTCACCAAGTGCCAAGTGGACCCATGACACGTGCTCGAGCACGAGCTCTCGAGACTGAGGTGACTTCACTCCTATCTCTACATCACTTTGATTCGCATGAGACATGGCTGCTACCCTCATTAGACTCTTTGCATACTCAGGCACCTCGGGAGCAACCATGGAGAAGTCAAGGGACAAGAAGAATCGAAGGAGGAAGAAGAAGGAGAAGAACAACCAAGACTGAGCCTGCCCAGACGATCCGGACGAGGCCCGGATGATCCGGACAAACGTCCAAACGATCCGGCAAATGTGCCTGAAGACACCCAAAGCTCCACGCCGAAGCCGGATCATCCAGACCCCATCCCGGATCATCCGGATACCCCCGGACATCCGGACGAAGACCCGGACATCCGGGCCACCCGCAGCAGATCAGACGTGTCCGGATCATCCGGACTCCGCCCCGGATCATCCGGCCCCCCGAAGCCCGGATCATCCGGACAAACGTCCAGATCATCCGGACAGTGCCTGCGTGCATGATGTTGGCCGAGGCCCATGTGCCCCTTCGCCCCTCCTAGCCTATAAATAGCACTCTACCTAAAGTATCTAGGTTTTAGCTTTGTGTTAGCTCATACCAAACCCCTAGTGGTTCCTCTCCTACGAGACCACGGCCTCTTCAGAGAAGATCCACCGGATTCAAGACCTCCTTACGGAGAAGAACATCAAGATCTCCTCTCGGAGATGACTACCGCTACTTGTATCGTCCTTAGTTGATCGTGTATCGTGTATCGCACTTGGTGTACCCGGATCTAGCATTTGTGTGACCTAAGTTGGTTGATTTGAGTGTTTTCTCCTTGTCTCTCTTGTGTTTTCCCTCGTGCCCCTCGCGTTCTTCCTTGGGATCCCTCCTTTATCGTGAAAGATTGGCCACGTAGGGTTTCACCCTACATCATCTATGGTATCATGAGCCTTGGTTGATCACGAATTTGGAGCCCCACACCTTGTTTTCTAGATTGTTTTTGTTGTTTTTTGTCCAAATTCAAAAATCCCCACAAAAATAGCCCCACATTTTTTTTTTGTGATTTGTGTGTTTTGATGAGATTTTGTTGATTGTGATCCGTGGTTGGGTTGTGCGACAAGTGGATCATCCTTTTCCCCACCTTCCTCCACCCTCCAAACCACCGAAAATCCGAGAAAAAAATCATTCTCCCCAAAATTTTCCCCACTTCCACGAACTCATCCCGACCGGATTGACCCACTCGGATCATCCGGCTGATCACCCGGATCATCCGGCTAGCGCCCGGATCATCCGGCTGAACGTCCGGATCATCCGGCTCCGTCTGACGAAACTGCATTTTGCAGTTTTTCATTGCCACTCTCCCGCCACCGCCTAAGCCTGTTATTGGCTTTGAGCACATAAAATACTTATATGAGCATGATCCTTTCTTTGCACATCCTTATGCTAAGTGTTTGACTCACACTTCTTGGGAACATTACTACATCAAGGATGGATATCTTATGAGAGCTAGAAAACTTTGCATCCCCGAGTCTTTGCTTCGTTTGCTCCTTTTGCAGGAATCTCATGGAGGAGGAATCATGGGACACTTTGGTCGCGGCAAGACATTTGCTACGCTCTCCAAGAACTACTTTTGGCCCAAGATGCTCCGTGACGTCTCACGCCTCATGATGCGGGGTCAACCCGTTCTAGGCTGATCTTTCACGAAGAGGAGGGAAACCCACGATGAACACGAAGAACAGAAAGGTAAATCACGAGGGGAAACGGGAGAAAACACTCAAATCAACAAGAGATGGTCACACATGTGCTAGATTCTCAACACAACAAGATACACGGTCCAAATCCAACAAAGGAAAGATACAAAGGTAACTAGTTCTTCTCCGTGAGGAGGTCTTGAATCCGCGAAGGATCTTCCCGTGAGGGGTCTTGAATCCGTGTGGATCTTCTCCGTGGAGGGGCCGCAGTCACTCACAAGGAGATGAACCACTAGGGGATGAGGAAAGCTCTGTCTCAAATGAGTAAACCTAAGCTAACCCTCAAATGGAGGAGGAGGGGGTCTATTTATAGTCTAAGCCACGAAGGGGTAAGTGAGGGGGCGAAGGGGTACACGGGCTCAGCCCAAGTCACGTGCACAGGCGGGGTCCGGATGATCCGGATGGTGGCCCGGATGATCCGGGTGTCGGTGGTCCGGATGATCCGGGTGGCCGTCCGGATGATCGGGCTTCGTCGTGTAGGCTTCGGGTGTCTTCGGGCACATTACCCGGATCGTCCGGGCGGGGGTCCGGATCATTCGGGCATCTTCTGTCTTGTCTATTCTCCTTCTTTCTTCTCCTCTTCCATGCTTGGCCTTGGTCCTTGGATTCTCCATGGTCGTCTCGGATGTACCTGGGTATGCACAAGGTCCATGCATGATGTAGTAGCCATGTCTCACATGTGGAAAGTGAAGGTTTGGAGAGGAGCGGATCAACCTTGTGTCCAATGGTGGGTACTTGAGGTCTTGTCAAAGTGAACATGGGGATGATCGTGGGATGCTCCGCATCATCTCCTTCCCCTTGGGAAAGATCCGACCTCGGATCAAAAAGCTCATCACCACGGAAACGGTTGTTGTGAACGGACTTGTAGTTGGACGAAGTTGAGGGCATGGCGCAATCCAAGTACTCCAAGGTGTTTCCGTTATGTGGTACATGCAAAATGAGCAAACACAAAGTACACTTGGAAATACAATGGTTAGCGCACACAAAGTGTCCATCATGTAAGAATGAGTCCGTGTGACAAGTTTGGTCATGTCAAGGCACAAGATGCTTATCTAAAAGATGTACAATGACATGTAAAGCATTCATGTGAGCAAATTCATTTGTTGTGCACACAAAGGTAGGGTAATTGGCATGGTGCACAAAGCTACAATTTCTACCATTGTGCAAAATGATGTCATAGTGTGATGGTTTATCAAGAGCATGAACATGGCAATGGGTGCTCAATATGACTATGTGATCATGCAATTGATTTTGGGCAATATGATCATGATGTATGAATATGCCGTCAAGAAAGATCACAACAAATTTGCTAAGGAAATGCACAAGCTCATATATCATGGATGACATAGGGATACAAGATGCAACAAGGCAATCATAAAGGGAGTCAATCCATGCATAAGATGCAAATTTGTCATGGGTATGATATGTCCATGGATCATGGCATGTGGGTACACAATCAACAAGTAGTATGGAGGTTTTGGTGCAATGTGCCAAAGGAGTGTCGATATACCAATGCTCAATGTTGTGGCAATAGTGGAATTCCGAAGGTGCATCCAATAAGTCCGAGCGCTCCTCATCTTGAAGGTCCATAGGGTCCATCTCCAATGTCGGTCCTCCCTCCAATAGATGTATCATGTAGACAAGAAGAGGGAGACAACAATGAAAGAATGACCCATCCAATATGCGTAAGTGAGTGTGGCTCAAAGGGAAGGAGTTCACCTTTAGGAGATTCACGCAAATGTTGGTGTTGCACATCATGTATGTCTTCGCATGACCAAGTTGTCGCATGATGTCACCGCCTTGTGAATCCTTCAAAATGAAAGAACATGACAAACACTCGGAAAAACTAATGAGGTTAGCGTGAATGCAAAACCTAGCATTCGTGAGGGAAAATACCCAACAAGTGCTTGCAGCATTCTTATCATAAGAAAGGACAAGGTAATGTGGCATGACATGTAAGCATATGATGCGATAACAACCAAAGGCATGAAGCTCAAACAAACAAGCATGCATCACAAGTATGGTGTCCAAGTCTCCAAGATCAACAAATATAGCATTGTTGCACTCAATACAAGTGAATATGATAGATGCAACTAATGGAGACAAGTGATAATGATCAATGTGAATCATGTGAATGGCATGAACATATATGTCATCAACCCAAGAAAGCAAGTAAGAGTGGAACATGGGTGATGCAACATAGCAAGCAATCATAGCGATCGAGTCAAACAAACTAGTAGTGCGAAGATGCAACGTACTAGAGGTAATCATGGCAAGCATGTCATGTGTGCAAATAGTAGGCATGAATAATGCACATGGCATAGCACAAGCATAAAAGCAAGATATGAGCAAAATAGGATCAATGTATTGGCGAGAGGACATATGTAAATAGGAATGGTACATCATGACTCTCCCAACACAATAAGCATCAATAGCATGGGGAACAAATAAATCATGGCAATAGCTACAAGTATCTCCACCAAGCATGCAAATACACATAGTAGTAGAATGGTGAATCATGGGTAAATGCAAGCAAGGGTCACAATTGCATGGCAAAGTCATAGCAAGAGGCATAGCATGCAAAGTGAACACGATAGAATGGGCATAATGTAACAAGTGGTAAATAGCCCAAAGTCGTGTGAGAGCCAAGTAAAAGAGATGCGCGTAGTGGTTGCGCGAAGAGAAGGGTGGTAGGGACAATCCACGGGATCCCAAATTGTTGTTGCTCTCAAGAGCTCGTTTTGTCAACTCATGTGATTGTGAGGTTGACAAATGTTCATGAGTACCTACACAAAACAAAGACAAAGGAAAAATTGTGTGTGCGTGGTATATGTACACACCATCCATCATGATGCGCACGTACATGTGTTTGTTAGCACAAAATAGCCAATGCTCGAATAAATGAGATGCGTGATATAGAAACATGTCATCCATCATGATAGGTTTGTTGTTATGTATGGGATAATGGAGACTCAAATTGTTTAATGCATCATGAGAAGTATGTAGAGCATTGTTATTCATGGAATGCATATGGTGCACACAATCATGGCAATCATGCAAGGTATGGAATGCATCAAGATCTCCTAGTATGTATGGGGAAACTATGGGGGTCTCCTCATGAGCATCAATGTAAACATCACATGGAGAATATTGATAACATCCAAAACAATGCATATCCGGAACAATGTGTTCATGGCATGGCATAGTGGATGAATTGGGCAAATCATGTAAAGGAAGCTTAGCAATATCATCACAAGAAAAACAAAAGCCAATGACCATAATCTTGTCATCTATGCCACAAGTGCAAATAGGATTTACTTTAATGGGACATGCATAGTTACTATGTTGAGATTGAAATGATACAATATGTGAGATCTCACTCATAGCATATGACAAGTTCAAAGGATTATCAAACATGATGTGACCAAAAGAATTTTCACATGATATCCTATGGAGCATAGCATCACAACTAGGCAACTCAACATGCTCATCATCATATTCATCATAAATAGGTAAGTCAAGACATGAGGAAGTCGCACTAGCATGAAGCATGGCAATAGGTGTGTCAACATCATGCAAACAATCATTGTGAAGAGCATCACCTTCACCTATTTTACCTTTGGAGCGTCGCTCATGCGTTGTAGGTGAGGTGTTCAAGATCCAATCGTGATCTTCTTCATCATGATGGGACCATGTGGGTGGTGCATCTTCTTCCACCATGGCCATCGGGTTGTCCATTGGAGGGACAGACTCATCGAGGGTAGGCATGTCCTCGTGTAGGAGACCTAGCACCGAAGAAAACACACTCGGAGTAGAGGTTAAGTCGTTAGAAATCATAGTGGCCTCACATGCCCTAACAACTACCTCACTCACTAAGTGTTGTGGCTCACTCACTACCTCTTGGATGCTCTCACTCGTATGGTTGGCGGAGTCACTCAAATGGCTCTCAACCTCACATAGGAGAAGTGGCATGCTCTCATGTGTGGGGCTAGTGGTGGGCACACTCATCCTCTCAAGGGAAATGCTCTCAAGGTCACATATGGTGGAGTCACTCATATCACTCATGTGGTAGTGGCTCTCCTCACATGGGAATTGGGGCATCTCGTCATATGTGGATGTCGAAGAGGTGTAGGTGCAATAGTCTCCATGCTCAACTTCCTCATCCGTAACGCCTCCAAAGATGAATGCCGTAGGGTGTGGCAAACCATCACGCTCCTCCGAGGTCAAAGAGAAGGTCTCATGCTTGCTCGCGTAGCTTGACCCAGAGTAGGAGTCCAATATGGGCACCGTCTTCATGGTGTCGAAGAGGTTCATGCTCGTCGCCTTGGTCGAAGGGGATGGCCCATGCTCAACTGTCTTGTCGTCGTCGCTCGTAGATGATCGCCTTAATGATGAAGATGTCGATGTAGGCGAACTTATGGGAAATAGGCGAAGTGGACGTACGTTCGAAGGCGAAGATGCCTTGATAGCACTTGGCGAAGATGCCGAAGTGGTGGTTGTATCCGTAGCTCCGTCTTGGGTGTGCTTGTTTCGCGGTCTTCTGATGTGCTCTTGAAGCTTAGGCTTGGTGTGAAGTAGAGCGTCTTCGGACTTGTATGTTTGAGCGTGTCGAGCATCCTCATCTTGATGGTGTCGTTGTAGTGCTTGAGCTCTTGGTAGATGTCGTTCTTCGTCGTCGTGCACATGATGCTTGGAGGTGACTTGCCCTTCATGACCATGTCGATGGTCGCCATGGCGGTGTGGACGTGAAAGACTTGCACTTGCATCATGTTTGCGCTCCGAAGACTTGTGAATTGAACGTCATCGCCGAGAGGATGACGAAGGGGAAGAAGACTTGTAATCGACCACCAAGTGTCGGAGCTCCGCCATTTGTTTGTTGAAGGAGTCGCACATGTCGTCGAAGGAAGCCATTGTCCTTGTCTCGTAGTGTCATAGTTCGATGGCGATGTTGCCCCAGCGCTCTTGCATTGCTCGTTGTAGTCCGATGGTTTTCGCGTGGATGTCATTGTTCGCGCCGTGTTTGTCGAAGACCGGAGATGAAATGCCTTGCCTATCCATCACAAGACGCTAGCAAGTATGAGTGTGAGAAACAGAAGAACTATACCAAATGTACCTTGACCGATGTTGAAGATGGATCAATGATCACTCAAATGTGGAACAAGGAAATAGCACAATTGGTACCAATTCTTGTCGGTTTCTCACACCTACACAAGTAAATCTTATGGTGGAGCTCGGTGAGGATAGTGGCACAAAAATTTGATGCAAAATGTTAGCAAGAGTCAATAAATTTGAAAGAGATTCACAAATTCGCAAGTGAAACAAGTAGACCAATAGCAATATGGGTGGCACGCAGAAACACACACACGGATAGATAAAGTTGGTTGTGCGACCAAGGGCTGAGCGGAAAATGTGGAATCCACAGAAAATGCTCTTGTCGCACAACACTAGAGAGACGCTAGCCGATTGCTCAATAGGCGGATACGAACTTGTGCACTACCTATATGAGACAAAATGTAGCGACTTCCTATCACAAGTATACTATGTTGATAGAGGCAAAGGTGTCCCGTCTTTCGATGAGATGGTGGCTATCGTTTTGGAGGAAGTCGATTTTGACGATCCGACTACGAACGTGCGAGGACGTCGCGCCTTAGCAATCGCTAAACCAACTCTGAGATGTTATTGACCACGCCGGAGCACGATCAACCTAACCATGAAGGTCTGTTTCCTGCAGGCAAATGAAGAACAAGCAAGAAACTGAGATTGCAATCTGGATATTGCGAATTCAAGAGGAAAGCTTTATTGATCAAGTGGGGTTCTGTGACGTCTTTGTCTGGTCGTTGAACACAAACGAAGTACGCGAAGTTGCAGCTATGGCGAACTTTAATCTAAACAAAACCCAAAGAAAAAGCTACTAGATGGATCTACTTATATAGGAGCAAGGGGTGGCGGCCAAGGAGGTGGAAGGACGTCCCAAGGCAGCCTTAACCCTAGGTCGTACAAGGCTCATGGGCCCAAGTGGAGGTGATGCAACACCTTTGGACTTGTAGTTTGGCTCGGATTCTGCTGCTGCGTCAGATTGTTTCGTCGATATCTTAATGCTCCGGACGAATTTGAAGGTGAATCCAATTGGGTTGGAAAGTGTACGAAATCTAGTTTCCAACAAAAAAAGAAACACCCAATTCGGTGTCCGTATGAAGGATTTCTTGCCATTTTGAGTAAGGTATGTCTGTGCAGTCCGAATATGGATGCAGAACGTGAAATACTTGGACTCTATCTTCTCTTGGCCCAAAAGTGACGTGAGAGAACTTTTTGGACAGCACCTAAACTTCTCCTTTTCCCTTATCTTCATATGTGGATTGTACAAATGTCCCATACACCTGGAATTAGACATGGCACAAAAGTCTGTGAAGTATTTTTTGTCCTGGATGACATAAATAAATTGTTGCATAGTTTGCATTAGAAATCACCTCACAAATATACATGTATGCAATATTTTTGGTCGTATCCAAGGTAGTCATGTCCTCATCATATGTGTATGATGTTCCGATGCTTTTAGCACAAGATGATCCAAGATGATCGGATATGGAAATCTTATATGCAATGTGGTGAGATGCTATCGCTCTTACTTACAAGCTTATTTGTCTTTCTCAATTTTGCTTAAAAGCTTATTCTTTTTTTTATATGGCCACTTATGCGAAATGCACAAACCGAGATAGCAATTGTGTATATGCGGGAACAATCTTGTGACACAAGAGATGATATGATAATACCAAGATGATATGGTATGTATGCTATGGGAAGTATGATCACTAATGTGCACAAGTCACGTTGCTGGCAATACTCAAATGGCTAGTATCGATAGGTAAGTGACGCAAAATTGGGCTAGGGGTTAACAAAGCAATTGCAAGGGGAATATACAAAGATGTCATCGAGGTTACCGTCCGATGATGATGATGAGATGCGGTGTTCTTGATGTAGACCCGTTCCTAATTAGCCGAAACACCTTAGGAAACGAAAAAACCACAACTCAAAATCTCAAGGACAAATGTCAAATGGTGGTAGCGGGAGAGCGGTGGTGGTTGTGCACTCGGCAAAGCAGAAGTGTAATGATGGGTTATGCGTGTCGGAGTTACCGTGACCGTCCCTAAGTAGCCAAGACACCTTAGGAGACACAAGCCACAACTCAAACAAGCTCAAACAAAATTGGGTTAGGTTTGGGTGGCGGAAATATATAGTGGGCAATGTGTATGTGGAAGTGGTGGTGGTGGTAGATGAAGAAGAAATCGTCCATAAGTAGCCTAAACACCTTAGGAGACTCAAATCACTACTCAAGCAGCCACAAATGCTATGGGGGACAAAATGGTTAGCTTGCGGAAGTCGGTGGTGGTTATGCGGATGATATGGTGGAAGCCCTAGGCAAAGATGCCAAAATCCACAAAATATGATGGAGTCAAATGATGATGGTGGTATTTTTGTGTTATGCGGGATGCCAAGAGCTTCAAAACGAGCTCAAGAACGTCAAAATCGGACTCCGGATGAATTAGTGATGGCCAAAACAAAATTTCAGCCGCATCAGTTTCAGGGTTACCCGGACATTCGGGAGAAAATCCAGCTCATCCGGGCTTTGTCCGGATGATCCGGGCGAACGTCCGGATGATCCGGGTTCGTCAGCTCCGGTACGGGTATTTGGGTGCGCGGATTACCCGGACGTCCGGGAGAATGTCCAGCTCATTCGGGAGGTGTCTGGATGATCAGGGCGGGTCAACTCCGCCCGGGATTTCCTTTCGGGGACGAATTTGGGGGCAGAAATGGATAATTTTGGGCTCAAAATTATGAGGATTTCGTGGATGGAATGTGGGGAAACTTGTGGAGATGCTAGATCCACTTGAAACCAAGCGAATCGATGGATCAAAATCAACAAAATCTCATCAAACCAACATATCACAAAATTTTTTGGGGCTATTTTTGGTGGGGAATTTTCGAATTTGGGGAAGAACACAACAAAACAAGGCTAGAAAACGGTGGGGAGGCTCCAAATTCGTGATGTACCAAGGCTCATGATACCATATGATGCGGGGTCAACCCGTTCTAGGCCGATCTTTCACAAAGAGGAGGGAAAACCACGATGAAAACAAAGAACACAAAGGGAAATCACGAGGGGAAACGGGAGAAAACACTCAAATCAACAAGAGATGGTTACACATGTGCTAGATCCTCAACACAACGAGATACACGATCCAAATCCAACAAAGGAAAGATACAAAGGTAACTAGTTCTTCTCCGTGAGGAGGTCTTGAATCCGCGAAGGATCTTCCCGTGAGGGGTCTTGTATCCGTGTGGATCTTCTCCGTGGAGGGGCCGCAGTCATTCACAAGGAGATGAACCACTAGGGGATGAGCAAAGCTCTGTCTCAAATGAGCTAAACCTAAGCTAACCCTCAAATGGAGGAGGAGGGGGTCTATTTATAGTCTAAGCCACGAAGGGGTAAGTGAAGGGGCGAAGGGGTACACGGGCTCGGCCCAAGTCACGCGCACAGGCGGAGTCCGGATGATCCGGATGGTGGCCCGGATGATCCGGGTGTCGGTGGTCCGGGTGATCTGGGCGGCCGTCCGGATGATCTGGCTTCGTCGTATAGGCTTCGGGTGTCTTCGGGCAAACCCGGATCGTCCGGGTGGGGGTCCGGATCATCCGGGCTTGGTCCGGATCGTCCGGCTGGGGGTCCGGATCATTCGGGCATCTTCTGTCTTGTCCGTTCTCCTTCTTTCTTCTCCTCTTCCATGCTTGGCCTTGGTCCTTGGATTCTCCATGGTCGTCTCGGATGTACCTGGGTATGCACAAGGTCCATGGATGATGTAGTAGCCATGTCTCACATGTGGAAAGTGAAGGTTTGGAGAGGAGCGAATCAACTTTTTGTCCAATGGTGGATACTTGAGGTATTGTCAAAGTGAACATGGGGATGATCGTGGGATGCTCCGCATCACCTCACCAACCGATGCTCAACATGTCGCAAAGCTAAGTCAAAAGCTCAATCTCATGGTATTTACATGCCACTTCCTATTCCATTCCATCCATGGGAAGACATAAGCATGGACTTTGTACTTGGATTGCCTAGGACGCAAAATGGAAAAGATTCTGTGTTTGTTGTCGTGGATAGATTCTCTAAGATGGCTCATTTCATTCCTTGTAACAAGATCGACGATGCTTCACATGTGGCAAATCTCTTTTGTAGGGAAATCATTCGTCTACATGAAGTGCCCAAGACGATCGTGTCGGACCGGGACGTCAAGTTCTTGAGCTACTTTTGGAAGACTCTATGCGCCAAACTCGGCATCAAGCTACTCTTCTCCTCAGCATATCATCCACAAACCGACGGCCAAACGGAGGTGACGAACCGCACGCTTTCGATGCTTCTTCGCGTGTTGATCAAGAAGAACATCAAGGAATGGGAGCAATGCTTGCCCATCGTCGAGTACGCCTACAACTGCGCAAGACATTCGACTACCGGCAAGTCCCCTTTCGAGGTCATCTACGGTTTCAACCCTTTGTCTCCATTGGACATTCTACCTCTACCTCTACAAGAACGCACCAACTTGGACGCAAGTGCTCGAGCAATCTATCTCAAGAAGGTGCATGAAGATACAAGGGCAACGATCGAGAGGCAAGTACATCGTCTAGCGTCCAAGCTCAACGCCAACAAGAAGCCTGTGGTGTTCCAACCGGGAGATCTCGTATGGCTACATCTTCGCAAGGACCGTTTCCCCCACGAGCGCAAGTCCAAACTACTACCTAGAGCCGACGGACCCTTCAAGGTACTAGAACGCTACAACAACAATGCATACAAGCTCGACCTTCCACGCGACAAGTACAACGTGAGCGATGTCTTAAACGTCAAGGATCTCTCCACTTTCCATGGTGATGAAGATTTCGATCCTAGGTCGGAACTTTCCCAAGGGAGGCGAGATGATGCGGAGCATCCCAAGGTCATCCCCATGGACCTACCTTCGCCTCACCAAGTGCCAAGTGGACCCATGACACGTGCTCGAGCACGAGCTCTTGAGACCGAGGTGACTTCACTCCTATCTCTACATCACTTTGATTCGCATGAGACATGGCTGCTACCCTCATCAGAGACTCTTTGCATACTCAGGCACCTCGGGAGCTACGATGGAGAAGTCAATGGACAAGAAGAATCGAAGGAGGAAGAAGGAGGAGAAGAACAACCAAGACTGAGCCTGCCCGGACAATCCGAACGAAGTCCCGGACGATCCGACCGAGGCCCGGATGATCCGAACAAATGTCCGGACGATCCGGCAAATGTGCCCGAAGACACCCGAAGCTCCACGCCGAAGCCGGATCATCCGGACCCCGGCCTGGATCATCCGGACACCCCCGGACATCCGGACGAAGACCCGGACATCTGGGCCACCCGCAGCAGATCAGACGTGTCCGGATCATCCGGACGCCGCCCCGGATCATCCGCCCCCCCAAAGCCCGGATCATCCGGACAAACGTCCGGATCATCCGGACAGTGCCTGCGTGCATGATGTTGGGCCGAGGCCCATGTACCCCTTCGCCCCTCCTAGCCTATAAATAGCACTCTACCTAAACTATCTAGGGTTAGCTTTGTGTTAGCTCATACCAAACCCCTAGTGGTTCCTCTCCTACGAGACCGCGGCCTCTTCGGAGAAGATCCACCGGACTCAAGACCTCCTTACGAAGAAGAACATCAAGACCTCCTCTCGGAGATGACTATCGCTACTTGTATCGTCCTTAGTTGATCGTGTATCGTGTATCACACTTTGTGTACCCGGATCTAGCATTTGTGTGACCTAAGTTGGTTGATTTGAGTGTTTTCTCCTTGTCTCTCTTGTGTTTTCCCTCGTCCCCTCGTGTTCTTCCTTGGGATCCCTCCTTTTTAGTGAAAGATCGGCCACGTAGGGTTTCACCCTACATCAGCATATCAATCATGTCATGCAAACTAGTGGAGCGAAGATGCAACACACTTGATGGGTTCATAGCAATCATGTCATGCGAGCCCATAGTAGGCATAAGCAATGCACACGACATATCACAAGCACGAGCACATAGCATGCACAAGGTATCATCATAGGCATTTGGCACAAAGCAAACATGGCAATAATAAGCAATATCTCCACCAAGCTTGCAAATACACATACATGTATGAGAATCAATCATCATGTGTAATGCGAAGCATGGGTCACAAATGCATGGCAAAGGCATATAAATGAGCATATCATGCAAAGGGAACATGGCAAGAGGGGCATAAGAGATATAATGGACAATAACCCATAACCATGTGAGGGCCATGTAGAAGAGATGCGCGAAGTCTTTGCGCGAAGGTAGCCGTTGGAAGGATAATCCGCGATATCCCAAGTCATCGTTGCTCTCTAGAGCTCTTTTCATCAACTCGTGCGTTTATGAAGTTGACGAGTATGCATGGGTACCTACACAGAAGAAACACAATCCAAAGAAAGTGTGTGCGTGGTAAATGTACACATCATCCATCATGATGTGTATGTGCATGTGTGAGTTAGCACAAGATAAGCATCGCTCAAAGAAATTTGATGCATCGTATAAGAACATGTCATCCATCATGAATGAATAGTTATTGTGTATAGCATGATGTGGATGCAAATTGAGCATACAATTATATGGCACATCTATAGCATGTTCATTCATGGGGATCATATTGTGCACACAAGCATGGGGATCATGCAATGGATGGGATGGGTCAAAATCTCCTAAAATGTATGAGGAAACTATGGGGGTCTCCTCATGAGCAATATCGAAAGCATAATATGGAGAAGTGGAACAACATCCAAAACAATGCATATCCGAAGCTAGGTAATCATGGCATGGCATATGATGGATATGATGCAAAGGAAGCATGTCAATATCATCACAAGAAAAACAAATGCCAATAACCATGGGCTTGGCATCTATGCCATAAGTGCAAATTGGATTTATCTTAATGGTGTTGGGGAACGTAGCAGAATTCAAAAAATTTCCTACGCTTCACCAAGATCAATCTAAGGAGTCATCTAGCAATGAGCATAAAGGAGTGCATCTACATACCCTTTGTAGATCGCGTGCGGAAGCGTTCGAAGGAACGTGGATGAAGTAGTCGTACTCTTCGTGATCCTCGTCACCGATGATCCTAGCACCGAACGGACGGCACCTCCGTGTTCAACACACGTACGGTACAGCGACGTCTCCTCCTTCTTGATCCAGCAAGGGGGGAGGAGAGGTTGACGGAGATCCAGCAGCACGACGGCGTGGTGGTGGATGCAACAGGAAAAGCTACAGGGCTTCGCCGGCGCCCTGCGAGAGGAGTTGGAGGTGTGACGGGAGGGGGGGAGGCGCCAGAGGCTTGGGGTGCGGCTGCCCTCTCCCCCCAACTATATATAGGGGCCAGGGGGGCGCCGGCCCTAGGAGATGCAATCTCCTAGGGGGCGGCGGCCAGAGGGGGGAAACTTGCCCCCCAAGGCATAGGGGGCGCCCCCTCCCCCTAGGGTTTCAACCCTAGGCGCATGGAGGGGGGCCCATGTGGGTGCGCCAGCCCACCAAGGGCTGACACCCTTCCCCTTGTGGCCTACGGGGCCCTCCGGGATGGGGGGCCCCACCCGGTGGACCCCCGGGACCCCTTCGGTGGTCCCGGGACACTCCCGGTGACCCCCGGAATTCACCCGATGGCCGAAACTGGACTTCCTATATATCATTCTTTACCTCCGGACCATTCCGGAACTCCTCGTGACGTCCGGGATCTCATCCGGGACTCTGAACAACATTCGGGTTTCCATATGCATGTATCTCTACAACCCTAGCGTCACTGAACCTTAAGCGTGTAGACCCTACGGGTTCGAGAGACACGCAGACAAGACCGAGACAACTCTCCGGTCAATAACCAACAGCGGGATCTGGATACCCATGTTGGTTCCCACGTGTTCCTCGATGATCTCATTGGTTGAACCATTGTGTCAAGGATTCACTCAATCCCTTATGTTATTCCCTTTGTCTATCGGTACGGTACTTGCCCGAGATTCGATCGTCGGTATGCCCGATACCTCGTTCAATCTCGTCATGGCAAGTCTCTTTACTCGTTCCGTAATCCATCATCCCGTGACTAACTCCTTAGTCACTTTGAGCTCTTTATGATGATGTCTTACCGAGAGGGCCCAGAGATACCTCTCCGTCATACGGAGTGACAATATCCCTGTCTCGGTTCGTACCAACTCAACAGACACTTTCGGAGATACCCGTTGTGTACCTTTATAGCCACCCAGTTACGTTGTGATGTTTGGCACACCCAAAGTATTCCTACGGTATCCGGGAGTTGCACAACCTCATGGTCTAAGGAATAAATACTTGACACTGGAAAAGCTTTAAGCATTACGAACTAAACGATCTCGTGCTAGGCTTAGGATTGGGTCTTGTCCATCACATCATTCTCCTAATGATGTGATCCCGTTATCAATGACATCCTATGTCCATGGTCAGGAAACCGTGACCATCTGTTGATCAACGAGCTAGTAACTAGAGGCTTACCAGGGACATGTTGTGGTCTATGTATTCACACATGTATGGTTGTTTCCGTACAATACAATTCAAGCATGAATAACAGACAATTATCATGAACAAGGAAATATAATAATAATCCTTTTATTATTGCCTCTAGGGCATATTTCCAACAGTCTCCCACTTGCACTAGAGTCAATAATCTAGTTACATTGTGATGAATCGAACACCCATAGAGTTCTGGTGTTGATCATGTTTTGCCCGTGGAAGAGGTTTAGTCAACGGGTCTGCAACATTCAGATCCGTATGCACTTTAAAAATATCTATGTCTCCATCTTGAACATAATTCCGGATGGAGTTGAAACGGCGCTTGATGTGCTTGGTCTTCTTGTGAAACATGGGCTCCTTGGTAATGGCAATAGCTCCAGTGTTGTCACAGAAGAGAGTCATCAGGCTTGACGCGCTTGGAATGACTCCTAGGTCGGTGATGAACTCCTTCATCCAGACTCCTTCTTGTGCTGCTTCGCAAGCAGCTATGTACTCCGCTTCACATGTAGAATGCGCCACGACGCTCTGCTTGCAACTGCACCAGCTTACTGCTCCACCATTCAAAATATACACGTATCCGGTTTGTGACTTAGAGTCATCCAGATCTGTGTCGAAGCTAGCATTGACGTAACCCTTTACGACGAGCTCTTCGTCACCTCCATAAACGAGAAACATATCCTTAGTCCTCTTCAGGTACTTTAGGATGTTCTTGACCGCTATCCAGTGTTCCATATCGGGATCACTTTGGTACCTCCCTACCAAACTTATGGCAAGGTTCACATCAGGTCTGGTACACAGCATGGCATACATGATAGAACCTATGGCCGAGGCATAGGGAATGACACTCATCTTTTCTCTATCTTCTGCCGTGGTCGGGGACTGAGCCTTGCTCAATCTCATACCTTGCAAAACAGGCAAGAACTCCTTCTTGGACTGATCCATATTGAACTTCTTCAATATCTTGTCAAGGTATGTGCTTTGTGAAAGACCAATGACGCGTCTTGATCTATCTCTATAGATTTTGATGCCTAATATGTAAGCAGCTTCTCCAAGGTCCTTCATTGAAAAACTCTTATTCAAGTAGGCCTTTATGCTCTCCAAGAATTCTATATCATTTCCCATCAGTAATATGTCATCCACATATAATATGAGAAATGCTACAGAGCTCCCACTCACTTTCTTGTAGATACAGGCTTCTCCCCAAGTCTGTATAAAACCAAACACTTTGATCACATCATTAAAGCGAATATTCCAACTCCGAGATGCTTGCACCAGCCCGTATATCGAGCGCAGGAGCTTGCATACCTTGTTAGCATTCTCTGGATTGACAAAACCTTCCGGCTACATCATATACAGTTCTTCCTTGAGGAAACCATTAAGGAATGTCGTTTTGACGTCCATTTGCCATATCTCATAATCATAGAATGCGGCAATTGCTAACATGATTCGAACTGACTTCAGCATCGCTACGGGAGAGAAAGTCTCGTCGTAGTCAATCCCTTGAACTTGTCGATAATCCTTAGCGACAAGCCGAGCCTTATAGATGGTCACATTACCATCCGCGTCTGTCTTCTTCTTAAATATCCATTTATTTTCTATGGCATGCCTATCATCGGGCAAGTCCACCAAAGTCCATACTTTGTTTTCATACATGGATTCTATCTCAGATTTCATGGCTCCAAGCCATTTATTGGAATCCGGGCCCGCCATCGCTTCTTCATAGTTCGAAGGTTCACCGTTGTCTAACAACATGATTTCCATGACAGGGTTGCCGTACCACTCTGGTGCGGAACGTGTCATTGTGGACCTTTAAAGTTCAGTAGTAACTTGATCTGTATCTTCATGATCATCATCATTAACTTCCTCCCTTGTCGGTGCAGGCACCTCAGGAACAATTTCCTGCGCTGCGCTACTTTCCGGTTCGGGAGGGGTGACTGTCACCTCATCAAATTCTACTTTCCTCCCACTCACTTCTTTCGAGAGAAACTCTTTCTCCAGAAAGGATCCATTCTTGGCAACAAAGACTTTGCCTTCGGATCTGTGGTAGAAGGTGTACTCAATCGTTTCCTTGGGTATCCTATGAAGACGCTTTTTTCCGATTTGGGTTCGAGCTTCTCAGGTTGAAGTTTCTTGACGTAAGCATCGCAACCCCAAACTTTCAGAAACGACAGCTTAAGTTTCTTGCCAAACCAAAGTTCATACGGTGTCGTCTCAACGGATTTCGACGGAGCCCTATTTAAAGTGAATGCGGCAGTCTCTAAAGCCCAAAAAGATAGCGGTAAGTCGGTGAGAGACATCATAGATCGCACCATGTCTAACAGAGTACGATTTCGACGTTCGGACACAGCATTACGCTGAGGTGTTCCGGGCGGTGTCAATTGTGAAACAATTCCACAGTTCCTAAGATGCGTGCCAAATTCATGACTTAAATATTCACCCTCACGATCCGATCGCAAGAACTTTATTTTTCTGTCACGTTGATTCTCAACCTCATTCTGAAATTCCTTGAACTTTTCAAAGGTCTCAGACTTGTGCTTCATCAAGTAGATATACCCATATCTACTCAAGTCATCTGTGAGGGTGAGAACATAACGATAGCCTCCGCGAGCCTCAACACTCATTGGACCGCACACATCGGTATGTATGATTTCCAATAAGTTGGTTGCTCGCTCCATTATTCCGGAGAACGGAGTCTTGGTCATCTTGCCCAAGAGGCATGGTTCGCACGTGTCAAATGATTCATAATCAAGAGACTCCAGAAGTCCATCTGCATGAAGCTTCTTCATACGTTTGACACCAATATGACCAAGGCGGCAATGCCACAAGTATGTGGGACTATCATTGTCAACTTTACATCTTTTCGCATTCACACTATGAATATGTGTATCATCACGATCGAGATTCATCAAAAAATAAACCATTGACCAGCGGGTCATGACCATAAAACATATCTCTCAAATAAATAGAACAACCATTATTCTCGGATTTAAATGAGTAGCCATCTCGCATCAAACGAGATCCAGATACAATGTTCATGCTCAAAGCTGGTACTAAATAACAATTATTAAGGTTTAAAACTAATCTCGAGGGTAGATGTAGAGGTAGCGTGCCGACGGCGATCACATCGACCTTGGAACCATTCCCGACGCGCATCGTCACCTCGTCCTTCGCCAGTCTCCGCTTATTCCGCAGCTCCTGCTTTGAGTTACAAATATGAGAAACTGCACCGGTATCAAATACCCAGGAGCTACTACGAGCGCTGGTAAGGTACACATCAATAACATGTATATCACATATACCTTTGACGTTGCCGGCCTTCTTGTCTGCTAAGTATTTGGGGGCAGTTCCGCTTCCAGTGACCTGTTCCCTTGCAATAAAAGCACTCAGTCTCAGGTTTGGGTCCATACTTTGGCTTCTTCCCGACAACTGGCTTACCGGGCGTGGCAACTCCCTTGCCGTCCTTCTTGAAGTTCTTCTTACCCTTGCCCTTCTTGAACTTAGTGGTTTTATTGACCATCAACACTTGATGCTCTTTCTTGATCTCCACCTCCGCTGATTTCAACATTGAATACACCTCGGGAATGGACTTCTCCATCCCTTGCATATTGAAGTTCAACACGAGCTCTTGTAGCTAGGTGGGAGCGACTGGAGGATTCTGTCAACGACCGCTTCGTCCGGGAGATTCATTCCCAACTGAGACAAGTGGTTGTGCAACCCAGAAATCTTGAGTATGTGCTCACTGACAGAACTGTTTTCCTCCATCTTACAGCTGTAGAATGCGTTGGAGACATCATATCTCTCAACTCGGGCATGAGCCTGGAAAACCATTTTCAGCTCTTGGAACATCTCATATGCTCCATGGTGCTCAAAACGCTTTTGGAGCCCCGATTCTAAGGTGTAGAGCATGCCGCACTGAACCAGGGAGTAATCATCACAACGCGACTGCCAAGCGTTCATAACATCTTGGTTTGCCGGGGCGGGAGCGTCACCTAGCAGTGCTTCTAGGACATAAGTTTTCTTGGCAGCTATGAGGATGATCCTCAGGTTACGGACCCAGTCCGTATAGTTGCTACCATCGTCTTTCAGTTTGGATTTCTCTAGGAACGCGTTGAAGTTGAGGGTGACATGAGCGTGGGCCATTTGATCTACAAGACATATTGTAAAGAATTTAGACTAAGTTCATGATAATTAAGTTCATCTAATCAAATTTTAATGAACTCCCACTCAGATTGACATCTCTCTAGTCATCTAAGTGATACATGATCCGAATCGACTAGCCCGTGTCCGATCATCACGTGAGACGGACTAGTCATCAACGGTGAACATCTTCATGTTGATCGTATCTTCTATACGACTCATGTTCGACCTTTCGGTCTTCCGTGTTCCGAGGCCATGTCTGTACATGCTAGGCTCGTCAAGTGAACCCTAAGTGTATTGCGTGTGTAAATCTGGCTTACACCCATTGTATGCGAACGTTAGAGCCTATCACACCCGATCATCACGTGGTGCTTCGAAACAACGATCCTTAGCAACGGTGCACAGTTAGGGGGAACACAATTCTTGAAATTTTTGGTGAGAGATCATCTTATTTACTACCGTCGTTCTAAGTAAACAAGATGCATAAACATGATAAACATCACATGCAATCAAATAAAGTGACATGATATGGCCAATATCATCTTGCTCCTTCGATCTCTATCTTCGGGGCACCATGATCATCTTTGTCACCGGCTCGACACCATGATCTCCATCATCATGATCTCCATCATCGTGTCTTCATGAAGTTGTCACGCCAACTATTACTTCTACTACTATGGCTAACATTTAGCAATAAAGTAAAGTAATTACATGGCGTTATTCAGTGACACGCAGGTCATACAATAATTAAGACAACTCCTATGGCTCCTGCCGGTTGTCATTTTCATCGACATGCAAGTCGTGATTTCCTATTACAAGAATATGATCAATCTCATACATCACATATATCATTCATCACATCTTCTTGGCCATACCATATCACATAGCACATGCTGCAAGAACAAGTTAGACGACCTCTAATTGTTGTTGCAAGTTTTACGTGGCTTCTATAGGTTTTCTAGCAAGAAAGTTTCTTACCTACGCCAAAACCACAACGTGATTTGTCAATTTCTATTTACCCTTCATAAGGACCCTGTTCATCGAATCCGATCCGACTAAAGTGGGAGAGACAGACACCCGCCAGCCACCTTATGCAAGTAGTGCATGTCTGTCGGTGGAACCAGTCTCACGTAGGCGTACGTGTAAGGTCGGTCCGGGCCGCTTCATCCCACGATGCCGCCGAATCAAGATTGGACTAGTAACGGCAAGAAAATTGAGCAAAATCAACGCCCACAACTTGTTTGTGTTCTACTCGTGCAAGATGCTACGCAAAGACCTAGTTCAGATGCCACTTTTGAGGAATGTAGCAGAATTCAAAAAATTTCCTACGCTTCACCAAGATCAATCTAAGGAGTCATCTAGCAGCGAGCATAAAGGAGTGCATCTACATACCCTTTATAGATCGCGTGCGAAAGCGTTTGAAGGAACGTGGATGAAGTAGTCGTACTCTTCGTGATCCTCGTCACCGATGATCCTAGCACCGAACGGACGGCACCTCCGTGTTCAACACACGCACGGTACAACGACGTCTCCTCCTTCTTGATCCAGCAAGGGGGGAGGAGAGGTTGACGGAGATCCAGCAGCACGACGGCGTGGTGGTGGATGCAACAGGAAAAGCTGCACGGCTTCGCCGGCGCCATGCGAGAGGAGTTGGAGGTGTGACGGGAGGGGGGAGAGGCGCCAGAGGCTTGGGGTGCGGCTGCCCTATCCCCCCCACTATATATAGAGGCCAAGGGGGCGCCGGCCCTAGGAGATGCAATCTCCTAGGGGGGCGGCGGCCAGAGGGGGGAAACTTGCCCCCCAAGGCATAGGGGGCGCCCCCTCCCCCTAGGGTTTCAACCCTAGGCGCATGGAGGGGGGCCCATGTGGGTGCGCCAGCCCACCAGGGGCTGGCCCCCTTCCCCTTGCGGCCTACGGGGCCCTCCGGGATGGGTGGCCCCACCCGGTGGACCCCCGGGACCCCTCCGGTGGTCCCGGGACACTCCCGGTGACCCCCGGAATTCACCCGATGGCCGAAACTGGACTTCCTATATATCATTCTTTACCTCCGGACCATTTCGGAACTCCTCGTGACGTCCGGGATCTCATCCGGGACTCTGAACAACATTCGGGTTTCCATGTGCATGTATCTCTACAACCCTAGAGTCACTGAACCTTAAGCGTGTAGACCCTACGGGTTCGGGAGACACGCAGACAAGACCGAGACGACTCTCCGGTCAATAACCAACAGCGGGATCTGGATACCCATGTTGGTTCCCACGTGTTCCTCGATGATCTCATCGGTTGAACCACTATGTCAAGGATTCACTCAATCCCTTATGTTATTCCCTTTGTCTATCGGTACGGTACTTGCCCGAGATTCGATCGTCGGTATGCCCGATACCTCGTTCAATCTCGTCATGGCAAGTCTCTTTACTCGTTCCGTAATCCATCATCCCGTGACTAACTCCTTAGTCACTTTGAGCTCTTTATGATGATGTCTTACCGAGAGGGCCCAGAGATACCTCTCCGTCATACGGAGTGACAATATCCCAGTCTCGGTTCGTACCAACTCAACAGACACTTTCAGAGATACCCGTTGTGTACCTTTATAGCCACCCAGTTACGTTGTGACGTTTGGCACACCCAAAGTATTCCTACGGTATCCGGGAGTTGCACAACCTCATGGTCTAAGGAATAAATACTTGACACTGGAAAAGCTTTAAGCATTACGAACTAAACGATCTCGTGCTAGGCTTAGGATTGGGTCTTGTCCATCACATCATTCTCCTAATGATGTGATCCCGTTATCAATGACATCCTATGTCCATGGTCAGGAAACCGTGACCATCTGTTGATCAACGAGCTAGTAACTAGAGGCTTCCCAGGGACACGTTGTGGTCTATGTATTCACACATGTATCGCTGTTTCCGTACAATACAATTCAAGCATGAATAACAGACAATTATCATGAACAAGGAAATATAATAATAATCCTTTTATTATTGCCTCTAGGGCATATTTCCAACAAATGGCATATGCATAGTCACTACGATGAGATTGCAAATAGGGCATATTATTGATCTCATGCATAGCATACGACAAGTCAAGCGGGATGTCAAACATGATTTGACGGAGAGAATTATCACAAGAAATCCTATGCAACATGGCATCACAACTAATAGACTCCACATGGCAATCATCAAACTCATCATAAATGGGTAAATCATCGCATGGGGAAATCATACTAGCATGAAGCATGGCAATAGGTGGATCAACATCATGCAAGCAATCAATGTTAACATAGTCCACTAGTGGGATGAGAGCATCACCTTCACCTTTGTTACCTTTTTCATTCCACTCATGTGGTGTAGGTGAGGTGGGAAAGACCAAATGGTGGTCATCATCTTCATCTTAATGGAACCATGTGGGAGGTGCATCATATTTCACCATGGCCACCGTCTTGTCCATAGGAAGGACGAAGTCGTCGAGGATCAACGCGTCATCATATATGGGACCTAGCACCAAATGAGAAGACACAATAGAGGTAGAGGTCAAGTCGTTAGTGTGGAAAGTGGCCTCACATGACCTATCAACTATCTCACTCTCTCTATGTGGTGGCTCACTCACTCCCTCAAAACAGGTGCACTCAAACTCACATATGGCGGAGTCACTCATCTCACTCAAGTGGTGGGGGTTGTGGCTCTCCTCACATGGGAATTGGGGCAACTCATCATGTATGGGGCTAGTGGTGAACTCGCTCTCACTCTCGATATGGTGTCACAAGTCACTCAAGTCATCATACGTCGCTGTGATCGAAGGGAAAATCCCATGCTCAACCATCTCGTCATCGTCGCCGTGGATGAAGGCCGAAGATGGCACATCATCACTCTGGCCTCCAAGGATGGAAGCATCATCCTTGCACGTCACCATGTCGGTCGCCTTCAAAGCTTGATCCTCGAATGGCTCCGTAGTCGTAGTCGTCCCCGCACCATCTTGAAAAAGAGTCAAAGTAGAGTTGGCATCATCAATGCCACAAAGAGGGATGGCGGTGAAGTCGAACGTGGGAGCATCGTCTTGGAGCTCGTTGGGCTTGGACATCATGGTGGTACTAGCCTCCAATTGGTGTAGAAGTTATTCCGTGTAGGTGGGAGGCACGAAATCTCGCCGCATAGCTTTCTTCGTCTTGGGCCAATTCACGTTGAAGCTCGTCGAAGGTGTGTGAAGCCACCATGTTGATGCGTTTTCGTGGAAGTTTCTTGTGGCACACTTGATCTCCGGTAGGATTGTGATGTAGCTTGAGGTAGTCGTCCATCTTGCGCTCCCACTCGAGATACTCCTCGGGGTCTAGAGTCCCATAGAAAGGAATCTCGTGGTCGTTGTTGAGGTCGTAGTAGCTCGTGGAAGTCGCGCACTTGAGCTTGGGAAGCTTCTCTTGAGCATAATCTTGAGGTGCTTGTTGGCAAAGATGTTGTATGTCCAAAGGCGAAGATGCCTTGAAGTCGCTTGGCAAAGATGCCAAGGTACATGGTGAAGTTGTTGAGCGGTTGTTGGAGTTGAGCTCTTGACCTTCACGTTCTTATCGTTGATGGTGTCGATGCCGATGAGATCTTGCCGGAGATGGTAGCTCGGAAGGATTTGCACTTGAGCGTCTTCTCGAAGATGAGGAAGACCTCTTGCGGTTCTTGATGAGGGCTTTGAGCTCCTTCATTTGAGCATCCATGTTGGCACACAAGTTGTTCATCATGGCATCGAACTTGTCGTTGTTGGTGTAGACCAAAGATGAAATGCTTTGCCTATCCATCACAAGACTCGAGCAAAGGTGAGAAGGAAATGAGATAAACAATAGCAAGTTACCTTTTCCGAATGTTGAGGATGTATCCCGTTTCACTCAATGTGAAATGAAAGAATAGGGGAATTGGTACCAGACTTGGTCACTCACACCTATCAAGTAAAGCTTATCGAGTGGCTCGGTGAGGATAAGTGGCACAAAAATTTGATGCAAAAAGTTAGCAAGAGTCAATAAAGTTGAAAGAAATTCACAAATTTGCAAATGAAACAAGTATACCAATAACAATATGGGTGCCACACGGAAACACACACACGGATAGATAAATGGGGTCGTGCAACCAAGGAATGAGCACAAAATGTGGAGTCCACGGAAACGCTCGTGTTGCACAACTCAAGAGAGATGCTAGCACGATTGCTCTATAGGCGGATACGACACTTGTGCACAACCTATGAGATGCAAAATGTATCAACTTTCTATCCCAAGTATGCTATTTATGTATGATGTTCCGGTGATGATCCAAGATGATCGAATATGATATCATATGATGCGATGCTATGGCTCTTGCTTACAAGCTTCTTTGTCTTTCTCTTTTTGCTTAAAGCTTATTCTTTTTTTTTTCTATGGCCATGATGCGAAATGCACAAACCAAGATAGCAATTGTGTATACGCGGGAACAATCTTGTGACACAAGGGATGATATGATGATACCAAGATGATATGGTATGTATACAATGGAAAGCGGATCGATGATCACTAATGTGCACAAGTAACGTTGCCGGCAATACGCAAAGGCTAGTCTCGATAGGCAAGTGGCGCAAAATGGGCTAGGGGTTAACAATGCAATTGCAAGGGGAATATACAATGATGTCGTCGAGGTTACTGTCCAAGTCGATGATGTGAGGCGGTGTTCTTGATATAGACCCATTCCTAATTAGCCGAAACACCTTAGGAAACGAAAAAACCACAACTCAAAATCTCAATGACAAATGTCAAATGGTCGTAGCGGGAAAGCAGTGGTGGTTATGCGCTCGGGAAAGCGGAAGTGGAATGATGGGTTATGCGTGTCCGAGTTATCGACCGTGCCTAAGTAGCCGAAACACCTTAGGAGACACAAGCCACAACTCAAACAAGCTCACACAAAATTGGGTTAGGTTTGGGTAGCAGAAATATATAGTGGGCAATGTGTATGCGAAAGTGGTGGTGGTGGTTGATGAAGGAGCAATTGTCCATAAGTAGCCTAAACACCTTAGGAGACTCAAAACACTACTCAAGCAACCACAAATGCTATGGTGGACAAAATGGGTTAGGTTGCGGAAGGCTATGGTGGCTATGCGGATGATATGGTGGAGGGCCTATACAAACTTTCCAAATTTTACAACATTTGATGAAGTCAAATGATGACGGTAGTATTTTTATGGGATGTGGAATGTCAATAGCTTCAAAACGAGCTAAAGAACGTCAAAAACGGACTCCGGATGAATTAGTTATGGCCAAAACAAAATTTCAGCCGCGTCAGTTTCAGGGTTACCCGGACATCCGGGAGAAAGTCCAACTCATCCGGGCTATGTACGGATGATCCGGGTGTACATCCGGATGATCCGGGTTCGTCAGCTCAGGTACGGGTATTCGGGTGCGTGGATTACCCGGACGTCCGGAAGAGTGTCCAGCTCATCCGGGAGGTGTCCGGATGATCCGGGACTTCGTCCGGATGATCCGGGCGGGTCAACTCCGCTCGGGATTTCCTCTCGTGGACGAATTTTGGGCGGAAAAATGATGATTTCGGGGCGAAAATTGCGAGGATTTCGTGGATGAAAGTCGGGAAACTTGTGGGAAAGCTAGATCCACTCGAAACCAAGCGAATCCATGGATCGAAATCAACAAAATCTCATCAAACCAACAGATCAGAAAAAAAATTGGGGCTATTTTTGGTGGGGAATTTTCGAATTTGGGGAAGAACACACAAAACAACGCTAGAAAACGGCGGGGAGGCTCCAAATTCGTGAGAAACCATGGCTCATGATACCATATGATGCGGGGTCAACCCGTTCTAGGCCGATCTTTCACGAAGAGGAGGGACACCCACGATGAACACAAAGTACACAAAGGGGAATCACGAGGGAAAACACTCAAGAACAAGTCCAATCACACATCCACTAGATAATCAAACACACAAGATCACAAGGTACATGAACAACAAAGGGAAAGATACAAGGTAAAGTTCATCTCCGTGAGGAGGTCTTGAATCCGTGAAGGATCTTCCCGTTAGGGGTCTTGAATCCAAGGTGGATCTTCTACGTAGAGGGGCCGCAGTCTCTCCTAGGAGTAGAACCACTAAGATGAGCAAAGCTCTAGTCTAAAATGAGTTATCACATTTGCTAACCCTAAAATGGTGGAGGTGGAGGAGTATATATAGTCTAGGGCCACGAAGGGGTAAGTGAGGGGCGAAACAGGTACATGGGCCTTGGCCCGGATACATGCGCGCATGCAAGGCCGGATGATCCGGACGGGGTCCCGGATGATCCGGGCGTCGGGGTGTCCGGATGATCCGGACGGAGTCCCGGATGATCCAACTTCGGTGGAAGCCTTCGGGTGTCTTTGGCGCAATTACCCGGACGATCCGGGGGAGGGTCCGGATGATCCGGCTGGGTCCGGATGATCCAGATGGACGTCAGGACGTCCGGCCTGACTCCAGCAGCCAATCCGTCTTCTTATCCTTTCTTCCGTCTTCTCTTCCACGCTTCCCTCGCGGATGGTGTACTTGTTACTTGGTGCTTGCACTCCTCCTTGACATTCGTGAAGCTCTGACAATACCTATGCATGCACACGAGTGGAGTGTCAAGTAGCATACCATCCTCAAAGGGGTCAAGTGAACACGTGTAAAGGAGAAGATTCACCTTTATGTATAAGCAGTAGAGGTCGCACGTGTCACTTGCCGAACGGAATATTTCCATGGTGATGTCCATAGGATGCTCCGCATCATAATCTCTTAAAGAGATCCCATTATGTTGAACCTATTTCTAGTGAGTTGCGTGCACTAGATTATCTTTATGAGGTTTTGCTCGAAATTTATGAATTTGAAAATTGTGAGGAATTGTTAAAAGAAAAAGTGATTCATGTTAGTTACTTTGATGAAAAGCATGATTGCAATGATGTTATTATAAATACTATTAATGTCAATTGTGCTAATGATATGCAAAACCCTAAGCTTGGGGATGCTAGTATTGCTATGTCCACTACTTGTTGTAGTGATCATGATTGGGGTGATTCTTCTTATGATCTTGAAAATTTATTTAAGCCCCATGATATATACGAGATTGATAATAATGTTGGAACTAATATTGAAAGTGGGTTTGTAAGAGTGACAACTTTAGATCCCACATATTTGGAGAATGTTCAATCTTATGAAATTTTTGATAAAAGTGGGTTTGGAGAGGTCATGACTTTAGTTAATTTTGATCCCACTATTTTGGAAGAGTATCAACTTCGTATACATGTGGATCGTGTTGAGAATATGTTATGTGATAGCTATTTTGTTGAATTTGATCATGATCCTACATGCAATTATTATGAGAGAGGGAAATATGGTTGTAGAAATTTTCATGTTACTAAATTACCTCTCGTTATGTTGAGATTGCTATTGTTTCTTTCTTCTTCCTTGCATATGCTAGATCTTGCTTGTCTTGCTAAATTGTTTTCCTATAAAATGCCTATGCATAGGAAGTATGTTAGACTTAGATGTGATTTTCACATGTTTTATGATTCTCTCTTTGTGCTTCAATTCTTGTCTTGTGAGCATCATTGAAATCAAAGTGCCTAGCTAGGGGCGTAAAACGATAGCGCTTGTTGGGAGGCAACCCAATTTTTTATGTTTTTTGATTTTGTTGCTGTTAGGGAATAAATATTGCATCTAGCCTCTGATTAGATGTGGTTTCATGTTTTGTTTAGTGTTTGTGCCAAGAAGAACCTTTGGTAAGACTTGTGTGAAGTTTATATGATCTTGCTGTGAAAAATAGAATCACTAGCGCTCGCTAAAGTAGACTTCAGATTTTACTGGAGCGTGCCGTTTAGTTGATTCTTTTTGCTGCTGATTGGTAGGCAAATTGCGCAAATTTACCAATTTAGTTTGAATTTTTTTGCAGTTCCAGAAGTAGGCGAACCCAGCAGATTACTACAGACTGTTCTGTTTTTGACAGATTCTGTTTTTCGTGTGTTGTTTGCTTATTCCGATGCATCTATGAGTAATATTAGAGGATATGAACCATAGAGAACTTGGAGTACAGTAGGTTTGACACCAATATAAACAAAGAATGAATTCCTTGCTGTACCTTTGAGTGGTGATTTGCTTTCTCTTACTAACGGAGCTCACGAGAATTTTTGTCTAAGTTTTGTGTTGTGAAGTTTTCAAGTTTTGAGTATTGCTTTGATGGACTATGGAACAAGGAGTAGAAAAGGCCTAAGCTTGGGGTTGCCCATGGCACCCCAAGTAAATTCAAGATAATCAAAAGCCTAAGCTTGGGGATGCCCCGGGAAGGCATCCCCTCTTTCGTCTTCATCCATCGGTAACTATACTTGGAGCTATATTTTTATTCGCAACATGCTATGTGTTTTGCTTGGAGCGTCTTGTATAATTTGAGTATTTGCTTGTTAGTTTGTCACAATAATCCTTGCTGGACACACCTATTTGAGAGAGTTAAATATGGCCTAGAAGTTGTTATAACACTCTATGTGCTTCACTTATATCTTTTGAGTTGAATAGTTTTTGCTCTAGTGCTTCACTTATATCTTTTAGAGCATGGTGGTGGTAATATTTTGTAGAAATTGTTGAAATCTCATGCTTCAATTAGATCTATTTGAGAGTCCATTAAAACAGCATGGTAAAATGTTTAGGCCAAAGCAACTAGTCTTCACATGATAAACATCCAATGTCAATGTAGTAAAAAATTTCACACCAAGTGCATTGAATAGAAAGAGATGTTGGATGCTTGATAATTGTTTTGATACATGAGGATAGTGATATTAGAGTCATGCTAGTGGAGTTATTATGAAATTGAGAAATTCTTGTGTTAAGTTTAGTGATTCCCGTAGCATGCACGTATGGTGAACCGTTGTGTGACTAAGTTAAAGCATAAGGTATTTGTAGAGTGTCAACCTTTGTGTGGAGGGCGGGGGCGCGCGATGGTTAACTCCTACCAACCTCCCCCCTAGGAGCATGTGTTGATTGCTTTGTTTTGATGACTCATAGATTTTTGCAATAAGTATATGAGTTCTTATGACTAATGTTGAGTCCATGGATTATACGCACTCTCACCCTTCCACCATTGCTAGCCTCTCTTGTACCGCGCAACTTTCGCCAGTGTCATAAACCCACTATATATCCTTCCTCAAAACAGCCACCATATTGTTCCTCAAAACAGCCACCATACCTACCTATCATGGCATTTCCATAGCCATTTCGAGATATATTGCCATGCAACTTTCCACCGTTCCGTTTATATGACACGCATCATATTGTCATATTGCCATGCATGATCATGTAGTTGACGTCGTATTTGTGGCAAGGCCACCATGCATAATTTATCATACATGTCACTCTTGTTTCATTGCACATACCAGTACACCGCCTAAGGCATTCATATAGAGTCATACTTTGTTGTTGTATCATCGAGTTGTAATATTGTGTTGTAATGAAAGTGTGATGATCATCATTTTTAGAGCATTGTCCCGATGGGAGGAAAGGCTGAATCTATAAAGCCCCTCCGCAAAAAAAAAGAAAAAAGAAAGAAAGGCCAAAGAAAAAAGAAAAGAAAGGCCAAAAAAAGAAAAAAAAAGAAAAAAAAAGAGAAAAGAAAAGAAAAGAAAAGAAAAAGGGACAATTGCTACTATCTTTTTCCACACTTGTGCTTCAAAGTAGCACCATGTTCTTCATTGTAGAGAGTCTCATGTTTAGTCACTTTCATATACTAGTGGGAATTTTCATTATAGAACTTGGCTTGTATATTCCAACGATGGGCTTCCTCAAATGCCCTAGGTCTTTGTGAGCAAGCAAGTTGGATGCACACCCACTAGTTTCTTTTGTTGAGCTTTCATTCATATTTAGCTCTAGTGCATCCGTTGCATGGCAATCCCTACTCACTCACATTGATATCTATTGATGGGCATCTCCATAGCCCGTTGACGCGCCTAGTCGATGTGAGACTATCTCCCTCTTTTGTCTTCTCCACAACCACCTCTATTCCACCCATAGTGCTATATTCATGGCTCACGTTCATGTATTGCGTGAAAGTTGAAAGGTTTGAAAAGATAGACCATGAAAACAAATGCTTGGCTAAAATCGGGGTTGTGCATGATATAAATATTTAGTGTGATAATAAGGGAGCATAGCCAACACTATATGATTTTGGAGGGTTAACTTTCATTAGCCATAGTATTTTAAGAAGACATGATTGCTTTGTTAGTATTGCTTGAAGTATTGTTATTTCTTATGTCAATATAGACTTTTGTCTAGAATCTTTCAGATCTGAACATTCATGCCACAATTAAGAGAATTACATTGAAAAACTATATTGGTTAGCATTCCACATCAAAAATTCTTCCTTTATCATTTACCTACTCGAGGACGAGCAGGAATTAAGTGATAGAGGCAAAGGTGTCCCGTCTTTCGATGAGATGGTGGCTATCATTTTGGAGGAAGTCGACTTTGACGATCCGACTACGAACGTGCGAGGACGTCACGCCTTAGCAATCGCTAAACCAACTCCGAGAGGTTATTGACCACGCCAGATCACAATCAACCTGACCACGAAGGTCTGTTTCCTGCAGGCAAATGAAGAACAAGCAAGAAACTGAGATTGCAATCTGGATACTGCGAATTCAAGAGGAAAGCTTTATTGATCAAGTGGGGTTCTGTGACGTCCTTGTCTGGTCGTTGAACAGAAACAAAGTACGTGAAGTTGCAGCTATGGCAAACTTTAATCTAAACAAAACCCAAAGTCTAAACGACGCCCTAAGGGCTGTATATATGGGGGAAGAGGGGGGAATTTCATGGCCCTTGGAGGAGGGGTCCGAAACCAACCCTAACTCTTGTTTCCCCACACATACGGACTCTAAAAACAACCTATACTCAAGTATTTCGAAATTACATGGGATTGGCCAAATAATAAGGTGACGCAGCACCTATAATAGCCTCTGGACGAAATTTATGAAGTGGCATCTTGTATATTTCGTCCAAGGCTTCACGCACTCATTATGGTGGCTTCAAAGTCCTGAAATCATCACTTGTAACTCCGTTCTTGTTCCCCTTGTGCATGCCATCATCTCCATGCTTGATCTTGCTCCAATGTTCATCCTTCTTGTCCAAGCTTGGCCCTTCATTTGTAAGCAACACAAATGTATCCAATTTAGGCAGCATCATATTCTCATGAATAGTAGAATCCTTACCAAGAAACGAAAGTACCTGGTAATTTAATTGGCGTGCGCGAGCTCTAGTAATTGGTCCTGTATATGTGTCAGTTGGGGCTGTGGGTGTAACCTTGTTAGTGATGTCCTCATCATTAAGCTTGGGGATGCTTGATACGTCTCCAACGTATCTATAATTTTTGATTGTTCCATGCTATTATTTATGAAGTCTTGGATGTTTAATTGGCTTTATCATTCACTTTTATATCAGTTTTGGGACTAACCTACTAACCCAAAGGCCCAGTCCAGATTGCTGTTTTTTTGCCTATTTCAGGGTTTTGCAGAAAAGGAATATCAAACGGAGTCCAAACGGAATGAAACCTTTGCGAGAGATATTTTTGGAGGAAATCACACTCGGGAGTCTTCGGGGCCAAGTCAGGGGACGTGGGACCAGCCCTCGAGGGTGGGGGGAGCGCCCCCCTTCCCAGGGCGTGCCCCCTGCCTCGAGCCTGGCCCACGTGGCCCTCGGTGCTGCCCTTCTTCCAATATATACCTACGTACCACAAAAACTCCATACACAGAGAGAAAACCCTAATTCCACCGTCGTAGCTGCTGTTCCCGTGGAGATCCCATCTTGGAGTCTGTTCCGGGAGGGGGATCCATCACGGAGGCCTTCATCATCATCATCATCGCCCTCACCATGAGTTGTGAGTAGTTTACCTCACACCTTCGGGTCCATAGCTAGTATCTAGATGACTTCTTCTCTCTCTTCGGATCTCAATATAAAGTTCTCCTCGGTCTTCGAGGAGATCATTTCGATGTAATCTCTTTATGCGGTGTGTTTGTCGAGATCCGATGAATTGTGAGTTTATGATCAAGGTTATCGATGAAAGATATTTGGTTATTCTCTGAACTTTTTATGTGTGCTCATAATATTCTTGCAAGTCTCTTCGAATTATTGGTCTGGTTTGGCCTACTAGATCTATAGTTCTTGCAATGGGAGAAGTGCTTGGCGTTGGGTTCATTCTTGCGGTGTCCTTTCCCAGCGACAGTAGGGGCAGCAAGGCACGTATTGTATTGTTGCCATCGAGGATAAAAAGATGGGGTTTTCATCATATTGCTTGAGTTTATCCCTCTACATCATGTCATCTTGCTTAATGCATTACTCTGTTTGTATGAACTCAATACACTAGATGCATGCTGGATAGCGGTTGATGTGTGGAGTAATAGTAGTAGATGCAGAATCGTTTCGGTCTACTTGTCTCGGACGTGATGCCTATATACAATGATCATACGTAGATAGTCTCATAATTATTCGCTTTTCTATCAATTGCTCGACAGTAATTTGTTTACCCCGTAGAATATCGCTATCATGAGAGAAGCCACTAGAGAAAACTATGGCCCCTGGGTCTATCTTTATCATATTACTTTCCCGTCAATTTCTGCCGCCGTTGTTTATTTCCTTTCTTTACTTTCGGTTTCTATACCAAAAAATACCAAAAATATAATTATCATCTCTATCAGATCTCACTATCGTAAGTGACCGTAAAGGGATTGACAACCCCTTATCACGTTGGCTGCTAAGTTCTTATTTGTTTGTGAAGGTGCGAGGGACTGGCGCATGGTCTCCTACTGGATTGATACCTTGGTTCTTAAAAACCGAGGGAAATACTTACGCTACTGTGCTGCATCTCCCTTTCCTCTTCGAGGGAATACAACACAAGCTCAAGAGGTAGCAGTACATTCTACAAATTATGTACACGGAGTCGAACAATGCGGACGAATATGAGGCCCTATTACATGGTCTTACCATGGGCATACAATGCCTCGAGGTACGCGGAGACTCAAACCTCGCTATCTCCCAAATAAATGGAGATTTTGATGCGAAGGATTCAAAAATGGCAGCTTATCGCAATGCTATATTGAAAATATCGCCTAGATTTGAGGGGTTGGAATTCCATCACGTAGCCCGGGATAATAACCAGGCCGCTGACGTACTCGCTCGTATGGGCGCTAAACGTGACCCCGCCCCGCCTAACACCTTCGTGGAAAGGCTATTTAAGCCATCAGTAACATGGCAGGACACGGGTGGCGATACGAATTTGGATCCGAACACTCCCCCGACCGAACTTAACCTAGACGTCATCGGAGACCTAGATATGGAGATAACTCCTTCGGCTCACGAGATCATGGCTGTCATAGCCTCCTGGACAGAGCCCTTCCCAGCTTACCTTAAAAGGCAGGAGCTCCCCGATGACCAAAATGAGGCCCGCCGCATAGTGCGGCATTCTAAAGCCTACAAAGTTCACGAAGGTGAACTATATAATAAAAGCACTACTGGTGTTCTACAAAGGTGCATCTCTGAAGAGGAGGGGAGGAAAATTCTCACTAAAATACACGATGGAATGGGCGGCCACCATGCCGCAGCCCGGGCGCTTGTAGGCAAAGCTTTTCGAGCTGGCTTTTTCTGGCCACTGCCCGAGCAGATGCCCAGACCTTAGTCCAACACTGTGTTGGCTGCCAGCTCTTTGCAAATAAAAGTCACATGCCTCCCACCGCTTTGCGGACAATCCCCATTAATTGGCCTTTTGCAGTCTGGAGGCTTGATATGGTCGGACCCCTTAAAGGGGGAAGCCATAAAAATAAATACTTGCTGGTGATGGTAGACAAATTCACTAAATGGATATAAGCCAAGCCAGTAAAAACAGCTGAGGCAGGGCCTGTGATAGATTTTATATCTGGTGTAGTACACTGTTAGGGTGTCCCGCACAGTATTATCACAGATAATGGCACCAACTTCACAACTGGCGAGGTAAAATATTGGTGCGCAAAGTTAGGTGTTAAAATTCCTCAAACAAACGGTCAAGTAGAAAGAGCCAATGGTCTGATTATGAGTGGCATTAAATCCCGACTAGTGCGCTCCCTACGGGAGTCTGATAAACACTGGGTCGAAGAGCCTGACACCGTACTCTGGGGGCTGCGGACCACACCTAATCGGACGACCGGATACACACATTTCTTCATGGTGTACGGCGCAGAGGCTGTTCTGCCCTGTGACATTATTCATGACTCACCTCGAGTGCGCATGTACGAGGAGAGAGAAGTTGAGCTAGATCGGCTGGACGACCTAGATGGACTTGAATAGGAGCGCGATATAGCGCAAGCCCATTCTGCATTTTATCAACAACAGGCCAGGCGATGCCAGAGCAGAGAAGTGCGGGCCAAGATATACAATGTCGGCGAACTCGTTTTACGCCTCCCGGAGAAGAAGAAGGACAAGCTCAAACAAAAATGGGTGGGCCCCTTCATTATCAACGAAGTACTCACTGGTGGAGCCTAACGCCTTCGGAATGCACAGGACAACCGCCTTGAGCCGAACACGTGGAACGCTGCCAGGCTCCGACGATTTTATGGATAGTTCGGTAGCCATTTTTTCCTCCTTTTAAGTTAGGTCTTGTCTCTTATATTTTATTTTATTTCCTTTTCTTTTTTCCTACATTTTTCTCTCGTTGGTAAGTATTCGGCTCGCCCGACTGCCACAGGCTAAGTACATCTTTGAGTGTATCTACCTCAAATATACTTGAGGGCTTCTTTAACGAAGCCCATTACCAATAAAGCTTCTTGCTTAAAATGTCGTCTATTTTTTACAGTCTTTCCTTGCCATTATATGCACCAATATGACTTAAGTTCTGGCCAATCTGGGTTGCCTGGCTCCTATGCTTGCCCCTACATTTCTGATTGTTCGGCTAGGGCATAAAGGGAGCACCTCTGCGATTGTTACAGCCGGTTAATCCGGACATGTACCTCAGACTGGGTGAAGCCGAAAGCTAGCGCTCTTAAAGGAATAATCGGTCGACGGATACACGACATATCGCTTTTAACACATGTATTTTAAACTACCACAGGATATGGCATCCTACAATCCTTTTTTACAGGATCAAAAGCCTAGGCTCGCATATGTATGCACGCTGACCCAGGGAAAGGAACCCCTAACGGAACTATTCTCTCTGGAAGATATTTCTTATGTTAAACAGTAATATAACATAACTCCCCGAAAACAATTTGTCTATTCAAGCAATTATGACCGGATTGCCTGGTTTCCGAACATATCACGTGTTTACCACAGATATAGTATTTGGAAACACTCCAGCCTTTGGGTTTATGAAGGTTAAAGTAGAAGGTCGGCCATGACAACCTTTTTATAATTTTGGGCGGAGATAAGTTTGATGGTAAAAGTATATTGATACATAGAATCAAATGATTACCCGATCTCTATTCCCTCTATAAGGTTGTCTAGTCTACAGTCCTGTTGGGAAAACTTGGCAGCTGTCTCTACTTGGTCATATACCAAGTGCAGAGGGATTTCTTGTCCATCGGACCCTCGAGGTCCCACGCGGGCCATATGATTCGGATCAAGACGGGTGTAGCGCATCTTCACCATGGCCCAGGCTTCTCGAGCACCCATGCGACATGTTGATGCTTTCCACAGTTCGAAGCGGCGTCGAGCCCCTTTGAATAAGTCCGCCAAGTCCTCCATAGTTTCTGGAAGGGTATCACCCGGCCATAAAGCCTTGCCCATATTCTTCATGGCCTTCCGAGCTCGCTCGTGGACCCTAGAAAGCTCTTGTAGCACGTCACCCTCAAAACCGGACACTCCCCCTTCGGGCTGCCCTATTAACAAACCTGCAGGAAAAGTTTTATGAAAAACTTTCAAAATAAGGGATTATAAGGAGAGCTAGTTATAAGGGACATACTGAACATGCCGCCTTCTAGCCTCCGGTTCTCTTCCAAGGAACTTGAGAGTTGGGCACTTATGTCCTTTAGCTCCTGTTCCAGTCTAACATTTTTATCCTACGCTTGGTTTCTTTTATCTACAGCTTGCGTCAATACGCGCTTACCAGCAGCTGTTTCCCCTTCGGCAAATTTTTTGTCTGCCAAAGCAGCCCTTAGCTCCCTCTCCATTTGGTCGGTCAGCCTTGTTGTTGTATTACAATTAATATGTACTTAACGACTGAGTGATCAACACAAATATCACATTATCCAGACACCATTGTTCTTACCACCAGCATCCTTTTCGGATTTCTTCGACTTTTCTAATTCGATGGTGACAGTCGTTAGCTGGGTCCGGCACTCTTCCAGCTCTTTGGATAAAGCATTATTCTTTTCTTGAAGCACCTACAAAAACACAATGATCCTCAAATCAGTTGTACCAACTGCTTTAAGTCTTGGGGATTACTGGCATGGAAACATCAAAATGTACACTCACCCGCATATCTTTGGAAAGCCAGTGAGTGGCTCCAGGGAGTCCATCTTGAGCGGCTCGGATATAAGCATCTGCAGAGCTGAGAACGTTAAACGCCTACTCAGAAAAGGCTGGGTCACGCATGGCCGCGTGCTACTTCTCGAGCTTGCGTTGTATTCCCTCAAAGAGGAAAGGGTGATGCATCACAGTAGCATAAGTATTTCCCTTGGTTTTTGAGAACCAAGCTATCAATCCAATAGGAGACCACACGCGCGTCCCTCGCACCTACACAAACAAATAAGAACCTGATGAGGACATCACTAACAAGGTTACACCCACAGCTCCAACTGACACATATACAGGACCAATTACTAGAGCTCGCGCACGCCAATTAAATTACCAGGTACTTTCATTTCTTGGTAATGAATCTAATATTCATGAGAATATGATGCTGCCTAAATTGGATACATTTGTCTTGCTTACAAATGAAGGGCCTAGCTTGGACAACAAGAATGAACATTGGAGCAAGATCAAGCATGGAGATGATGGCATGCGCAAGGGGAACAAGAATGGAGTTACAAGTGATGATTTCAGGACTTTGAAGCCACCATAATGAGTGCGTGAAGCCTTGGACGAAATATACAAGATGCCACTTCATAAATTTTGTCCAGAGGCTATTATAGGTGCCGCGTCACCTTATTATTGGGCCAGGCCCATGTAATTTTGAAATACTTGAGTATAGGCTGTTTTTAGAGTCCGTATGTGTGGGGAAACAAGAGTTAGGGTTGGTTTCGGACCCCTCCACCAAGGGCCACGAAATTCCCCCCTCTTTCCCCCCATATATACAACTCTTAGGGCGTCGTTTAGACTTTGGGTTTTGTTTAGATCAAAGTTCGCCATAGCTGCAACTTCGCGTACTTCGTTTGTGTTCAACGACCACACAAAGACATCACAGAACCCCACTTGATCAATAAAGCTTTCCTCTTGAATTCGCAATATCCAGATTGCAATCTCAGTTTCTTGCTTGTTCTTCATTTGCCTGCAGGAAACAAACCTTCGTGGTCAGGTTGATCGTGCTCCGGTGTGGTCAATAACCTCTCGGAGTTGGTTTAGCGATTGCTAAGGCGCGACGTCCACGCACGTTCGTAGTCGGATCGTCCAAGCCGACTTCCTCCAAAACGATAGCCACCATCTCATCGAAACACATGACACCTTTACCTCTATCAAGTGGTATCAGATTTCCAGGTTGCTCAGTGAGATTTTACAGTTTCTCGTAGATTAGATCGAGTTTGTTCTTCATACCTACAGTCCACGAAAAAGCCAAAAAAAATTAGGGTTAGTTCATCATATCCGAACCAGTCTGAGCCATTGCATAATCTTTTTCGTGTTTGCTTAGTTGAATTTGCGGTTGCATCGTCATGTCAAGTTGCTGCTCTTAGCGTCTAGTCTTTTAGTGTTTTGAGTTCTTGATGTAGGGTGGAACCCTGATCAGCAGATCTTTCACGATTGGAGAATATCCCACGACGAACACGGAGAACACAAGGCGGAAACGGAAGAAAACACGTGGGGAAACACGCAAATCAACACAAATATGATCACACAAGTGCTAGATCCACGATACACATCGAGACACACGGTCCATAGTCAACGACGGTGGTACAAGGATAGTCTTCTCCCGGAGGAGGTCTTGGATATCCCTTGGGATCTTCCCCGATGTGGAGGTCTTGAATCCGAGGTGGATCTTCTCCAAAGAGGCCGCGGTCTCGTAGGAGAGAATCCACATAGGTCTGAAATGATCTATCCAAAAGCTGCCTCCAAAGGAGGGAAGTCAACGAGTATATATTACACGAGTGGTCGCCGTCGGGACGGACGTCGGCTGGTTACCGGACGTCCGGAGGTTCCGGAGGGACCGGACGTCCGGTAATCCTCGGATTTCCGCTATTTAGCTTCTGTGGTCGTTGTCACGGACGTCCGGTGGCTTCCGGTCGTCCGGTCGTCTGGGAGTGGCCGGACGTCCGGTGGCTTCCGGTCGTCCGGTGCCTGGAAGTCGCCGGTCGTCCGGTGCAGGCCGGACGTCCGGTGCCTGTAGCATCTTCAGCCTTCCTTCTTCTTGTTCCCGGCACTTGTCAAACTCGCCGTCTTGACCAATGTGCAGAGCTGTCCCGTGGCCTTCATCCAAGTACCTGAGTATGCACAAAGTTCCTGATGAGGGTAGAAGCCATGTCTCATGTATATCGGAAGGATTTAGAGCAAGGAGTGAAGTCACCTCGGTCTCGAGAGCTCTTGCACGGGCTCGAGTCATTGGTCCTTTGGGCACTTGACGAGGCGATGAAGGGTCCATGGGGATGACCTTAGGATGCTCCGCATCATCTCCCCTCCCTTGGGAAAGATCCGACCTCGGATCGAAATCTTCATCACCATGGAAAGGAGATAGGTCCTTGATGTTGAAAGTATCGCTCACGGAGTACTTGTCTCGTGGGATGTCGATCTTGTAGGCGTTGTCGTTGTAGCGTGCTAGCACCTTGAAGGGTCCGTCGACGCGTGGTAGAAGTTTGGACTTGCGCTCGTGTGGGAAACGGTCCTTGCGAAGGTGAAGCCAAACAAGATCTCCCGGTTGGAACACCATTGGTGCCTTGTTGACGTTGAGCTTGGTGGAGAGACGGTGGACTTGTCGCTCGATCATTGCCCTTGTATCTTCGTGCACCTTCTTGAGATAGCTTGCTCGTGCACTTGCGTCCATGTTGATGCGCTCTTGTAGATGTAGAGGTAGAATGTCCAATGGGGACAACGGGTTGAAGCCGTAGACGACCTCGAAGGGAGACTTGCCGGTGGTCAAATGTCTTGCGCGGTTGTAGGCGTACTCGGCGATGGGCAATCATTGCTCCCATTCCCTGATGTTCCTCTTGATCAACACACGAAGAAGCGTCGAAAGCGTGCGGTTCGTCACCTCCGTCTGGGCGTCCGTTTGTGGATGGTACGCCGAAGAAAATAGGATCTTGATTCCGAGCTTAGCGCAGAGGGTTTTCCAAAAGTAACTTAAGAACTTGACGTCCCGGTCCGACACGATCGTTTTCGGCACGCCATGTAGACGAATGACCTCCCTACAAAAGAGAGTTGCAACATGTGAAGCATCGTCTATCTTGTTACAAGGAATGAAATGAGCCATTTTAGAGAATCGATCCACGACAACTAGCACGGAATCTTTGCCATTTTGAGTCCTAGGCAATCCAAGTACGAAATCCATGCTTATGTCTTCCCATGGATGGTATGGAATAGAAAGAGGCATGTAAAGACCATGAGATTGAGCTTTGGACTTAGCTTTGCGGCATGTAGAACATCGGTTGGTGAGTCGCGAGACGTCACGGAGCATCTTGGGCCAAAATTAGTTCTTAGAGAGGGTAGCAAACGTCTTGTCACGTCCAAAGTGTCCCATGAGTCCCCCTCCATGTGATTCCTGCAAAAGGAGCAAACGAAGCGAAGACTCGGGAATGCAAAGTTTGTTAGCTCTCATAAGATATCCATCCTTGATGTAGTAATGTTCCCAAGAAGTGTGAGTCAAACACTTAGCATAAGCATTTGCAAAGAAAGGATCATGTTCATATAAATCTTTTATGTGCTCAAAGCCAATCACATTCAACTCAAGTTGTGTTACAAGCATGCATTTGCGGGAAAGCGCGTCCGCCACAACATTTTCTTTGCCTTTGATGTACTTGATGACATAGGGAAAAGACTCAATGAACTCACTCCATTTAGCATGACGCTTGTTCAACTTAGTTTGACCTTTGAGATACTTGAGAGTCTCATGGTCCGTATGAAGAATGAATTCATGAGGTCGAAGATAATGTTCCCAAACACGTAAAACTCTCACCAAGGCATAAAGCTCTTTATCATAGATGGGATAGTTAAGTTGCGCTCCCGATAGCTTCTCGCTAAAGTACGCAATTGGGCGCTTCTCTTGCATTAGCACGCCACCTATGCCGGTACCACTAGCATCACAATGAATCTCAAAAGGTTTATCAAAGTTTGGTAGGGCTAGAAGTGGTGCGTGTGTAAGCAAGCTTTTTAACTCATTGAACGCGGTGTCTTGCGAAGGACCCCAAATGAAGGGTGCGTTCTTCTTGCTCAAAGCGTGTAGAGGCATAGCAATGGTGCTAAAGTCCTTCACAAAATGTCGATAGAAACCGGCTAAACCAAGGAAACTACGCACTTGCATGAGATTCGTTGGTTAAGGCCAAGTTTTAATTGCTTCAATTTTAGTTTCATCAACGTGAACACCTTGAGAAGAAACGACAAATCCTAGGAAGACAACCTTGTCAACTCCAAAAGTGCATTTCTCCATATTAGCATATAAGCGCTCTTTCCGAAGGGTTTGTAAAACCAAACGGATGTGTGTCACATGGTCCTCTAGCGTCTTGCTAAAAACGAGGATATCATCAAAGTAAACCACTACAAAGACACCTATGTAGGGTCTAAGACAAAAATGCATAAGATGCATAAATGAACCGGGTGCTTCCGATAAACCCATTGGCATAACAAGCCACTCATATAACCCTAACTTGGTTCTGAAAGCTGTTTTCCGCTCATCACCCTCTTGAATGCGAATTTGGTAGTAACCACTTTTAAGATCAATTTTTGAAAAGATGGTGGCACCACATAATTCATCAAGCATGTCGTCTAAACGTGGAATAGGGTAATGGTATCTAATGGTGATATCATTAATAGGTCGACAATCGGAGCACATGCGAAAACTTCCATCTTTCTTAGGCACGAGAATAACCGGAACGGCACAAGGGCTTAGGCTTTCACGTACATGACCTTTGTCGATGAGTTTTTGCACTTGCCGTTGTATCTGCTTTGTTTCCTCGGGGTTGACGCGGTAGGGAGCCTTGTTTGGAAGTGGTGCGCCGGGTATGAGGTCGATGCGGTGTTCGATTCCGCGAAGTGGAGGTAGACCCGGAGGTAGTTCATCGGGAAAGACGTCCGAGAATTCCTGCAACAAATTAGACAACACTAAAGGTAGATGTGGTGAAGTGTTAGAAGGTTTGGCTTCCCCTTTGCATAAAAGCACAAGGTGGAAGACACTCGATGGGTTCTCACACACTTCTCTCATCTCACTTTGGGTGGCAAATAGGCTTCTTGTCGTTCATCGTGGAGTCGCTCATATTTGGCTTGTGGCTCTCACTCTCTTGTTGGTGGCTCACTCTCTCACCATTATCTCCATGATGATTGGTAGGTAAAAGCTTGTCGGCGGCTACTTGACTTGGATACATTGGTTGGAGCATGAATTCCTTGCCCTTCATCTTGAAATGATAGTGATTTGTCTGTCCATTGTGTGTGACTCCACGATCATATTGCCATGGACGTCCAAGAATAAGGTGGCACACGGACATGGGTATCACATCACATTCAAGAGTGTCCTCGTAGGCACCAATCTTGAAAGAGACTTGCACGGTGTGCTCGACTCGAAGAATTCCGGCGTCGTTGAGCCACTGGACCTTGTAGGGGTGAGGATGCTTCGTCTTGACCAAATGAAGCTTGTCCCATAGCTCTTCACTTGCCAAGTTGTGACAACTTCCTCCATCGATGATAACCTTGACGGTGCGTCCATTGATGCCGACTTTCGTATGGAAAATGTGACATCGTTGGTCGTCATCTTGTTGGTGTTGGAGTGTTAAGACTTTGGAGACAACAAGATTGGGGCTTGAGTCATTGTCGCAAAAAACTTGACGGTCTTCTTCTTCATTCACTTGGCGATGCATAGCGACATGCTCAAGTGCTTCCATCTCATCATCGCTCATGGAGTCATAAGATCCGTCATCGTTGATGATCATGGTGCGAACGGTCTTGCACTCAAATGACTTGTGGCCTCGTCCTTGGCACCTGAAGCATTTGATGGAGCTCGTCTTGTTGTTGTCTTCGGTTGGAGTTGTAGTTGAGGAAGCTCTTGGCTTGAAGTTGTTGGTAGAAGGTGGACGACTCGATGTAGTTGCATTCTTGTAGCTTGGCTTGTCGCCGAAGTTCGTAGATGGCTTGATAGAGGTAGTAGGAGTAGCCGAAGTCGTTGAAGCTTGGTTGTAGGAGCCGGAGTTCTTGGAGTTGAACTTGGAGTACTTGTAGTCCTCTTGAACTTGTCGCTCCGCTTTGGTTGCTTGATGTACTAGCACGAGGAGATTTTTGTATGGTTGGAAGTCCGCAATCTTCTTGATAGGATAGTTGAGTCCATTCAAGAGTCTCGCCATTGTTTGCTCTTCGTCTTCCGTGATGTTTGCTCTTATCATGGCAATCTCCATCTCCTTGTAGTACTCTTCAACGGACTTGGTACCTTGCTTGAGGAGTTGTAGCTTCTTGAACAAGTCACGGTTGTAGTGTGTTGGCACAAAGCGTGCTCTCATGACTTCCTTCATTTGAGCCCAAGTGGTGATAGGAGGTTCGCCTTTTGCTTCCCTTCTCTCTATGATTTGCTCCCACCAAATGAGAACATAGTCTTGGAACTCAAGGGATGCCATTGCGATCTTCTTCTCTTCATCGAAGTTGTGAAGGCGAAAGATCTTGTCAACCTTCAATGCACATGAGAGATAGTCTCCGGGATCAATGCTTCCGGAAAACTTTGGCATGGTGAATTTGAGCTTGCCATAGCGATGGTCGTCATTGTTTCCTTGCCTATTGGGAGGGCGGTCTTGATTTTGGCGGTTGGCATTATCACGTTGCTCTTGCCGAGCTTGGTGTACTTGTTGGGGTTGTTGCTCTTGCCGCGCTTGAAGAGGAGCTTCGTCTTGCATTCTTGCTTGATGGCGCCTCTCTTGCATCTCATCACGAAGGAAATCCTCTTCTTGACGAGTGTGTCGAGTGCGGGCTGCCACATTGCGATGTGCATCTTGTAACGCTCGTTGCGCCTCCATAGGTTGAGCTTCTCGACGTTGTTGTGCTTGGCGGTTAGCCTCGGCATCTAGTTCTTCTTGGTGTTGACGTGCTCGCTCTTGTTGTTGTTGGCGTAGTCGTTGCTGGTCTTGTGCTTGCTCAAGTGTATCTTGGTTTTGACGGCATCGGCTGTCTTGCTCATCGAATAGCTCTTGTGAACTCTTGTCATGAAGAGGCTGCCGGTTGTCATGCCGAAGTTGACGTGCGGCTTGACGAAGAGTGTTAGATGTAGGTGTACTTGAGTCTTGCGTAGAGTCGGAATGTCGACTTGAGCGGCTTCGTCTTTGTGAGGATGTTGAAGAAGAACGTCGGTTGATTATCAATGTCCGGAGCTCGTTGTATTGAGTATACATGTTGGTGTTGATGATGTCAAATTGTTCTTTTGTTCTTGCTTCAAATTGGCGCGCGTCCTCGGCGACTTGACCAATGTACTCGCGCATAGCTTCACTCTCTTGATGTAGAGCTCGTGGGACACCGAAGAGATGTAGTTTGGTGACGTAGTTGTTCGCTTCTTGAGGAACGTCGAAGATCGGGTTGGTAGATGTACTTGGCCTATCCATCATCACAAGCAAGTATGTGAGTGGGAGAAGGGAGAAGACAATACCAAAGTACCTTAAACGAAGTTGAAAATGGAACAATGATCACTCGATAATGTAACCCGGAAATAGCACTATTGGTACCACTTTGTGTCGATTCTCACACCTACACAAGTAAAGCTTTGAGAGGAGCTTGGTTAGGATGTGGCACAAATTCAATGCAATCGTCAAAGTGACTCAATGATGTTGAAAATGTTTCACAATTTGCTCATGCAACAAGTAGATCACTAGCAAAGTAGCACACGGAACACACGCACGGATAGATAGATGTGGTTGTGCAACCAAGGATGAGCGAAAATGTGGAAAACCACAGAAAATGCTCGTGTTGCACAACACTAGAGAGACGCTAACTGATTGCTTAATAGGCGGATACGCACTTGTGCACGACCTATAAGAGGCAAAACGTAATGACTATCTATCACAAGTATGCTATGAGTGTATGATGTGCCGATGCTTGGGCACAAGATGATGTTGCTATGATGTATGATCTCTTTTGATGCAAAGCGTATGATGCTATTGTCTTTTTGCTTTGGTTGGCTCTTGTGCTTAAAAGCTTGTGAGCTCTTTCTTTGGGCACTTATGCATGCTTCTCGGATCAAGGTAGCTATTGTGTATGCCGATCACTCTTGTGTCACACGGAGATATGATGATATGGTATGAAGTATCTATGACTATCACTAATGTGCACAAGTGTCGTGGCCCGGCAATACTCAAATGGCTAGTCTCAATGGGAAAGCTACGCAAAGATGGTTCATAGGGTGACAATGCAATTGCAAGGTAGAAAGAACAAAGTGTCGTCTATGTTACCGTCCTTGCCGAAGTTGAGCGGCGGTGTTGTCGGAGTGTTGCCGTTCCAAGGTAGCCGAAACATCCAAGGAAACGGTGAAACCACAACTCAAGTATCCAAGGCAAAGGGAGACAAGATGTTCCAAATCGTAGCGGTTAAGTGATGGTGGTTGCGGAAAAGGTGGTGGAAAGGTAGGTGGTAGCGGAAGATGGTACGGAACTGAACAAAGTCAGCTTCGTCAGGGTCTGTCGGACGTCCGTTAGGTACCGGCCGTCCGGTCTGTCGGAAATGGTCGGACATCTGGAAGTTCCGGAAATCCGGTAAATGTTACTGTAAACGGGGTTCCGGTCGTCCGGTGTTTAGCGGACGTCCGGTGTTTAGCGGACGTCCGGTGTATCGTGGGGGTGGCGGACGTCCGGTAAACGCCGGTCGTCCGGTAGGTCTGGGGCTAGGTTTCTCGGATCCGTGGACAAATTGGTCAAACGTGGCCGAATTTGTGGGGGAAAGTCGGTGAAAAGGTGGGGAAAAGTTAGATCCACTCGTGGCACAGCAAATCCATGGAACAAAGTCAACAAAATCTTGCCAAATCAACAGATCACAGAAAATTTTTGGGGCTATTTTGTGGGGAATTTTCGAAATTGGGAAGAACACAACAAAACAAACTAGAAAACAGGGTGTGGGGCTCCAAAATCGTGATCAACCTATGCTATGGATACCAAGATGATGTAGGGTGGAACCCTAATCAGCAGATCTTTCACGATTGGAGAATATCCCACGACGAACACGGAGAACACAAGGCGAAAACGGAAGAAAACACGCGGGGAAACACGCAAATCAACACAAATTTGATCACACAAGTGCTAGATCCACGATACACATCGAGACACACGGTCCATAGTCAACGACGGTGGTACAAGGATAGTCTTCTCCCGGAGGAGGTCTTGGATATCCCTTGGGATCTTCCCCGATGTGGAGGTCTTGAATCCGAGGTGGATCTTCTCCGAAGAGGCTGCGGTCTCGTAGGAGAGAATCCACAGAGGTCTGAAATGAGCTATCCAAAAGCTGCCTCCAAAGGAGGGAAGTCAACGAGTATATATTACACGAGTGGTCGCCGTCGGGACGGACGTCCGCTGGTTACCAGACGTCCGGAGGTTCCGGAGGGACCGGACGTCCGGTAATCCTCAGATTTCCGCTATTTAGCTTGTGTGGTCGTTGTCACGGACGTCCGGTGGCTTCCGGTCGTCCGGTCGTCCGGGAGTGGCCGGACGTCCGGTGGCTTCCGGTCGTTCGGTGCCTGGAAGTCGCCGGTCGTCCGGTGCAGGCCGGACGTCCGGTGCCTGTAGCATCTTCAGCCTTCCTTCTTCTTGTTCCCGGCACTTGTCGAACCCGCCGTCTTGACCAATGTGCAGAGCTGTCCCGTGGCCTTCATCCAAGTACCTGAGTATGCACAGAGTTCCTGATGAGGGTAGAAGCCATGTCTCATGTATATCGGAAGGATTTAGAGCAAGGAGTGAAGTCACCTCGGTCTCGAGAGCTCTTGCACGGGCTCGAGTCATTGGTCCTTTGGGCACTTGACGAGGCGATGAAGGGTCCATGGGGATGACCTTAGGATGCTCTGCATCAGTTTTGGTCATAAGTTGTCACGCCGCAGCCGCAATATCTTCATCGCTACTACCACATACCACCACCGATCCGTATCCATATACCACCACCAATCTGTATCCATATACCACCACCGCTGCCATATACCACCACCGCTGCCATATTCTACCACCACATATCCACCACCAATCCGAGTTCTTTTCGTTTTAGATTGGCTTTCGAGATCCATCTAGTTTCGGTTTCGTTTTTCCTTGCCCGAGTAGGTCTCGGGAAAAAAGAGAGTTGAAAAACTATAGACTTTTGTTTAGAATCTTGGACAAGAAGTATTGTTATTTCTTATGTCAATATAGACTTTTGTCTAGAATCTTTCAGATCTGAACATTCATGCCACAATTAAGAGAATTACAATGAAAAACTATATTGGTTAGCATTCCACATCAAAAATTCTTTCTTTATCATTTACCTACTCGAGGACGAGCAGGAATTAAGTGATAGAGGCAAAGGTGTCCCGTCTTTCGATGAGATGGTGGCTATCGTTTTGGAGGAAGTCGAGTTTGATGATCCGACTACGAACGTGCGAGGACGTCGAGCCTTAGCAATCGCTAAACCAACTCCGAGAGGTTATTGACCACGCCGGAGCACGATCAACCTGACCACGAAGGTCTGTTTCCTGCAGGCAAACGAAGAACAAGCAAGAAACTAAGATTGCAATCTGGATATTGCGAATTCAAGAGGAAAGGTTTATTGATCAAGTGGGGTTCTGTGACGTCCTTGTCTGGTCGTTGAACACAAACGAAGTACGCGAAGTTCAGCTATGGCGAACTTTAATCTAAACAAAACCCAAAGTCTAAACGACGCCCTAAGGGCTGTATATATGGGGGGAAGAGGGGGGAATTTCGTGGCCATTGGTGGAGGGGTCCGAAACCAACCCTAACTCTTGTTTCCCCACACATACGGACTCTAAAAACAACCTATACTCAAGTATTTCGAAATTACATGGGCCTGGCCCAATAATAAGGTGACGCAGCACCTATAATAGCCTCTGGACGAAATTTATGAAGTGGCATCTTGTATATTTCATCCAAGGCTTCTCGCACTCATTATGGTGGCTTCAAATCATCACTTGTAACTCCATTGTTGTTCCCCTTGCGCATGCCATCATCTCCATGCTTGATCTTGCTCCAATGTTCATCCTTCTTGTCCAAGCTAGGCCCTTCATTTCTAAGCAAGACAAATGTATCCAATTTAGGCAGCATCATATTCTCATGAACATTAGAATCATTACGAAGAAACGAAAGTACCTGGTAATTTAATTAGCGTGCGCGAGCTCTAGTAATTGGTCCTGTATATGTGTCAGTTGGAGTTGTGGGTGTAACCTTGTTAGTGATGTCCTCATCAAACCCACAATTCATCGGATCTCGACAAACACACCACAAAAAGATTACATCGAATAGATCTCCTCGAAGATCGAGAAGAACTTTGTATTGAGATCCAAAGAGAGAGAAGAAGAAGCCATCTAGCTAATAACTATGGACCCGAAGGTCTGTGGTAAACTACTCACAACTCAGTGGAGGGGCTATGGTGTTGATGTAGAAGCCCTCAGTGATCGATGCCCCCTCCGGTGGAGCTCCGGAACAGACCCCAAGATGGGATCTCACGGGTACAGAAGGTTGCGACGGTGGAATTAGGGTTTCGTGGTGCTCCTCGATGTTTTAAGGGTATGAGGGTATATAGGCTGAAGAGGCACGTCAAGAGAGCCAGAGGGGGCCCACGAGGGTGGGGGACGCGCCTACCCCCTGGGCGCGCCCCTGCCATCGTGGCCGCCTCTCTCGTTTCCTCGCGTGTACTCCAAGTCTTCTGTGTTGATATCGTTCCAAAAATAACTCTCCCAAAGGTTTCATTCCGTTTGGACTCCATTTGATATTCCTTTTCTGGGAAACACTGAAATAGGCAAAAAAAAACAGCAATTTGCATTGGGCCTTGGGTTAGTAGGTTAGTCCCAAAAATAATATAAAAGTGTATAATAAAGCCCGTTAAACATCCAAAACATAATATATAATAGCATGGAACAATCAAAAATTATAGATACGTTGGAGATGTATCAAGCATCCCCAAGCTTAATTCCTGCTCGTCCTCAAGTAGGTAAATGATAAAAACAGAATTTTTGATGTGGAATGCTAACCAACATAATTCTAGGTGTAATTTTCTTTATTGTGGCATGAATGTTTAGATCCGAAAGATTCAAGAGAAAAGACTATATTGACATAAGAATAATAATACTTTAATCATACTAACAAAGCAATCGTGTCTTCTCAAAATAACATGGCCAAAGAAAGTTATCCCTACAAAATCATATAGTCTGGCTATGCTCTATCTTCATCACACAAAATACTTAAATCATGCACAACCCCGGTTTCAGCCAAGCAATTGTTTCACACTTCAATTCTTTCAAACCTTTCAACTTTCACGCAATACATGAGCGTGAGCCATGGATATTGCACTATGTGGAATAGAGTGGTGGTTGTGGAGAAGACAAAAGAGGAAGATAGTCTCACATCAACTAGGCGTATAGATGAGCTATGGAGATGCCCATCAATAGATATCAATGTGAGTGAGTAGGGATTGCCATGCAACGGATGCACTAGAGCTATAAGTGTATGAAAGCTCAACAAAAGAAACTAAGTGGCTGTACATCCAACTTGCTTGCTCACGAAGACCTAAGGCATTTGAGGAAGCCCATCATTGGAATATACAAGCCAAGTTCTATAATGAAAATTCCCACTAGTATATGAAAGTGACAAAACAAGAGACTCTCTATCATGAAGATCATGGTGCTACTTTGAAGCACAAGTGTGGGAAAAGGATAGTAACATTGTCCCTTCTCTCTTTTTCTCTCATTTTTTTCTCTTTTGTTTTCTCTTTTGGGCCTTTTCTCTTTTTTCCCTTTTTTATGGCCTCTTTTTTTTTCTTTTTTTCCTTTTTGTCCGGAGTCTCATCCCGACTTGTGGGGGAATCATAGTCTCCATCATCCTTTCGTCACTGGGACAATGCTCTAATAATGATAATCATCACACTTTTATTTACTTACAACTCGAAGCTAGAACAAAATATTACTCTATGTGAATGATAATGTGACGCCCGAAGACCGACGTCCCAGAAGATTCCGGAGATTCCAGAGGTTCCTGGTTCTCCCGTGTGTTTCTTTTGTGCTTGTGTTATTTATTTTGCATTGCATCATGTCATCATGCCATCATGTCTTTAACCTTTTGCATCTCAACTTAAATAAATCGTGTGGACCTTTGGTCTATTTAAATCGAGGGAAGGATGACTTCTCTTTATAACATATCCTCCTAATATATGGAGCTATATAATTATCCCATTGCTTCGGAATCACCAACACACACTTGCATATCTTCCCCTATTTTGTTGGAACCACTTTTGTTGGGTTGGTATTATTCCATAAAGCCTTAAAAAAATGTTCCATCATTTTATTCTTGTTCATGGCCTCTTTTCTTAATAATTTTTGAACTCTCTCTATTTTTTTTCCTGCTAAGAAATAAAGAGGGAGAGAGAGATGGCCCAACAGCCAGGCTCCCAGCCGCAGCGGGCCTCCTCCTCCCCCCGCAGCCCATCTGGCTCAAGGCCCCTGGCCCAGCCGCTAGGCCAGGCCCAAACTCCCCCCCAGCGGCCCAACCGCCTCCTAACCCTAGCTGGCCCGCTCCTCTCCTCGATCCCCTCTCTCTTCTCCCGCACCCCGCCGCCAGCATCCCCTCGCTCTCCCTCGCAGCCGAACCCCATCGATCCCCATCGATCTCTCCCTCTCCCTCTCGCTCCCCTGCCTCTCCTCCCGAGCGCTGCAGTCCCCTCGCCCCCGCGCTCGACCCCCATGGCACCTCACTCCCTCTCCCTTCCGATGCGCGCCTCCTCGCCTCGCCATGCCTCAGCGCCGAGCGCCGGGCGCCCGTCCTCGCCACCACCGTCGCGCCCTCACCTCCCTCCGCCGCGCGCCATGGCCAGCCTCCGCCGCTGGAGATCCCTCCGCCGTCCAGCGCGGCCACCGCAGCTCCTCCCCGCCTCCGCGCGGCTCCTCCACCTCATCTCTCCAACGCGTCCCCGAGCGCCACGCCTCTAGCCGTGGGCACGCCCTGCTCTACCGGCGCCACCAAGGCCGCCAGCGACGGCCAGCCTCAGCCTCGACGCACCCCGATCGTCCTCCTCGACGGGTCCGGCGACCAGCCAGCGCCCTGCTTCGACTCCAGCGCCGCACCCTCGTTCACCTCGCCCCGCATCGCCTGAGAGAGGGCTCCGGCCCACCGCTGTCGCGCTTCCCCCTCGCCGAGCCGGCGAGCGCCACCCTCGGAACCCGCTACAACCGCCGCATGCTTCCACGCGCCCCAAGGCTTCGTCCGCATCGCCTCCTTGTTGCTGTCTCCATGGAGCCCGAGCATGGGTTTACTTTTGTTAGCTTTGGGTTCGCCAAGTGTCTCTTCCGGTGTGACCAAGACCGCAAGTACCACCAACGCCTCTGGATTCGGCGAGTTCAACGACGACCACAGTGACGCGACAAGTACCACTACGAACCGCCAAGTACCTCGACGCCCGATGTCAAGTTCGACTACAAGGAGAAACGCCAAGTTCCACTACCGTCGACCTCGGAGACCCTCGACGTCAAGTTCATCCTCGAAACGAGAACACCTACATGGCGACACGTCAAGTACCACTACCGTCGTGAAGAACCATGTACCACTACTTCCTCGACGAATGTGAACGCCTACTTCCTCTACGAATTGCGAGAACGGCTACATAACGAGTACCTCTACGGAACAACTACTTCCTCTACGACTCGTGTACCACTACTACCACTACGAACTCGAACCGCTTCGAGAACGAACGCTTCGAAGGTATACCCGAGTCGAATGCCGTTGTGGTGAACGAATGCTTGTTGTGTTGTATGAGAAGCTCCACTTGTGTGCTCCGTGCCCGTATCGTCTTTTGTCGTGCTCCTCGGTTGCCTCGTCGCCGACCCGTGGGAACCCGGTGACGGGATCACTCCACTTTTCTTCTTGCTTGACACGCTCTTCGTCATCTTTTGCACCGGTCTCTCAACGAGTAACCGGAACCGAGATGTTGCCGTTGCATCATTTTCGGATCGTTGCCGTGGCACACTTTCCTTCCACCACGGTGACAATACTCCTTATCATCTTCATGTAAACTTTTAATAAAAATTGCATAAAACTTGATCATGTCATCCGCATCATGTTAACAACTTTTAAAATGTGTTAATTGTTGTTGCTTAAAAATTGCTAAACATGCATATGGGGATTTTCTCGGAATTGTTGTTGTTATTTTCCGGCCTCATTTAAACTTGCCTAAATAGGTAGTTTATTTTTGATTCACCTCTTGCTATGTTAAAAACATTTAATCTTGTCTTGTAAATAAACGAGAGTCAACTAAATAAATAAAATGTGGTGTTTCGTCAATATGCAACTCGTTGCATATTGAGCTCCACTTAACTTCTAGTTTTGTTTGTGCACATTGCCATGCCATTTATAATTAAACCGGACATGCATCATACTTGGATGTGCATCGTATGCCATGTTTATGCTTGTGTGTTTACCGTGTTGTTTGCTTCTTTCCGGTTGCTTCTCTTGTTAGCTTCGGTTCCGTTCCGGAGTTGTGAGGATTCGCTCGACTATGTTGCTCCGTCTACTTCATGGACTTGTTCTTCTTCCTTGCGGAATCCCAGGCAAGATGATCATACCCTTGGATACCTTTACTACCATTGCCATTGCTTAGTGTCTCGATGCTATCGTTACATGTCGCGCTACCCATCATTATTTGGCAGCCTCTCCTTGTTGCCATGAAACCTCTAACCTTTGAAACCTTGCTAGCAAAAACCATTGTTTGGCTATGTTACCCGCTTGCTCAGCCCCTCTTATAGCGTTGTTAGTTGCAGGTGAAGATGAAGTTCGTTCCAGGAGGGAACTTGTTGTTGGAATATCACAATATCTATTATTATTATTAACACACCTATATACTGGGCATGGGTGGAAGGCTTGGCCTTTTGCTCGGTGTTTTGTTCCACTCATGCCACCTTAGGCGCCGATAAACCGGCATTATGTTCCTTGATTTTGCGTTCCTTACACGATGGGTGGATGGGGACCCCTTGACAGTTTGACTTTGAATAAAACTCCTCCAGCAAGGCCCAACATTGGTTTGAATTTGCTCATAATAACAACTTATATAATTAATTAATTGCATAGGGGGTCATGTCCCCGGGTTCTTAATTCTACATAACAGCGGGGGCCAGTGCTGATGGTGTTGGTCCCAAGCGGGGAGCCTGCGGGGCCACCACGGGGAAACTCGAGGATTGGTTTTACTCGTAGCATCGCCCATCCGGTCGTGGCCTGAGACGAGATACGCGCGACTACTATCAGGGTGTCGACACACCGGGAGGTCTTGCTAGACTTGTTTTACCATTGTCGAAATGTCTTGTGCACCGGGAAGCCGAGCCTGATCGGATTTTCCCTAAGATAAGGGGTGATGATATTATATTTATCACTTCAGCTAATCGTGAGAGCTTGTGATGGGCTAAGTTGGGACACCCCTGCATGGTTATAATCTTTCGAAAGCCGTGCTCGCGGTTATGTGGCAGATTGGAATTTGTTAATGTCCGGTTGTAGAAAACTTGACAGAGGATCCGAAGTAAAACACACAACTGTGTGAGTAACCGTGACTGTCTCTTTTCACTTTGAGAAGAGAACACGGTGGGGTTATGTTTGACTCGTATGTAGTTCAGGATCTTTAGCGATCACTACTAGTTTGCGACCGTTTGCGTAGATGCTCATCTTATTCTTGTACTCGTAAGCTAGCCACCATATTATGCTTAGCCGCTGCTGCAACCTCACCACTTTACCTCCTCCTACCCATAAAGCTTTGCTAGTCTTGATACCCATGGTTATGGGATTGCTGAGTCCTCGTGGCTCACAGATACTACAACACCAGATGCAGGTTCAGCCGAGAATGATGCAGGAGCTGGTTCAAGTACTTCGCTGGGAGCTCGATGAAGAGAGTGGCCGTATGTTGGTGACGTTTTCGACGATCAGTAGTGGTTTCTACTAGGGGCGATTCGGGCCTGTGGCTTTATGTTTTGGTATCTTTCTTTTGGATCTTCGCCCGTAGTCGAGTTGTGATGTTTTGAATGATGTTTTGCTTATGTAATGTATTGTGTGAAGTGGCGAGTGTAAGCCAACTATCTCCTTTTGCAATTTCATCCCTATTTTTACATGAGTCGCGCAAAGATACCAAACTTGAGATCATTCCAGAATGGGCTTATACCTTTAAGTCGTGCCTTGACACGTAGGAGGTATAGTCTCATCCTGGGCATTACAAGTTGGTATCAGAGCCTTCTCCGACCTAGGAGCCCCCACTGATTGATCGAATCGTTGACGGTTGAGTCTAGGCACACACTTGAAAATGTTTTGAGTCCTATATATATATCGGAGAGTAGGATTTCTTTTGCTCCTCATCCCTTTTCACTCTGGTGAGGACTCCTGACGATTACTCTTATCTCTTCTACTCTCAAAAAGTCACCAATTTTTTTTAGGATCACGCGAGTATTGTTTGGATTGTTCCGATGTCTTTGTGACGAGAACATTGTTCTCGATGCCTCCTGTCATTAGGGGTTGTGGCACTTGTCCCGGGGAGTTGAGCTCCGAGGTGTTGTCGTCACAAATATATCGCAGTAGTTCTGGAATACTTAAGACGACCGACATCGAAAACTCTCCTATGCGGTTAGTGGCAAGATAACCCCGACATCACCCAATATTGGGGAGGTAGTTCGGGAGTATTGCCATAGCTTGTATAGTAGATGCGTTTCGAAGGTCCGAGGTAGACAGTTTCCGGAAATAACTGGTTATGTGTTGAAGGATGGATACAGCTGGATGTAGGATTAGAGTTGAGTGCGCGGTGCTTCCCCTGTATCCCCAACACCTGATTGCATAACTGGAAACTTTCGGAAATTAATAGGTGGGGTTCATCTAGTAGCTCGTAGGCATTCTTCCAACGAATGCATGATATGAAGTTCGGGGTTCTACATTGAGTGAAGTGGTTTTATGGGCATTGTTACGATCGGGAGTTGCATCTTAAAGTGTCCTTGGCTATGCTGATCCGGGGATTGCAAAACCCTTTTGTAACACGTTCCATCAGCTTTCAGCACGAACATGTCGAACGAAGCTTCTATCTTGTATTTGTTCTATCCGCTCCTTGTTGCTTTTTATTTACCTTTTGTTCTCCCAAGTGGCTTCTCAACAAGTTGATGTACCTGCGGAATTCATTCGTTCAATTCTCTGTTCGGATGATATTGTGAAGATTATGTTGCAACATATCTATCCTTTGTTTTGATTTGATTCTGGTATTCGAGTTGCTTCGATGTCAAATGTTGATTCCATACCTTTCCTAATCGGTGTTCTCATATTTCTATGGGAGTGCTAATTCCTCTTGACCATCAAGATTGTCATGTTAAATTCTTCTCAACTAGCGTCCTTTGCTTCGAGTTAATCCGATCTTTTCATCATCTGCAAGATCAACTCTCAGTCTTTTCTCAACGGTGTATGTTTCTTTCATCCCAAGTTGTCCTTGTTTTCCCCACCCTCCCACCCTTCTTCTTCTCGGAGCCAGAAATTCTAAAATGAAATATCCATTTTATTAATGTGATATTTCATCATTCTTTTCCTTCAATGCCCTTATCCGGTGATTCCTCATGAAGATGCTCAGGAGCTTCAAGTTCATCGTTGTTCCATTCTCATATTCTTCTCCGGTGGATTTAATTCAAGCTTTGGTGTTCATTATATCCTTCCTCTTGTTTCACATGTTTTCCCATGTTGAAATTTATTATCCGAAGGCTCTCTTATTCATTCAACTCTCCTATTCTTATCCGGAGTGTGGAAGATATCTCAGAAGATTCATAATTCCATTCTTAATCCGTTCAAGCTATTTTGAGGATTGCTATCTTATTCAAGCCATTTAATTCAACCGGTGCGATATCTCTTAAGCAATCTTTTTTTTTTCAACGGCGATTTCTTTAGTGGGCCTTTACCCACAGGTCTTTTTCCCAGGATCTTACCTGACTCTTCTTTTTCTGGAGAATTCTTTTCAAAGTGTGACGTAAGAATGATTTCCATCAGTCACATGCCTTCTCCAAGCTTGTTTTCTTTTATTTCCATCTTTAGCTCCACCTTCCTCTTGTCATTCGTCCGGAGTATCTCGAAATTCTTCATGGCATTTCTCGTCTTCATTCCAAACAATTGAAGACCGGAGAAGTGTTTCTCTTAAATCTTGGCCCGTTCTCTTGAAGATTCGTGGTTCTAGCTTCATGCCATCCTCATTATTGTTTCCATCACGAGGAATCTTTTTATAACCATCCGAAGCATTTCATGAATTCTTCCTATTGTGATCCTTCGAAGGCCATCATTTCAGAAGATTTCTTCGTTCTCAGTTTTCAACTTCGTCATCCAAATATTCTTCATTGATGTCTCTTCGTTCGTCTCCATATTTTTACGGTGGTGCTTTCAAGTTTACTATTACGTTGTTATCGTATTAATTCATTTGTTCTTTTCATAATCCTACCGGTGGTTCGTCGAATAATTATCCGAGGTTGTGCTAGATCTCTCTTTAATTCTTTGGAACGAGAATTAGTAGTATGCCAAATCCGTTTGCTTGTCATCAATTTAATTTGGTGAGGGATATGCATAACATAAATCTTATTCTAGTTTCTTCCAAGAGGTCAATCCCTTCCTTCGGAGTTTGTTCAGAAGGAATATATCCTTGGATCTAAGTTGTTCGTCTTGTTCCCCGGTGTTCTAAGCTCTCTCAATTATCTTGTCACGGAGCTCTATCTGAATTCATCGCAGGCCTTTAATCTTATTCTTTTCATCTTTCACTTCTCATGCTTTCATTACCGGAGTTTTCATGGTGGTTCATCAAGATTTAATTCATCCTTGAAGTCTTCATCAAGATTCTTGTTGGAGCTCAAGCATTCTTTATCATGCTTTCCAAGTGTCATTCTTCTACCTTATCTTTTGAGGTGGTGTTATGTCATTCTTGACAATTTTCCCTTCATGTTTCATGACTCACAAGTTGTCAGGAATGAGATATTTAAAACCATCATTTTCTTTGTTCAGGAGATCTTTTCCAACTCTTCAATTATTCGTTGGAGTCATCTTGGGTTATAATTCACCTAAAAGCTTTCCCCGAGAATTGTTGCTATTATGGTGCTTATAAATAACCCAAGTTCTTCATTTATCATTCCGGTGAAATAATTTTATCGTCTCCTTGCTGATCTCAAGCCAATCAATTGTTTCCGTTAGTGGCAGCATGTCACCTCATAATTTTGAGATGAATTCTATAAGCCCACATCAAGCTTATTCTTCTCGTTGTTGAATTTCCAACAATTCTATTCAATCCATCGTTGTAAGGATGCTCTTTCAAATTCATTCGTGGGAGAAGTTGTCATTTTCTTCTCCGTTCTTTTCTTTCCAACGACCTAGCATATAGTCTTTCATTCCGAAGGCATTGTAATATTGCTCTCTTTGACCATAATCTCGTTTTGTCGAGTTCATGTTCTTTCCTTGTTTATCTATTTATCTGGAGTGTTGTGTCCTCCATTCTAGTTCTCTCATCTTATCAAGTTTTGCCTCTCTTTTTAACTGGAGTGCTGTCTGAATCCTTCTTACCCCTTGTGCCTTTCTTTCAATTGTTTCGGAGGCAATATGTTGTTCATTTCAGCAAGTATCATTCCAACTTGGCATGTTCTTGTTCAATTCCGTACATTTTCAGTCGGAGTGCTGTCCAAATCATGTCATTCTTATTCCTTGGCTATACCGTTGTGGTTTCATATTCTTTTGGTTCGTAAGCTCTTGTTTCACGTCGTTCAACCTACAAGGTTCTCATAATGTTCATTGTTCCTCCTTTTACCAGAGTGCTCCTAACTTCGTTCATCTCCGTTGCTTTCTTTCTTTCAAGATTGTTCAACCTCTCAAGGTTCGTGGTTTCACTCGTTTGTCAAAGAAGCAACTTTGTTTTACCTCTTCCTCTTCCGTTTTTATCCGGTGCCATCTCTAGGATCTCGGGTCGAGATCCTCTGTTAGTGTGGGAGAGTTCTGACGCCCGAAGACCGGCGTCCCAGAAGATTCCGGAGATTCCAGAGGTTCCGGGTTCTCCCGTGTGTTTCTTTTGTGCTTGTGTTATTTATTTTGCATTGCATCATGTCATCATGCCATCATGTCTTTAACCTTTTGCATCTCAACTTAAATAAATCATGTGGACCTTCGGTCTATTTAAATCGAGGGAAGGATGACTTCTCTTTATAACATATCCTCCTAATATATGGAGCTATATAATTATTCCATTGCTTCGGAATCACCAACACACACTTGCATATCTTCCCCTATTTTGTTGGAACCACTTTTGTTGGGTTGGTATTATTCCATAAAGCCTTACAAAAATGTTCCATCATTTTATTCTTGTTCATGGCCTCTTTTCTTAATAATTTTTGAACTCTCTCTATTTTTTTCCTGCTAAGAAATAAAGAGGGAGAGAGAGATGGCCCAACAGCCAGGCTCCCAGCCGCAGCGGGCCTCCTCCTCCCCCCCACAGCCCATCTGGCTCAAGGCCCCTGGCCCAGCCGCCAGGCCAGGCCCAAACTCCCCCCAGCGGCCCAACCGCCTCCTAACCCTAGCTGGCCCGCTCCTCTCCTCGATCCCCTCTCTCTTCTACCGCACCCCGCCGCCAGCATCCCCTCGCTCTGCCTCGCAGCCGAACCCCATCGATCCCCATCGATCTCTCCCTCTCCCTCTCGCTCCCCTGCCTCTCCTCCCAAGCGCTGCAGTCCCCTCGCCCCCGCGCTCGACCCCCATGGCACCTCACTCCCTCTCCCTTCCTGTGCGCGCCTCCTCGCCTCGGCATGCCTCAGCGCTGAGCGTCGGGCGCCCGTCCTCGCCACCACCGTCGCGCCCTCACCTCCCTCCGCCGCGCGCCGTGGCCAGCCTCCGCCGCTGGAGCTCCCTCCGCCGTCCAGCGCGGCCACCGCAGCTCCTCCCCGCCTCCGCGCGGCTCCTCCACCTCATCTCTCCAACGCGTCCCCGAGCGCCACGCCTCTAGCCGTGGGCACGCCCTGCTCTACCGGCGCCACCAAGGCCGCCAGCGACGGCCAGCCTCAGCCTCGACGCACCCCGGTCGTCCTCCTCGACAGATCCGGCGACCAGCCAGCGCCCTGCTTCGACTTCAGCGCCGCACCCTCGTTCACCTCGCCCCGCATCGCCTGAGAGAGGGCTCCGGCCCACCGCTGTCGCGCTTCCCCCCCGCCGAGCCGGCGAGCGCCACCCTCGGAACCCGCTGCAACCGCCGCATGCTACCATGCGCCCCAAGGCTTCGTCCACATCGCCTCCTTGTTGCTGTCTCCATGGAGCCCGAGCATGGGTTTACTTTTGTTAGCTTTGGTTTCGCCAAGTATCTCTTCCGGTGTGACCAAGACCGCAAGTACCACCAACGCCTCTGGATTCGGCGAGTTCAACGACGACCACAGTGACGCGACAAGTACCACTACGAACCGCCAAGTACCTCGACGCCCGATGTCAAGTTCGACTACAAGGAGAAACGCCAAGTTCCACTACCGTCGACCTCGGAGACCCTCGACGTCAAGTTCATCTTCGAAACGAGAACACCTACACGTCGACACGTCAAGTACCACTACCGTTGCGAAGAACCGTGTACCACTACTTCCTCGACGAATGTGAATGCCTACTTCCTCTACGAATTGCGAGAACGGCTACATAACGAGTACCTCTATGGAACAACTACTTCCTCTATGACCCGTGTACCACTACTACCACTACGAACTCGAACCGCTTCGAGAACGAACGCTTCGAAGGTATACCCGAGTCGAATGCCGTTATGGTGAACGAATGCTTGTTGTGTTGTATGAGATGCTCCACTTGTGTGCTCCGTGCCCGTATCGTCTTTTGTCGTGCTCCTCGGTTGCCTCGTCGCCGACCCGTGGGAACCCGGTGACGGGATCACTCCACTTTTCTTCTTGCTTGACACGCTCTCCATCATCTTTTGCACCGGTCTCTCAACGAGTTACCGGAACCGAGATGTTGCCGTTGCATCATTTTCGGATCGTTGCCGTGGCACCCTTTCCTTCCACCACGGTGACAATACTCCTTATCATCTTCATGTCAACTTTTAATAAAAATTGCATAAAACTTGATCATGTCATCCGCATCATGTTAACAACTTTTAAAATGTGTTAATTGTTGTTGCTTAAAAATTGCTAAACATGCATATGGGGATTTTCCCGGAATTGTTGTTGTTATTTTCCGGCCTCATTTAAACTTGCCTAAATAGGTAGTTTACTTTTGATTCACCTCTTGCTATGTTAAAAACATTTAATCTTGTCTTGTAAATAAACGAGAGTCAACTAAATAAATAAAATGTGGTGTTTCGTCAATATGCAACTCGTTGCATATTGAGCTCCACTTAATTGTGGTTTTGTTTGTGCACATTGCCATGCCATGCATATGTCACAGCCCTAGAATTCTGCTTTGTAACTAGTTGCATTAGTGAGTGGCACCCATGCATCATGTTTAATGTCCATTTAAATTTGTAGTGGGGAAAGTGGAAAGCCTCAGAGATCCTTTCTAAAAATGATCAACATTAAATATTGCTTCAAATAAACCCAAGAAAATGTTCCTGTTAAGCTATAAAAATATTGGAAAGAGTTAAAATTCAAACCAATATTTTTGGAGTCTCAGGGATATATATTTTGGGCCTTTGGATTTAAATCAATAAGTATTTGACTTTTGGATAATATTCATTTATATAGAATATATTTCAAAAGGCCCTGAAATTATTTATGTGCCTTTGGAAAGTCCAGAATGGCAACATACAAGTTTTCAGAAGGTTTTGCCCTGCTTTGATTTACTTTTAAATTTGAATCAGTGGCAAAATGTTTAAACAAAAGAAAACAACACAGAAAATAAAACAGAGCAGAGGCTTACCTGTAGCTTACCAGTGCGGCCCAGGAGTTGGCCCAGCCCACCAGCCGCCGCACCGTCTTCAACCTCCTGCCAGTAGGTAGGAGGGCGTGTGCCCGACGCGCGCAGCGCCACCTCCACCCTGCCTGCTAGCCCTGGCCTTCCCTGACGACGCCACGCAGACGCCCAAAGACTTCTCTTCCCTCCCCCTCACTCGCTGCTCTCTCTCCCTCCCCTCTGTTCTCTCGCACGCAGCCACCGAGCGGAGCTCGTCGCCGCCGCCCTGAACCACAGTGGCCACCGGCCACCACACGCCTCGCCAACGCGCCCAGACGCTCCGCCACGTCTCCATCGTCCTCTCCACCGAGCTACGCGACGCCGGAGGCCTTGCAACGCCGTCGCCATCACCGTCTTCAACCTCGACCGCCTTAGATTGCCGGAGATTGCCTGCCTCCTTCGACGCCTCCCCCGAGCCGCAGAGCACCCCCACGACACCGCTGTGAGCTCCTTCGACGTTCCCCTCCCCCCTCGTAGTCACTACCGTGCCGTAGCCCTGCTAGCCGTCGCGCCCGCGAGCATCCCACCGCTGGCCATGTCGTCGTCGTGGCCACAGACCCTGCGCCTCGCAGCCGGGCATACCACTGTGCTCAGCACTTTCCCAGCAACACAAAACGATGATCCACACCCCGTTTAATGCACTGCAGCCGTCGTTGCCTCGAGCTCGTGGCTCTGTCGCCGCCAAATCTCGTCGCCGGCGAGATTCCGGCCGCCCCGCGACCCCCTGCCTGGCCCATCGGATGCGCACGAGCAAGGGCTCCTCCCTGGTGCCAGCAGCGCGACGAACGGCCGTCCCTAACGCAAATCCGGCGAGCTTCCGTCGCAGTTTTGGTCGCCGCCGGCCGAACTCCGGTGACCGCCGACGTGGCACTTAGTTAGGGACTAATCACCATTAGTTACACCCTCACAGCCACTGACAGTGGGCCCTAGCCCTGGTCAAACCCCAGTCAGCGCTGGTTTTGACCGGATTTAGTCCATGTGTCACTGACGTGTGGACCCCACACGTCAGGTTTGACTCTGGCCGGTCAGTTGACCTGCTGACCTTAGCCTGACGCAATAAAGCCTCTCTGGAATTAAAATAAATCAGAAAAGGTTTAGAAATTCCAGAAAATGCCTTAAACTTCTAAAAATCATATAAAATCAACCGTAGCTCAGATGAAAATAATTTATATATGAAAAATGATCAGAAAAATCCAAGGAATCTGTTTACGGCATTTTCATGCATGTTTGAATAACTTACAACCACTGTTTAGGACAATTTAAATAAATGGCATTTGAATAATCACATATGGAGTTGAATTTGAACCTTTGGTTCAAACCAACTTCATTTAATTGTGTTGCTAGTTGCATTAGCTCAATCAACAGCATATTGCCATGTCATGATCATGCATCATATTGTCGCATTGCATTGATTGTGTTCTTTCTCTGTTGCCGGTGTTTGTTCCCTCTCAGTAGACGACGTTCCGACGATGAGTTCGATGACACCGATGAAGACACAATGTTATCTTCAGAAGTGCCAGGCAAGCAAAACCCCATTGAGCATTCCGATACAATCCCACTCTCTCGCTCTTGCTCTCTTTACTGCATTAGGACAACAACGCTTCAACTGTTACCTGCTGCGGTAGTTGAACCCCTTTCCATTGCATGACCTGTCATTGCCACAGTAAATAGTTGAAACCCACTAGTATGAGTAGGAGTTGTTTGAGCCATGTTGCGCCTACTCATTCATGCTTTCTGGTTATGCCTGCTATTGCTTAGAGTTGTGTCAGGTCTGATTCATCGGGGATGAATTGGAAGGGTGATGAACATGTCCTAACGTGTGTGAGCTAAGTGTGTGAACACGATTTGGTAAAGGTAGGGATGAGAGGCCATGTAGGAGTACATGGTGGGTTGTCTCATTGCAGCCGTCCTCAGGAACTGAGTTCTGTGTTGGTTGGTCCATGAAACAGCTACTACCACACATTGGGATCCTTAATTGACTCTCTCGACTTATTAATCAACATGATCTCTGTCCAGGAGTTGCAACTAGTTTCTGGTGTTTGTAGTTTACTGGAGGTCGTGCGCAGCGCTGACCCTCGGGGTGGGCTGTGACGCGACAGGTACGTGGCACGGTGTACCGGTCGCCCGTTTGGTGATGCGGGAACCCTATACACATCGTTTGGGGCCGTGAGCGACACCCCGGCCGGATCTCCCCACGGATGGAACCCAAATAGGCGATAAACCTGGACGAGAGACTTGTGTGGTTAGTCAGGTCGTGGCCGGCACCCTCGACAGGCTTCCGCTTGAAGGTTGCCGAGATACATGACGTGTATATGGCGGTAAGTGGCGAGAGCGTGTGTGAAGAAGTACACCCCTGCAGGGTTATATATAATCTATTCGAATAGCCGTGTCCGCGGAAATGGACTTCTGGGTTGCCTATTACAGTTCATAGACAAGTGAAAGTGGATACTCTAAAACACGCAAGATAAGCGTGAGTGCTATGGATGGCCTTCTCGTAGGGAGACGGGAGAGGATCCATAGTGGTGTATTGATTGGTGAATATGTGGACTCGTGTGCGCCACCTCAAAAGAGTTACTTGCAGTCATAGTTTAGGATAGCCAGCGAGTCAAAGCTGGCTTGCTGCAGTCAAACTCCACCACCCCTTGTTGATACTAATGCATATGTAGCTAGTTCTGATGTAAGTCTTGCTGAGTACCTTTGTACTCACGTTTGCTTAATTTATGTTTTTGCAGAGAGACCTCAGTCTCGCTAGTGGTTCCGCGTGGACTTCGATGTTTAGCTTGTTACCTCAGCTACGATCTTGTACCCTTGTAGGATCTTGTAGATAGTCAGGCTTTCAGCCTTCTTCATTTGTAGTTGTCTGTACTCAGACATGTTATGCTTCCGTTGCCTGTATGCTCTGTATGTTGGGTCATGTGACCTCTGTTTGTAATAAATGCTATGATGGCTCTTCTGGGCCTTTATCTATATGAGTTGTTGAGTTATGTTGTGATGCCATGTTGTACAACACATACTTGCATGTTATGCGTACGTGTAATGTGTATTGCTATGTGTGGGATCCGACACCTAGTTGTTTACCTTTGGTAGCCTATCTTACAGGGAAATGTCTCCTAGTGCTTCCACTGAGCCTTGGTAGCTTGCTACTGCTTCGGAACACTTAGGCTGGCCGGCATGTGTCCTTCTTCGTTCCTGTGTCTGTCCCTTAGGGGAAATGTCACGCGTTGTTCCTTTAAGTCCTTGTAGCTTGCTACGACTTGGGTTCATACGTTGATGACCGACACGTTCGTTGCTGGGTCATGTATGCCTGTCTTTGTAACTTAGTGCCACTTTTGGTTTATAACTAGTCATGTCGGCCTGGGTTCTCTGTCATACGGATGCTAGCGACACTATCATATACGTGTGCCAAAATGCGCAAACGGTCCCGGGCCAGGTAAGGTGGCACCCGTGGGGATACCGTCCGTGAGGCCGCAAATTGATATGATGTGTTATAGGCTAGACCTGTGTGACTTAGGATCGGGGTCCTGACAGCTTGGGTATCAGAGCCTGCCTGCCTGTAGGATTAGTAAGCCAAACTGGTCGAAGTCGTGTCGAGAAACTCTTTAGTTATATAAGGGAATTGATTATGGAAGGGAACGTAAGGCTCTTTTTCTCCTTTACCCCATGACCTTCTGATCTGAGTCACCTTCTTCTTCTACGGGGATTAAGAACTTGGACTCTCATTCTATTTATCAGGATCACGTTAATGTGGTTTCAACCCTCAGTTCAGTTTCTTCTACTTCTGTTTGTTCAACTGTTGGTCTCAGAACCTTGACATTATGATGTTAAGTGGATATGCTACCCTTTTTGCTTGGATCTCAAAAGTATTTTCGAGCATTTGCAGCCGTTATGCTGTCCGAGTCATCCTAGGTTTCTAAATAGTCTGATGCATTTGCAAACCATTCCTATCTGTTCTTAATGTCCTTTTAGGCCAGATTAACCACACTAGTCGGTGTGTTGAGGCACTCTGTTACCTCGACATATATGTTGGACTTATTACTATGACCCTAGGTGTCTTAGAAGATCACCCAGTAAACTAGCAATGCTTTATATTCACAGTGTGATGATTCTGGCCATTATTCTCAAAAGCATCCCATGATGCCATTTAGTTAGTAGGCATTATATTTCTGGGTTCTTGAACCCAAGATTCACTCTACTTACTTCATGTTGATAGTATTGCTCGTTCCTTTAGGATATTAGTAACCTTGTGATAGTCCTCGTGGTTCGTGGTATATCCTTCTTCCAAATACCATGAACCACCCCTGGCAGAAGTTCTCCTGAACCAAAAGATCACAACCCTAGTGCTCTTGAGTAGTACTCCATTCATATGTGACTCTGCCAATTTTACTTTCTGCATGGGTTATCCGAAAGAAAGATATTGAACTCGTTCGACATGTTAATCTATGTATCCACAACTCAGAAGTTATATGTTCCTTGAGTTGTCTCCTTTTTAGTTGTATTTTGACCCTCGTCTATCAGTTGATAGTCAGGAGTAGTTGTGCACTCGTGTTCATCGATGCCTTTTACTCTTGTGGTCTGTCAAGCCATTCTATTCTGGAATGACTAGGAGAACCAAACTCCAGTACCTTATCCATATCCAGGATTGGGTCAAAGAAGTTGTACTCCGCAGATGAAGAATGCTGATCCAGCTTCTAAACTGTTCTATCCTGGAGTATTACCATCTTTATGTCAAGAATGTCATGAGAATTGCACTATCTCTTATGAACTCTTGATACAGTGATACTTCTCACCATCATCGTCCATTCCTCGGTCTCCGTGTTATGGTAACCGGAATACCGACAAGTGAATTGTGATGTGTGAAATCAATACTCCTAGCGACTTCGTTGCTTGGTAGTTAAAGGACAACAATCTCATTCTTAGAGTGTTGGCTATTAAATCACCATTCTAAGATTGATCGTCCTACCTAGTCCATCTTACTTGGTGCACTCTTCGATCAATGAGTTAGGATTGTGTCAATCCCTCGCTCATTTGATCATATCGTCTTGCCCTGAAAAGCAAGATTGATCTTGAGCTTAGTAACATATCGGTGGTTCGTGATTTCCGAACATCTTCTCGGAAGTATTACCAGGTTGTTCCCTGACCGCTATGTTGAGTTCGTGATCAAGCTGGTTTCTCTCTAAACCACCCTTTCTCCAGGAATCTGTGTTGGATACCCTGAAGTAGTTGGTTAAGCTAAACAACAAATTGGAGAGTTGGAAGATAAGAGCTTGCCTGACTTAGTTCCTTCTAGGGGATATCTTTTGTGTGTGGGTGTTGAAGAAAAATGATATCTTGATCGGTTGATCCCTGTGATCAATTGTTGGATCTATTGTCTTGTCCAAAACTTTGATTTGAGTATGGGCTATCATCAAATCTAATCAGAACCAACGATGTTCATAATGTTGTCTTACTCGTGGTTGATCCCTCGAGCATACACCATTATATCTCCTTGGTCTGACCAATACTATTACTTGTTCACATAGTTATGGAATTCCATCTCCATGGAAACCTGGATGAATTGTCGTTGAGCCCATCAGGAACACTGCTATCTTCTCCATGATTTTGTAGGACATTAAGCTAGTGTTGGAAACTTTGTAAGCATTGCCTTCGTGTCCCGTTCATGAGGTATATGTTGGATGAGAGAAGAGACTTTCCCTAATTCATTTGTAATTGATGTAAGTTGCCACCGTAAGTCTGAGAAAGTTGTTTTGCTTCCTGTGGAATCATCTCAAGTCAGTCATGCATACGTGCGAAGTATTCTGTGGTTTGGAGACTTGCAACCTTCACTCTATATGTATCCCTAGCACACCAAGCCACTGATTGATTGTCCTAGGAGAAGAAGTTCCTTCTTAAGATCCGGACTTATGCAAGGACTTCATTATCCGCAATGATGGTTCCCCAACCCGAACTCGGTAGTGTTTCATTGTAAGACTACTACGTGGTCATGTTTGTCTTGGACAACGTGTTCACATGTATGTAGCAGAACCAGCTCATGTTTTGGAGCTTTCTATCGTAGTTCACTCCCCGAGAATCTCGCAACGCCATCTCGTCGATTTGTGTTGTAAACTTTCATTTCTCCTTCTAGACTCGATGAGTCTGGAATATCCTGACACCAACCAGAACTGAATCTCAGGCAGATATGATGGTTGGAGCCTTTCCCAAGAACTATAATATTGGTCTCTCGATAACCGATAAAGTGGATGTCGTGGCCAACACACCCAACCGGAAGACCTGTTGTTGTAGAATCCTGATTGAAGAAGTTGGCCACCTCCCCATAAGGATTTCGTAGGATTTACTCCCTAGTTATTCCTTATGGATTTTTGTGCTCCTGAAGTCCGACCTTTTACTTGACGTTCTGGGTACCAAACCATTTTAATAAATGGGTTGCGCTAGCACATCAAGGAGAACATTAGAAGCGGAGTGCTAAATGTCTCTCGGTTGATCATCCAGATTTCGTCCCCTTGGCCTCGCTAAGGTGAAATCTGAGAAAGTGTTATCTTCATTTGCATCTGCATCGTCCATCGTTATACATCATGGTCGTATGTTGTGTTGCCAGGATCCTTGACACGGATATTGGTAAAACCTTGATGATTATGGAAATGCTCAAGTTCTTGAGAGCACGCACAAGCACTAGGTGTTATCCTCGACACTAACTGGGATTGCTCCCAGTGTTCTTGGTTATGCTATAACCTCTCAAGAGTAGATTTACTCTCTACTGTTGGGATTCACCCCAGTTACCAAAATCACTCCCAGCATTTGCATTTTGTTCCAAGCTTGCACCGCCAATGTGCCATTTCACCATGGGTCCCATCCATTCCCGATGATAACCAAAATCATCCCTTGTGTTGTCTTCAACAAGGTAGTCCACATTATCCATTCTGGCCTGAGAATGTCATTCTTTCGAAATCCGACAAATGATCGTTTGTGGTTGCCTTAAGCTGGTATAAAAGAGTTCCAATGATCTATGTGTCAAAAGTAATTCTTTTTGCCACTTAAGGGAATAGTTCTACGAGTCACCTTCTGTAAGGTGCCCCGTCTGGTGACCTCGATCACCATCTTCTTAGGTGTGGAATTATTGCCGGCCAAGTGAATCTTCAGCTTTTGTTTCACTCCATTCCTCCTGGATGTGTGTTCCTTGTCTCAGCTCAAGAGATGCTTCAACGTCTCGCTCCATGAGTTGATCTTAAGTTGCTCGACCCTTTCAGAAGACCAATTTTGTAGAATTTCTTTTGTCATCACCGTGTCGGATGAAGATCTCAAAGCAAGGATGAAAAGATCAACATGATGCCATGAATCAACAGCTTTGAGGAGGACAGTTGAAACGAGAAGATTGTGATGGCTTTGTGTTCCCTTTGTTTTCTTACCTCACGTCTTGAATCTCGGGACGAGATTCTTGTTTAGTGGGGGTGAGTTGTCACAGCCCTAGAATTCTGCTTTGTAACTAGTTGCATTAGTGAGTGGCACCCATGCATCATGTTTAATTTCCATTTAAATTTGAAGTGGGGAAAGTGGAAAGCCTCAAAGATCCTTTCTAAAAATGATCAACATTAAATATAGCTTCAAATAAACCCAAGAAAATGTTCCTGTTAAGCTATAAAAATATTGGAAAGAGTTAAAATTCAAACCAATATTTTTGGAGTCTCAGGGATATATATTTTGGGCCTTTGGATTTAAATCAATAAGTATTTGACTTTTGGATAATATTCATTTATATAGAATATATTTCAAAAGGCCCTGAAATTATTTATGAGCCTTTGGAAAGTCCAGAATGGCAACATACAAGTTTTCAGAAGGTTTTGCCCTGCTTTGATTTACTTTTAAATTTGAATCAGTGGCAAAATGTTTAAACAAAAGAAAACAACACAGAAAATAAAACAGAGCAGAGGCTTACTTGTAGCTTACCAGTGCGGCCCAGGAGCTGGCCCAGCCCACCAGCCGCCGCACCGTCTTCAACCTCCTGCCAGTAGGCAGGAGGGCGTGTGCCCGACGCGCACAGCGCCACCTCCACCCTGCCTGCTAGCCCTGGCCTTCCCTGACGACGCCACACAGACGCCCAAAGACTTCTCTTCCCTCCCCCTCACTCGCTGCTCTCTCTCCCTCCCCTCTGTTCTCTCGCACGCAGCCACCGAGCGGAGCTCGTCGCCGCCGCCCTGAACCACAGCGGCCACCGGCCACCACACGCCTCGCCAACGCGCCCAGACGCTCCGCCACGTCTCCATCGTCCTCTCCACCGAGCTACGCGACGCCGGAGGCCTTGCAACGCCGTCGCCATCACCGTCTTCAACCTCGGCCGCCTGAGATCGCCGGCAATTGCCTGCCTCCTTCGACGCCTCCCCCGAGCCGCAGAGCACCCCCACAACACCGCTGTGAGCTCCTTCGATGTTCCCCTCCCCCCTCATGGTCACTGCCGTGCCGTAGCCCTGCTAGCCATCGCGCCCGCGAGCATCCCGCCGCCGGCCATGTCGCCGTCGTGGCCACAGACCCTGCGCCTCGCAGCCGGGTATACCACTGTGCTCAGCACTTTCCCAGCAACACAAAACAATGATCCACACCCCGTTTAATGCACTGCAGTCGTCGTTGCCTCGAGCTCGTGGCTCTGTCGCCGCCAAATCTCGTCACCGGCGAGATTTCGGCCGCCCCGCGACCCCCTGCCTGGCCCATCGGATGCACACGAGCAAGGGCTCCTCCCTGGTGCCAGCAGCGCGACGAACGGCCGTCCCTAACGCAAATCCGACGAGCTTCCGCCGCAGTTTTGGTCGCCGCCGGCCGAACTCCGGTGACCGCCGACGTGGCACTTAGTTAGGGACTAATCACTATTAGTTACACCCTCACAGCCACTGACAGTGGGCCTTAGCCCTGGTCAAACCCCAGTCAGCGCTGGTTTTGACCGGATTTAGTCCATGTGTCACTGACGTGTGGACCCCACGCGTCAGGTTTGACTCTGGCCGGTCAGTTGACCTGTTGACCTCAGCCTGACGTAGTGCTGGCGCAATAAAGCCTCTCTGGAATTAAAATAAATCAGAAAAGGTTTAGAAATTCCAGAAAATGCCTTAAACATCTAAAAATCATATAAAATCAACCGTAGCTCAGATGAAAATAATTTATATATGAAAAATGATCAGAAAAATCCAAGAAATCTGTTTATGGCTTTTTCATGCATGTTTGAATAACTTACAGCCACTGTTTAGGACAATTTGAATAAATGGCATTTGAATAATCACATATGGAGTTGAATTTGAACCTTTGGTTCAAACCAACTTCATTTAATTGTGTTGCTAGTTGCATTAGCTCAATCAACAGCATATTGCCATGTCATGATCATGCATCATATTGTCGCATTGCATTGATTGTGTTCTTTCTCTGTTGCCGGTGTTTGTTCCCTCTCAGTAGACGACGTTCCGACGATGAGTTCGATGACACCGATGAAGACCCAATGTTATCTTCAGAAGTGCCAGGCAAGCAAAACCCCATTGAGCATTCCGATACAATCCCACTCTCTCGCTCTTGCTCTCTTTACTGCATTAGGACAACAACGCTTCAACTGTTACCTGCTGCGGTAGTTGAACCCCTTTCCATTGCATGACCTGTCATTGCCACAGTAAATAGTTGAAACCCACTAGTATGAGTAGGAGTTGTTTGAGCCATGTTGTGCCTACTCATTCATGCTTTCTGGTTATGCCTGCTATTGCTTAGAGTTGTGTCAGGTCTGATTCATCGGGGATGAATTGGAAGGGTGATGAACATGTCCTAACGTGTGTGAGCTAAGTGTGTGAACATGATTTGGTAAAGGTAGGGATGAGAGGCCATGTAGGAGTACATGGTGGGTTGTCTCATTGCAGCCGTCCTCAGGAACTGAGTTCTGTGTTGGTTGGTCCATGAAACAGCTACTACCACACATTGGGATCCTTAATTGACTCTCTCGACTTATTAATCAACATTATCTCTGTCCAGGAGTTGCAACTAGTTTCTGGTGTTTGTAGTTTACTGGAGGTCGTGCGTAGCGCTGACCCTCGGGGTGGGCTGTGACGCGACAGGTACGTGGCACGGTGTACCGGTCGCCCGTTTGGTGATGCGGGAACCCTGTACACATCGTTTGGGGCCGTGAGAGACACCCCGGCCGGAACTCCCCACGGATGGAACCCAAATAGGCGATAAACCTGGACGAGAGACTTGTGTGGTTAGTCAGGTCGTGGTCGGCACCCTCGCCAGGCTTCCGCTTGAAGGTTGCCGAGATACATGACGTGTATATGGCGGTAAGTGGCGAGAGCGTGTGTGAAGAAGTACACCCCTGCAGGGTTATATATAATCTATTCGAATAGCCGTGTCCGCGGAAATGGACTTCTGGGTTGCCTATTACAGTTCATAGACAAGTGAAAGTGGATACTCTAAAACACGCAAGATAAGCGTGAGTGCTATGGATGGCCTTCTCGTAGGGAGACGGGAGCGGATCCATAGTGGTGTATTGATTGGTGAATATGTGGACTCGTGTGCGCCACCTCAAAAGAGTTACTTGCAGTCGTAGTTTAGGATAGCCACCGAGTCAAAGCTGGCTTGCTGCAGTCAAACTCCACCACCCCTTGTTGATACTAATGCATATGTAGCTAGTTCTGATGTAAGTCTTGCTGAGTACCTTTGTACTCACGTTTGCTTAATTTATGTTTTTGCAGAGAGACCTCAGTCTCGCTAGTGGTTCCGCGTGGACTTCGACGTTTAGCTTGTTACCTCAGCTACGATCTTGTACCCTTGTAGGATCTTGTAGATAGTCAGGCTTTCAGCCTTCTTCATTTGTAGTTGTCTGTACTCAGACATGTTATGCTTCCGTTGCCTGTATGCTCTGTATGTTGGGTCATGTGACCTCTGTTTGTAATAAATGCTATGATGGCTCTTCTGGGCCTTTATCTATATGAGTTGTTGAGTTATGTTGTGATGCCATGTTGTACAACACATACTTGCATGTTATGCGTACGTGTAATGTGTATTGCTATGTGTGGGATCGGACACCTAGTTGTTTACCTTTGGTAGCCTATCTTACAAGGAAATGTCTCCTAGTGCTTCCACTGAGCCTTGGTAGCTTGCTACTGCTCCGGAACACTTAGGCTGGCCGGCATGTGTCCTTCTTCGTTCCTGTGTCTGTCCCTTAGGGGAAATGTCACGCGTTGTTCCTTTAAGTCCTTGTAGCTTGCTACGACTTGGGTTCATACGTTGATGACCGACACGTTCGTTGCTGGGTCATGTATGCCTGTCTCTGTAACTTAGTGCCACTTTTGGTTTATAACTAGTCATGTCGGCCCGGGTTCTCTGTCATACGGATGCTAGCGACACTATCATATACGTGTGCCAAAATGCGCAAACGGTCCCGGGCCAGGTAAGGTGGCACCCGTGGGGATACCGTGCGTGAGGCCGCAAAGTGATATGATGTGTTACAGGCTAGACCTGTGTGACTTAGGATCGGGGTCCTGACAGCTTTGGTATCAGAGCCTGACTGCCTGTAGGATTAGTAAGCCAAACTGGTCGAAGTCGTGTCGAGAAACTCTTTAGTTATATAAGGGAATTGATTGTGGAAGGGAACGTAAGGCTCTTTTTCTCCTTTACCCCATGACCTTCTGATCTGAGTCACCTTCTTCTTCTACGGGGATTAAGAACTAGGACTCTCATTCTATTTATCAGGATCACGTTAATGTGGTTTCAACCCTCAGTTCAGTTTCTTCTACTTCTGTTTGTTCAACTGTTGGTCTCAGAACCTTGACATTATGATGTTAAGTGGATATGCTACCCTTTTTGCTTGGATCTCAAAAGTATTTTCGAGCATTTGCAGCCGTTATGCTGTCCGAGTCATCCCAGGTTTCTAAATAGTCTGATGCATTTGCAAACCATTCCTATCTGTTCTTAATGTCCTTTTAGGCCAGATTAACCACACTAGTCGGTGTGTTCAGGCACTCTGTTACCTCGACATATATGTTGGACTTATTACTATGACCCTAGGTGTCTTAGAAGATCACCCAGTAAACTAGCAATGCTTTATATTCACAGTGTGATGATTCTGGCCATTATTCTCAAAAGCATCCCATGATGCCATTTAGTTAGTAGGCATTATATTTCTGGGTTCTTGAACCCAAGATTCACTCTACTTACTTCATGTTGATAGTATTGCTTGTTCCTTTAGGATATTAGTAACCTTGTGATAGTCCTCGTGGTTCGTGGTATATCCTTCTTCCAAATACCATGAACCACCCCTGGCAGAAGTTCTCCCGAACCAAAAGATCACAACCCGAGTGCTCTTGAGTAGTACTCCATTCATATGTGACTCTGCCTATTCTACTTTCTGCATGGGTTATCCGGAAGAAATATATTGAACTCGTTCGACATGTTAATCTATGTATCCACAACTCAGAAGTTATATGTTCCTTGAGTTGTCTCCTTTTTAGTTGTATTTTGACCCTCGTCTATCAGTTGATAGTCAGGAGTAGTTGTGCACTCGTGTTCATCGATGCCTTTTACTCTTGTGGTCTGTCAAGCCATTCTATTCTGGAATGACTAGGAGAACCAAACTCCAGTACCTTATCCATATCCAGGATTGGGTCAAAGAAGTTGTACTACACAGATGAAGAATGCTGATCCAGCTTCTAAACTGTTCTATCCTGGAGTATTACCATCTTTATGTCAAGAATGTCATGAGAATTGCACTATCTCTTATGAACTCTTGATACAGTGATACTTCTCACCATCATCGTCCATTCCTCAGTCTCCGTGTTATGGTAACCGGAATACCGACAAGTGAATTGTGATGTGTGAAATCAATACTCCTAGCGACTTCGTCGCTTGGTAGTTAAAGGACAACAATCTCATTCTTAGAGTGTTGGCTATTAAATCACCATTCTAAGATTGATCGTCCTACCTAGTCCATCTTACTTGGTGCACTCTTCGATCAATGAGTTAGGATTGTGTCAATCCCTCGCTCATTTGATCATATCGTCTTGCCCTGAAAAGCAAGATTGATCTTGAGCTTAGTAACATATCGGTGGTTCGTGATTTCCGAACATCTTCTCGGAAGTATTACCAGGTTGTTCCCTGACCGCTATGTTGAGTTCGTGATCAAGCTGGTTTCTCTCTAAACCACCCTTTCTCCAGGAATCTGTGTTGGATACCCTGAAGTAGTTGGTTAAGCTAAACAACAAATTGGAGAGTTGGAAGATAAGAGCTTGCCTGACTTAGTTCCTTCTAGGGGATATCTTTTGTGTGTGGGTGTTGAAGAAAAATGATATCTTGATCGGTTGATCCCTGTGATCAATTGTTGGATCTATTGTCTTGTCCAAAACTTTGATTTGAGTATGGGCTATCATCAAATCTAATCAGAACCAACGATGTTCATAATGTTGTCTTACTATTGGTTGATCCCTCGAGCATACACCATTATATCTCCTTGGTCTGACCAATACTATTACGTGTTCACATAGTTATGGAATTCCATCTCCATGGAAACCTGGATGAATTGTTGTTGAGCCCATCAGCAACACTGCTATCTTCTCCATGATTTTGTAGGACATTAAGCTAGTGTTGGAAACTTTGTAAGCATTGCCTTCGTGTCCCGTTCATGAGGTATATGTTGGATGAGAGAAGAGACTTTCCCTAATTCATTTGTAATTGATGTAAGTTGCCACTGTGAGTCTGAGAAAGTTGTTTTGCTTCCTGTGGAATCATCTCAAGTCAGTCATGCATACGTGCGAAGTATTCTGTGGTTTGGAGACTTGCAACCTTCACTCTATATGTATCCCTAGCACACCAAGCCACTGATTGATTGTCCTAGGAGAAGAAGTTCCTTCTTAAGATCCGGACTTATGCAAGGACTTCATTATCCGCAATGATGGTTCCCCAACCCGAACTCGGTAGTGTTTCATTGTAAGACTACTACGTGGTCATGTTTGTCTTGGACAACGTGTTCACATGTATGTAGCAGAACCAGCTCATGTTTTGGAGCTTGCTATCGTAGTTCACTCCCCGAGAATCTCGCAACGCCATCTCGTCGATTTGTGTTGTAAACTTTCATTTCTCCTTCTAGACTCGATGAGTCTGGAATATCCTGACACCAACCAGAACTGAATCTTAGGCAGATATGATGGTTGGAGCCTTTCCCAAGAACTATAATATTGGTCTCTCGATAACCGGTAAAGTGGATGTCGTGGCCAACACACCCAGCCGGAAGACCTGTTGTTGTAGAATCCTGATTGAAGAAGTTGGCCACCTCCCCCATAAGGATTTCGTAGGATTTACTCCCTAGTTATTCCTTATGGATTTTTGTGCTCCTGAAGTCCGACCTTTTACTTGACGTTCTGGGTACCAAACCATTTTAATAAATGGGTTGCGCTAGCACATCAAGGAGAACATTAGAAGCGGAGTGCTAAATGTCTCTCGGTTGATCATCCAGATTTCGTCCCCTTGGCCTCGCTAAGGTGAAATCTGAGAAAGTGTTATCTTCATTTGCATCTGCATCGTCCATCGTTATACATCATGGTCGTATGTTGTGTTGCCAGGATCCTTGACACGGATATTGGTAAAACCTTGATGATTATAGAAATGCTCAAGTTCTTGAGAGCACGCACAAGCACTAGGTGTTATCCTCGACACTAACCGGGATTGCTCCCAGTGTTCTTGGTTATGCTATATCCCCTCAAGAGTAGATTTACTCTCTACTGTTGGGATTCACCCCAGTTACCAAAATCACTCCCAGCATTTGCATTTTGTTCCCAGCTTGCACCGCCAATGTGCCATTTCACCATGGGTCCCATCCATTCCCGATGATAACCAAAATCATCCCTTGTGTTGTCTTCAACAAGGTAGTCCACATTATCCATTCTGGCCTGAGAATGTCATTCTTTCGAAATCCGACAAATGATCGTTTGTGGTTGCCTTAAGCTGGTATAAAAGAGTTTCAATGATCTATGTGTCAAAAGTAATTCTTTTTGCCACTTAAGGGAATAATTCTACGAGTCACCTTCTCTAAGGTGCCCCGTCTGGTGACCTCGATCACCATCTTCTTAGGTGTGGAATTATTGCCGGCCAAGTGAATCTTCAGCTTTTGTTTCACTCCATTCCTCCTGGATGTGTGTTCCTTGTCTCAGCTCAAGAGATGCTTCAACGTCTCGCTCCATGAGTTGATCTTAAGTTGCTCGACCCTTTCAGAAGACCAATTTTGTAGAATTTCTTTTGTCATCACCGTGTCGGATGAAGATCTCCAAGCAAGGATGAAAAGATCAACATGATGCCATGAATCAACAGCTTCGAGGAGGACAGTTGAAACGAGAAGATTGTGATGGCTTTGTGTTCCCTTTGTTTTCTTACTTCACGTCTTGAATCTCGGGACGAGATTCTTGTTTAGTGGGGGTGAGTTGTCACAGCCCTAGTGTGACGCCCCCGATTTGACCGTACACTAATCATGCACGCAAATGTGTACGACCAAGATCAAGGACTCACTGGAAGATATCACAACACAACTCTAGACACAAATTAAAATAATACAAGCTTTATATTACAAGCCAGGGGCCTCGAGGGCTCGAATACAAAAGCTCAAAAACACAAGAGTCAGCGGAAGCAACAATATCTGAGTACAGACATAAGTTAAACAAGTTTGCCTTAAGAAGGCTAGCACAAAAGTAGCAACGATCGAAAAGACAAGGCCTCCTGCCTGGGACCTCCTAACTACTCCTCGAAGCCGAACTCCATGTAGAAACATCATCGGGATCCTCTGGCTCCTGGACTCCACCACCTGGTTGCATCATCCGAGAAGAAAGGAAGAAAGGGGGAAAAAGGGGGAGCAAAGCAACCGTGAGTAATCATCCAAAGTACTCGCAAGCAAGGATCTACACTACATATGCAATGATATCTGTGTAAAGGGGTAATATATGTGGACTGAACTGCAGAAAGCAGAATAAGGGGGGGGGGGTAGCTAATCCAATCGAAGACTACGCTTCTGGCCACCTCCATCTTGCAGCAGTAGAAGAGAATAGATGGAAGTAACAAGTATCCTCGTATCTCGCAGCCTCCGTCTTGAAGCAGTGGAAGGGAGTAGATGGAATAGTAACACTATCAAAGCTTCTGGTAGCCTCCGTCTTGAGTAGCAGAAGAGTCCACCAAGTAACATCGTAAAGCATAATCCTACCCGGCGATCCTCCCGCACATCACCCTGTGAGAGAGCAACCACCGAGTTATATCTGGAACTTGTCTGGGTGTGTTTTATTAAGTATCCAGTTCTAGTTGTCATGAGGTCCGAGTACAACTTCGGGTCGTCCTTTTACCGAGGGACACGGCTATTCGAATAGATTAACTTCCCTGTAGGGGTGCACCACATAACCCAGCACGCTTGATCCCATTTGGCCGGACACACTTTCCAGGGTCATGCCCGGCCTCGGAAGATCAACACGTCGCAGCCCTACCTAAGCACAGCAGAGAGGTCAGCACGTCGGTCTAAGTCCTAAGCACACAGGGGTCTGGGCCCATCGCCCAATGCACACCTGCACGTTGCGAGGGCGGCCGGTAAGCAGACCTAGCCTCTCCTAATACCAGAGCAGGCTTCCAGTCCAATCCGGCGCGCGCCGCTAAACCGCTGACGTCAAGAAGGCTTCGGCTGATACCACGACGTCGAGTACCCATAACTATTCCCACGTAGCTGGTTAGTGCGTATAGACCAAATGGCCAGACTCAGATCAAATACCAAGATCCCGTAAACGTGTTATTATGAAATAACCGCGGACAACGACCAGGGCCAGGCCCACCTGTCTCCTAGGTAGTCGCAACCTGCCCTGTCGCTCCGCCACAAAGTAACCAACAGGGGGCTGTCGGGAACCCAGGCCCACCACTACCTGTGTGGAACCACCTGCCCCTTCAGCCCCCATCTCCGAATCATCATCATGTGTATGTAAAGTATGTATATAGTATATACCCGTGATCACCCCCAAGTGATCACGGCCCGATAGAATAGCAGGGCAGACGGACAAGGGTGTAGGGCAACTGATGGAATACTAGCATCCTATACTAAGCATTTAGGATTGCAGGTAAAGTATCAACAGTGGTAGCAACAATGACAGGCTATGCAGCAGAATAGGATTATCGAAAGCAGTAACATGCTACACTACTCTAATGCAAGCAGTAGAGAGAAGAGTAGGCGATATCTGGTGATCAAAGGGGGGGCTTGCCTGGAAGCCATGCAGACGAAAGGAATCTTCGGAAGCGTAGCCGTAGTCGAACACCGAAGCATCAATGGTCTCGGGGTTTTATCACAGTATCGGAGTCTACCGAAAATAAGCAACGAAGGGGAAACAATAAATAACAGAGCAAACAATAGCATCACAAAGCATAACATGGAAATACGCGGTGCTACGTGTGACCTAACGCGGTGCTCGGTGATACAGGCGAAGAGGAAATAACATCCGGGAAAGTATTCCCGGTGTTAGGCATTTTCGGGCAAAGGGGCCGGAGGGGGAAAGTTGCAGGTTCGGTATGATAGGGAGGTGCAGTGGACGAACGGGTTGCGTAGTCGGATGCGTCTCGTCGTTCTGAGCAACTTTCATGTACAAAGTATTTTCATCCGAGTTACGGTTTAAAAGATATGATTTTATTAAGTTTTTATTAATTTCTGGAATTTAATATTAATTAATTTAATTTGAAAATGCATTTATGACATCAGCATGATGTCATGCTGACGGCAGCAGGGGTTGACTGGTCAACCTGACAGGTGGGTCCCACTTGTCAGTGACACAGTATTAATTAGGATTAATTAATTAATTAAACCTAATTAATTTAATTAATTAAAGTTAATTAAGTTAATCACAATTAATTAGTTTAACCTAACAGTATATCATTAAGTTAAATAGTCATTAGTTTAATTAAAACATTAGTTAATTAACTAATTAGATTAATTAGGATTTAATTAGTCCAGATTAATTAAGTTAATTATTTAGTTAATTAATTAATTAATTAATTAATTATCTAATTATTATTATTTATATTTATTTATTTATTTTAACATTTTTCTTTTTCGTTATTAGGGGCGCGGGGCCCATACGTCATAGGCCCAGCAGGGGGGAGCCCACCGGTCAGTGGCACCGGGCCACCGTTGGATTAGCACGCGTGCGCGCGCGTGCACTGCACGCGGCGTCGCGGCCACGGGCGCACGCCGGAGTGGGGCGCGGCTGGACGACGGCGAGGGGAGGCAGGGGGCGGCGTGGTCGCGCGGGCGGCGCCGGCGAGCAGGCGTCGCGTGGGGAGGGGGCGAGCACGGGCGCGCGGGGCGCGGCCGACGAGCAGCGGCAGCCGCGGCGGCGAGGCGAGGCAGGGGAGGCGGTGTGCAGCGGGGCGGCGCTACGCGCGGCGGCCGGCGGCGCTAGGTTCGGCGGCGGCGGGGCGGTGGCGTGGGCGGGCGCCGGAGCAGCGCGGGCAAGGTGCGGGGAGGGGGG
>LR738710.1:387230269-387604300 GCA_902687465.1 Secale cereale
GTCGCAACCCCTCGCAGCCTCCCTCACGCTCCCTCGAGCCCCCTCAGCGCCGCCAGGCAGCATCCCGAACCTCTCGTCCGTTTTCTCCTCTTCCCCTTCGCTCACTCCCTCCGCTCGCGGCCCCCTTCGATCTCTTCCTCGCTCTCGCTCCGTCTCCAGTGCAGACCGCCGCGCCTCTCCCTTCCGCCGCGAACCGCTCCCTCCTCGCGCCGAGGATCCCCATCGACCATGCCCGGCCTTCCTCCCCGCGCAGGCTAGCCAGCGCCGCGCCCTCGCCTCCCTCTACAGCCTCGTCCCCGCCCGGCCTTGCACCAGGAGCAGCCGCGGCCTCCCCGCATCGGCCGTCCTCCCGTCGACCGCCGTCCGCCGTCCAGGGGCCCTCGCCTCCGCCCCATCGCCCTCGCGCACGAGGCCCTCCTCCTCCGCGCCCCTAGCGCCGGCCAGGAGCCCGGCCGGCCAGAGCCGCGCCCGCCGCGCCAGAACTCCTCCCTGAGCGCCCTTCCCGTCCAGGGCCGCGCCTCCCGTCCTCCAGCGTCGCCAGGGCCGCGCCCCCCTCCTCTTCTGCAATGGTGCCCCGCGGCGGGAGCTGCACCCTCGCCACTACCGTCGCCAAGGCCGGCGCGCCCCTGCCTCGTCTCTTCAGCGCCGTGCCTCCGTGCCGCGTCCTCGCTTCGTCGAACTGCTGCCTTTGCTGCCGTTCTGTTTTTTTTTATGTGTGTGTTGCCTTGTGCTTTGGGATGTCCAGGAACGTGCACGTTTACCTTCAGAAGAACGAGTACCCCTCCGATACGACAAGTACCCCTACACGGCGAAGCGACAAGTACCACTACCGACGCCGGAGCCATCGGAACCCTCGTGTACCTCTTCGTTACAAGAACCGAGACCGGACCGTCAAGTACATCTACACGATGACTCGCCAAGTACCACGACATGACGGATGAACATCTACAAACGTGTACCACGACGACCGAGTACATCTACGGCCCGAACGTCTACCGTCGCCCGAACGTCTACCCGTCGCCCCATGTACCTCTACGGCAAGTACCTCGACGACATGTACCACTACGGCTCAAGTTCCTCTCCGATACGTCCAAGTACCACGACACCGACCCGAACATCTACGGCTACGAGCTCCGTGAACGACTACCGTCGCCGTGTACCACTACCGTCGCCGAGACCGCTAGTACATCTACGAACTCGACGCCGGAACGACTACTTCCTCTACTTCCACTACGTCCCTCTACGATCTCGAACCGCCCCGAAACGCACGCTTCGAAGGTATACCGAAACGACCCCGTGGATGACCCGTGAGATGCATGCTTGTTGTGGTTGTTTGAATGTTGTCTCCCGTGTGTGCTTCGTGCCCCGTTCCACCTTTTGTCATGTTCCTCGGTTGCCTCGTCACCGACTCGTGGGAACCCGGTAACGGGATCACCCCATCATCTCGTTTGACTCGCTCACGCCGTCTATCTTTTGCATTGGACTCTCAACGAGTTACCGGTACCGATATGTTGCCGTGGCATCATTTTCGGAATCGTTGTCGTGGCACCCTTTTCTTCCACCACGGTGACAATACTTCTTATCTCTTTTAAGTCAACCTTTTTAATAAAACTTGCATAAACTTGATCATGTCATCCGCATCATGATAACAACATGAGAATGTTTAATTGTTGTTTGCTTATAATTATTAAACATGCTTATGGGGATTTTCCGGAGATGTTGTTGTTATTTTTCCGGCCCCATTTAAAATGTCTTAATAGTGTAGTTTCTTTATGCTTCACCTCTTGCCATGCTAAAAACATTTAACCTTGTCTTGTAAATAATGAGAGTCAACTAAATAATTAAATGTGGTGTTTCGTCAATATGCAACTCGTTGCATATTGATCTCCACTTAACTTGTAGTACTTGTTTGTGCCTTTTGCCATGCCAAGCATATTTAAATCGGACATGCATCATGCTTGCTTGTGCATCGTATGCCATGTTTATGATTGTGTGTTTACCGAGTTGTTTCTTCTTTCCGGTTGTTTCTCTTGTTAGCTTCGGTTTCGTTCCGGAGTTGTGAGGATCCGCTCGACTGTTGCTCCGTCTTCTTCTTGGATCCGTTCTTCTCCCTTGTGGAATCCCAGGCAAGATGACCGAACCCGGATACCATTACTATCTTTGCCTATTGCTAGTAGTCTCGATCTATAGTTTTGCCTCGATGCCCATGTTCTTCTTGTCAGCCTCCTACTTGTAACCACTACCATGTTTAACCACCCTACCTACGCAAACCGTTGCTTGGCTAAGTACGCTTCGCTCAGCCCTTCTTATAGCATTGTTAGTTGCAGGTGAAGACTGAAGATGCTTGCTTCATGTTGAAGTTTGGTTGGGTTATATCACACTATATAAATGCTTAAAATGAAATCATCTATATACTGGCAGGGTGGAAGGCTAAGCCTTTTGCTTGGTGTTTTGTTCCACTCATGCCGTTAGGAACCGTATAAACCGGTGTTATGTTCCTTGATTATGCGTTCCTAACACGGTTGGGGTGTATGGGACCCCCTTGATAAACCGCTAAGTGCTAAGACTTTTCCAGCAAATCCCAACATTGGTACTATTTGCCTAATAACTAATAAAAAACTTGCATGTGGACTAGCTATCCCTTTTATCTTAATTCAACCCCCCGGGCCAGTGCTCCACATGAGTGTTGGTCCGAAACGAGCGGACTGCGGGGCCACCTCAAGGAAACTTGAGGTTTGGTAAAAACCCGTAGGATGTCTCATCCGGTCGTGTCCTGAGACCTAGATACGCGCGGCTACTATCAGGGTGACGACACGCCAGGAGGATTTGCTGGATTAGCCTTACCTTAGTTCGGTTTAACTCGAGCACGGGATTCCGAGAATACTCGGGTCTTCCCAACTATGGAGTTGCGACTCCGCGGATCGTGGGCTTGTGATGGGCCAAGTTGGAACACCCCTGCAGGGTTTGAACTTTCGAAAGCCGTGCCCGCGGTTATGTGGCAGATGGGAGCTTGTTAATTCCGGTTGTAGATAACTTGACACAATGTTTCAATACACTACCAGCGTGTGTACCGTGACTGTCAATTTCCGAATAGGGATTTGGGAGTTGAACACGGTGGGGTTATGTTTGACCGGCTTTAGCTAGGATCACTTCGTGATCATCTTTCGACCGATGCACTTCTCTTCTCGCTCTCTTTTGCGTAAGTTAGTGCTAGTTGCTGCTGCAGACTCTTGTTTGTTCCTTCACCTCATATTTCTTTCTTCAACCTTGTCCTCACCCAAGGCTTAAATAGTCGTGTTACCCGGGAACGGGATTGCTGAGTCCTCTGTGGCTCACAGTTACTCCACCACACCAGTTGCAGGTTCAGTCGAGTTTGATGCAGGAGTTGGATCAGTTCTTCACCGGGAGCTCGATGAAGAGTGTGGCCTTTTGTTTGTGACGTTTCGATGTTCAGTAGTGGTTTCTACTAGGATTCGATCCTGACCTGTGGCTTTATGTTGTTTTGGTATCTTTCTTTGGATCTTCACCCGTAGTCGGGTTGTGATGTTTTTGTATGATGATTGTTTATGTAATGTATTGTGTGAAGTGGCGAGTGTAAGCCAACTATCTCCTTTTGCAATTTAATCCCTCTTTTACATGAGTCGTGCAAAGATACCAAACTTGAGATCATTCTAGGATGGGCTTATACCTTTAAGTCGTGCCTCGACACGTAGGAGGTATAGTCCCATCCTGGGCATTACACTATCCGGGCGTCACACCTAGAATTCTGCTTTGTAACTAGTTGCATTAGTGAGTGGCACCCATGCATCATGTTTAATTTCCATTTAAATTTGAAGTGGGGAAAGTGGAAAGCCTCAAAGATCCTTTCTAAAAATGATCAACATTAAATATTGCTTCAAATAAACCCAAGAAAATGTTCCTGTTAAGCTATAAAAATATTGGAAAGAGTTAAAATTCAAACCAATATTTTTGGAGTCTCAGGGATATATATTTTGGGCCTTTGGATTTAAATCAATAAGTATTTGACTTTTGGATAATATTCATTTATATAGAATATATTTCAAAAGGCCCTGAAATTATTTATGAGCCTTTGGAAAGTCCAGAATGGCAACATACAAGTTTTCAGAAGGTTTTGCCCTGCTTTGATTTACTTTTAAATTTGAATCAGTGGCAAAATGTTTAAACAAAAGAAAACAACACAGAAAATAAAACAGAGCAGAGGCTTACCTGTAGCTTACCAGTGCGGCCCAGGAGCTGGCCCAGCCCACCAGCCGCCGCACCGTCTTCAACCTCCTGCCAGTAGGCAGGAGGGCGTGTGCCCGACGCGCGCAGCGCCACCTCCACCCTGCCTGCTAGCCCTGGCCTTCCCTGACGACGCCACGCAGACGCCCAAAGACTTCTCTTCCCTCCCCCTCACTCGCTGCTCTCTCTCCCTCCCATCTGTTCTCTCGCACGCAGCCACCGAGCGGAGCTCGTCGCCGCCGCCCTGAACCACAGCGGCCACCGGCCACCACACGCCTCGCCAACGCGCCCAGACGCTCCGCCACGTCTCCATCGTCCTCTCCACCAAGCTACGCGACGCCGGAGGCCTTGCAACGCCGTCGCCATCACCGTCTTCAACCTCGGCCGCCTGAGATCGCCGGCGATTGCCTGCCTCCTTCGACGCCTCCCCCGAGCCGCAGAGCACCCCCACGACACCGCTGTGAGCTCCTTCGATGTTCCCCTCCCCCCTCGTGGTCACTGCCGTGCCATAGCCCTGCTAGCCATCGCGCCCGCGAGCATCCCGCCGCCGGCCATGTCGCCGTCGTGGCCACAGACCCTGCGCCTCGCAGCCGGGCATACCACTGTGCTCAGCACTTTCCCAGCAACACAAAACGATGATCCACACCCCGTTTAATGCACTGCAGCCGTCATTGCCTCGAGCTCGTGGCTCTGTCGCCGCCAAATCTCGTCGCCGGCGAGATTCCGGCCGCCCCGCGACCCCCTGCCTGGCCCATCGGATGCGCACGAGCAAGGGCTCCTCCCTGGTGCCAGCAGCGCGACGAACGGCCGTCCCTAACGCAAATCCGACGAGCTTCCGCCGCAGTTTTGGTCGCCGCCGGACGAACTCCGGTGACCGCCGACGTGGCACTTAGTTAGGGACTAATCACTATTAGTTACACCCTCACAGCCACTGACAGTGGGCCCTAGCCCTGGTCAAACCCCAGTCAGCGCTGGTTTTGACCGGATTTAGTCCATGTGTCACTCACGTGTGGACCCCACGCGTCAGGTTTGACTCTGGCCTGTCAGTTGACCTGTTGACCTCAGCCTGACGTAGTGCTGGCGCAATAAAGCCTCTCTGGAATTAAAATAAATCAGAAAAGGTTTAGAAATTCCAAAAAATGCCTTAAACTTCTAAAAATCATATAAAATCAACCGTAGGTCAGATGAAAATAATTTATATATGAAAAATGATCAGAAAAATCCAAGGAATCTGTTTATGGCATTTTCATGCATGTTTGAATAACTTACAACCACTGTTTAGGACAATTTGAATAAATGGCATTTGAATAATCACATATGGAGTTGAATTTGAACCTTTGGTTCAAACCAACTTCATTTAATTGTGTTGCTAGTTGCATTAGCTCAATCAACAGCATATTGCCATGTCATGATCATGCATCATATTGTCGCATTGCATTGATTGTGTTCTTTCTCTGTTGCCGGTGTTTGTTCCCTCTTAGTAGACGATGTTCCGACGATGAGTTCGATAACACCGATGAAGACCCAATGTTATCTTCAGAAGTGCTAGGCAAGCAAAACCCCATTGAGCATTCCGATACAATCCCACTCTCTCGCTCTTGCTCTCTTTACTGCATTAGGACAACAACGCTTCAACTGTTACCTGCTGCGGTAGTTGAACCCCTTTCCATTGCATGAACTGTCATTGCCACAGTAAATAGTTGAAACCCACTAGTATGAGTAGGAGTTGTTTGAGCCATGTTGTGCCTACTCATTCATGCTTTCTGGTTATGCCTGCTATTGCTTAGAGTTGTGTCAGGTCTGATTCATCGGGGATGAATTGGAAGGGTGATGAACATGTCCTAACGTGTGTGAGCTAAGTGTGTGAACACGATTTGGTAAAGGTAGGGATGAGAGGCCATGTAGGAGTACATGGTGGGTTGTCTCATTGCAGCCGTCCTCAGGAACTGAGTTCTGTGTTGGTTGGTCCATGAAACAGCTACTACCACACATTGGGATCCTTAATTGACTCTCTCGACTTATTAATCAACATGATCTCCGTCCAGGAGTTGCAACTAGTTTCTGGTGTTTGTAGTTTACTGGAGGTCGTGCGCAGCGCTGACCCTCGGGGTGGGCTGTGACACGACAGGTACGTGGCACGGTGTACCGGTCGCCCGTTTGGTGATGCGGGAACCCTGTACACATCGTTTGGGGCCGTGAGCGACACCCCGGCCGGATCTCCCCACGGATGGAACCCAAATAGGCGATAAACCTAGACGAGAGACTTGTGTGGTTAGTCAGGTCGTGGCCGACACCCTCGCCAGGCTTCCGCTTGAAGGTTGCCGAGATACATGACGTGTATATGGCGGCAAGTGGCGAGAGCGTGTGTGAAGAAGTACACCCCTGCGGGGTTATATATAATCTATTCGAATAGCCGTGCCCGCGGAAATGGACTTCTGGGTTGCCTATTACAGTTCATAGACAAGTGAAAGTAGATACTCTAAAACACGCAAGATAAGCGTGAGTGCTATGGATGGCCTTCTCGTAGGGAGACGGGAGCGGATCCATAGTGGTGTATTGATTGGTGAATATGTGGACTCGTGTGCGCCACCTCAAAAGAGTTACTTGCAGTCGTAGTTTAGGATAGCCACCGAGTCAAAGCTGGCTTGCTGCAGTAAAACTCCACCACCCCTTGTTGATACTAATGCATATGTAGCTAATTCTGATGTAAGTCTTGCTGAGTACCTTTGTACTCACGTTTGCTTAATTTATGTTTTTGCAGAGATACCTCAGTCTCGCTAGTGGTTCCGCGTGGACTTCGACGTTTAGCTTGTTACCTCAGCTACGATCTTGTACCCTTGTAGGATCTTGTAGATAGTCAGGCTTTCAGCCTTCTTCATTTGTAGTTGTCTGTACTCAGACATGTTATGCTTCCGTTGCCTGTATGCTCTGTATGTTGGGTCATGTGACCTCTGTTTGTAATAAATGCTATGATGGCTCTTCTGGGCCTTTATCTATATGAGTTGTTGAGTTATGTTGTGATGCCATGTTGTACAACACATACTTGCATGTTATGCGTACGTGTAATGTGTATTGCTATGTGTGGGATCCGACACCTAGTTGTTTACCTTTGGTAGCCTATCTTACAGGGAAATGTCTCCTAGTGCTTCCACTGAGCCTTGGTAGCTTGCTACTGCTCCGGAACACTTAGGCTGGCCGGCATGTGTCCTTCTTCGTTCCTGTGTCTGTCCCTTAGGGGAAATGTCACGCGTTGTTCCTTTAAGTCCTTGTAGCTTGCTACGACTTGGGTTCATACGTTGATGACCGACACGTTCGTTGCTGGGTCATGTATGCCTGTCTCTGTAACTTAGTGCCACTTTTGGTTTATAACTAGTCATGTCGGCCCGGGTTCTCTGTCATACGGATGCTAGCGACACTATCATATACGTGTGCCAAAATGCGCAAACGGTCCCGGGCCAGGTAAGGTGGCACCCGTGGGGATACCGTGGGTGAGGCCGCAAAGTGATATGATGTGTTACAGGCTAGACCTGTGTGACTTAGGATCGGGGTCCTGACAGCATAATTAAACCGGACATGCATCATACTTGGATGTGCATCGTATGCCATGTTTATTCTTGTGTGTTTACCGTGTTGTTTGCTTCTTTCCAGTTGCTTCTCTTGTTAGCTTCGGTTCCGTTCCGGAGTTGTGCGGATTCGCTCGACTATGTTGCTCCGTCTACTTCATGGACTTGTTCTTCTTCCTTGCGGAATCCCAGGCAAGATGATCATACCCTTGGATACCTTTACTACCATTGCCATTTCTTAGTGTCTTGATGCTATCGTTACATGTCGCGCTACCCATCATTATTTGTCAGCCTCTCCTTGTTGCCATGAAACCTCTAACCTTTGAAACCTTCCTAGCAAAAACCATTGTTTGGCTATGTTACCCGCTTGCTCAGCCCCTCTTATAGCGTTGTTAGTTGCAGGTGAAGATGAAGTTCGTTCCAGGAGGGAACTTGTTGTTGGAATATCACAATATCTATTATTATTATTAACACACCTATATACTGGGCATGGGTGGAAGGCTTGGCCTTTTGCTCGGTGTTTTGTTCCACTCATGCCACCTTAGGCGCCGATAAATCGACATTATATTCCTTGATTTTGCGTTCCTTACACGATGGGTGGATGGGCACCCCTTGACAGTTCGACTTTGAATAAAACTCCTCCAGCAAGGCCCAACATTGGTTTTAATTTCCTCATAATAAAAAATTATATAATTAATTAATTGCATAGGGGGTCATGTCCCCGGGTTCTTAATTCTACAAAATAGGGGGGGTAGTGCTGTTGGTGTTGGTCCCAAACGGGGAGCCTGCGGGGCCACCACGGGGAAACTCGAGGATTGGTTTTACTCGTAGCATCGCCCATCCGGTCGTGGCCTGAGACGAGATACGCGCGGCTAGTATCAGGGTGTCGACACACCGGGAGGTCTTGCTGGACTTGTTTTACCATTGTCGAAATGTCTTGTGCACCAGGAAGCCGAGCCTGATCGGATTTTCCCTAAGATAAGGGGTGATGATATTATATTTATCACTTCAGCTAATCGTGAGAGCTTGTGATGGGCTAAGTTGGGACACCCCTGCAGGGTTATAATCTTTCGAAAGCCGTGCCCGCGGTTATGTGGCAGATTGGAATTTGTTAATGTCCGGTTCTAGAAAACTTGACAGAGGATCCGAAGTAAAACACACAACTGTGTGAGTAACCGTGATTGTCTCTTTTCACTTTGATAAGAGAACATGGTGGGGTTATGTTTGACTCGTATGTAGTTCAGGATCTTTAGCGATCACTACTAGTTTGCGACCATTTGCGTAGATGCTCATCTTATTCTTGTACTGGTAAGCTAGCCACCATATTATGCTTAGCCGCTGCTGCAACCTCACCACTTTACCTCCTCCTACCCATAAAGCTTTGCTAGTCTTGATACCCATGGTTATGGGATTGCTGAGTCCTCGTGGCTCACAGATACTACAACACCTGATGCAGGTTCAGCCGAGAATGATGCAGGAGCTGGTTCAAGTACTTCGCTGGGAGCTCGATGAAGAGAGTGGCCGTATGTTGGTGACGTTTTCGACGATCAGTAGTGGTGTCTACTAGGGGCGATTCGGGCCTGTGGCTTTATGTTTTGGTATATTTCTTTTGGATCTTCGCCCGTAGTCGGGTTGTGATGTTTTGAATGATGTTTTGCTTATGTAATGTATTGTGTGAAGTGGCGAGTGTAAGCTAACTATCTCCTTTTGCAATTTCATCCCTATTTTTACATGAGTCGCGCAAAGATACCAAACTTGAGATCATTCCAGAATGGGCTTATACCTTTAAGTCGTGCCTCGACACGTAGGAGGTATAGACCCATCCTGGGCATTACAGATAATGATGAAGCTTGTCATATGAACGAAACGGTGGAAAGTTGCATGGCAATATATCTCGGAATGGCTATGGAAATGCCATGATAGGTAGGTATGGTGGCTGTTTTGAGGAAGGTATATAGTGGGTGTATGGTACCGGCGAGAGTTGCGCGGTACAAGAGAGGCTAGCAATGGTGGAAGGGTGAGAGTGCGTATAATCCATGGACTCAACATTAGTTATAAAGAACTCATATACTTATTGCAAAATTCTACGAGTTATCAAAACAAAGTATTCAATGCATGCTCCTACGGGAAAGGTTGGTAGGAGTTAACCATCGCGCGATTCCGACCTCCACACAAAGGATGACACTCAATAAATAAATCATGCTCCAACTTCATCACATAATGGTTCACCATACGTGCATGCTACGGGAATCACAAACTTTAACACAAGTGTTTATCAAATTTACAATTACTCCACTAGCATGACTCTAATATCACCATCCTCATATCTCAAAACAATCATCAAGTATCAAACTTCTCATAATATTCAATGCACTTGTATGAAAGATTTTACTATACCCATCTTGGATGCCTATCATATTAGGACTAGTTTAATAACCAAAGCACATTACCATGCTGTTCTAAGAGACTCTCAAAAAGATATAAGTGAAGCACAAGAGATCAATAATTTCTATAAAATAAAAACCACCACCATGCTCTAAAAGATATAAGTGAAGCACTAGAGCAAAGCTATATAGCTCAAAAGATATAAGTGAAGCACATAGAGTATTATTAAATTCCAATTCATTTGTATCTCTCTCAAAAGGTGTGTCCAGAAAGGATGATTGTGGAAAACTAAAAAGCAAAGACTCAAATCATACATGACGCTCCAAGCAAAACACATATCATGTGGTGAGTAAAAATATAGTCTCAAGTAAAGTTACCGATAGATGAAGACGAAAGAGGGAATGCCTTCCCGGGGCATCCCCAAGCTTAGGCTTTTGGTTGTCCTTGAATTTTACCATGGGGTGCCTTGGGCATCCCCAAGCTTAGGATTTTGCTACTCTTTGTTCCATAGTACATCAAATCCTTACCCAAAACTTGAAAACTTCACAACACAAAACTTAGCCAAAAATCTCGTGAGCTCCGTTAGTATAAGAAAACAAACCACTACTCAAAGGTAGTGTAATTAACTCATTCTTTATTTATATTGGTGATAAACCTACTGTATTCCAACTTCTCTATGATTCATACCCCCCGATACTACTCATAGATTCATCAAAATAAGCAAACAACACATGAAAAATAGAATCTGTCAAAAACAGAACAATCTGTAGTAATCTGTAACTTTTGAATACTTCTCTAACTGTAAAAAATGAAATAAATTGGTGGACGTGAGGAATTTTTCTATTAATCATCTGCAAAAAGAATCAGCTAAAAAGCACACTCCAGTAAAAAATGGTAGCTAATCTCGTGAGCACTGAAGTTTTTGTTTTTTACAGCATGATCACATAAACTTCACACAAGTCTTCCCAAAGGTTCTACTTGGCACAAACACTAATTAATACACAAAACCACATCTAAACAGAAGCTAGATGCAATATTTATTCCTAAACAGAAGCAAAAATAAAGAAAATAAAATTGGGTTGCCTCCCAACAAGCGCTATCGTTTAACGCCCCTAGCTAGCCACGATACAAGAAAAGATCTAGGTATTGCCCTCTTTGGTAGGCAATTCTTCGATTGAACACTTATAATTCTTAGGACTTTCTTCCTCCCATTGTTTAAACTTAAGAACCTTACTCTCGGGAGTATTGATAATGATAGGCGTGCTAGCCATGACGGCAAGGCAAAGCGATAAAACACACGAAAGAAGAAGGGCGAATAAAATGGCAAGGGTGAAGTGGGGGAGAGGAAAACGAGAGGCAAATAATGTAGTGCGAGGGATAAGGGTTTGTGATAGGTACTTAGTATATGAATTTTGCATAGATCTCCCCAGCAACAGCGCTAGAAATTCTTCTTGCTACTTCTCAAGCTTGTGTTGTACTCCCTCGAAGAGGAAAGGGTGATGCAGCACAGTAGCGTAAGTATTTCCCTTAGTTTTTGAGAACCAAGGTATCAATCCAGTAGGAGACCACGTGCGAGTCCCTCGCACCTGCACAAACAAATAAGAACCTCGCAGCCAACGTGATAAAAGGGGTTGTCAATCCTTTCTCGGTCACTTACGAGAGTGAGATCTGATAGATATGATAAGATAATATTTTTGGTATTTTTGGTATAGAGATTGAAAGTAAATAATGCAAAGTAAAGTAAATAGTTTATGGAAGATTAATATGATGAGAATAGACCCCGGGGCTATAGGTTTCACTAGTGGCTTCTCTCATGATAGCAGAATTCTACGGTGGGTGAACACATGACTATCGAACAATTGATAGAAAAGCGCATAGTTATGAGAATATCTAGGCATGATCATTGTATATAGGCATCACGTCCGTAACAAGTAGACCGAAACGATTCTGCATCTACTACTATTACTCCACACATCGACCGCTATCCAGCATGCATCTAGAGTATTAAGTTCATAAGAACAGAGTAACGCCTTAAGCTAGATGACATGATGTAGAGGGATAAACTCAAGCAATATGATATAAACCCCATCTTTTTATCTTCGATGGCAACAATACTATACGTGCCTTGCTGCCCCTGCTGTCACTGGGAAAAGACGCCACAAGATTGAACCCAAAGCCAAGCACTTCTCCCATTGCAAGAACTATAGATCTAGTAGGCCAAACCAAACCATTAATTCAAAGAGACTTGCAAGGATATTATAATCATACATAAAAGATTTGAGAAAAGAATCCTATATTGTTCATAGATAATCTTGATCATAAACCCACAATTCATCGGATCTCGACAAAACACCACAAAAAGATTACATCGAATAGATCTCATCGAAGATCGAGAAGAACTTTGTATTGAGATCCAAAGAGAGAGAAGATGCCATCTAGCTAATAACTATGGACCCGAAGGTCTGTGGTAAACTACTCACAACTCATCGGAGGGGCTATGGTGTTGATGTAGAAGCCCTCCGTGATCGATGCGCCCTCCGGTGGTGCTTCGGAACAGGCCCCAAGATGGGATCTCACGGGTACAGAAGGTCGCGGCGGTGGAATTAGGGTTTCGTGGTGCTCCTCGATGTTTTCAGGGTATGAGGGTATATATAGGCTGAAGAGGCACGTCAGGAGAGCCAGAGGGGGCCCATGAGGGTGGGGGGTGCGCCTACCCCCCTTGGGCGTGCCCTTGCCCTCGTGGACGCCTATGTCGTTTCCTCACGTGGACTCCAAGTCTTCTGTGTTGATATCGTTCCAAAAATAACTCTCCCGAAGGTTTCATTCTGTTTGGACTCCGTTTGATATTCCTTTTCTACAAAATACTGAAATAGGCAAAAAAACAACAATTTCCACTAGGCCTTGGGTTCGTAGGTTAGTCCCAAAAATAATATAAAAGTGTATAATAAAGCCCATTAAACATCCAAAACAGAATATATAATAGCATGGAAGAATTAAAAATTATAGATACGTTGGAGACGTATCACTGCTTTCCCCCGCCGGTGAACCATCGCAGCCTCCACTTCGGAATTAGTAACTGACATTCCATCCGAGTCCTCTTGGAGGGGACAATCCGGCACTGAATCCGCATTAACCCTTGACGGGCCGGAAGCCGGATTGGCTGGAGCTTGACCTACATGATCTCCGGAATCAGTCCGGTGTGTATTCCTCCTAAAAGGAAAAATAAAGTGGAACGTTGTAATACCGACTTCGCCACCCACCGCGTGTCGAAACAAACATACCTCTTTGAAGGTTCGCTGGTGTTTGCAGTCCTCTTTCGCTTCAAGGCCTCACTCGATGTAGGCGTCGCCCTCTGGGATGACGGTCTTCGCACAGTTCGGCGTGAGGAGCGCCGCCCCTTTTGAGCATGGAAAAATGCGATGGGTAAGGCGCGCTGGGGATCTTCCATTTAATGAGATATGTCCTGAGTACTTATGTGGGAAAAAGGAATGAGGCCTGGGTAATCGTCTACAATAGCCACCAGGGTGCCCTCACGGCAGGCTTGATAGAAGACTCCCTCTTCTAGCTCTATGCCTATGTTCGGATCTTCATCATATCCGGGGCCTGCATTTTGAGATCGGTCCTCTGGCTGTGGGGCGGGACTATTAATCCCCTCGATCACCTTCCTCCTCCCATGTTGGGTAAAACCGAATTTAGTTCGATCAGTACGACATAACCAAGAAAAATAGGCAAATATAGCACTCACGAGAGAGACTTACCTAGTCAGGAGGATTGTACATAGAAAAACCCTCCCGACACTTCAAACGGAGGAAGTCTTGCTTCTCTCCCTTATAAAGACCCTCCAGGATGACGGCTAGAGCGGCAGGGTCGTCCGGACCCGGGCATAAGCAGCGTGAGGCATCATTCATGCCATTATAGTTCCACATTGGATATCCTCTAGCTTGGAGCGGCTGCACACATTGCTTTATTGAAATCGCCATCACCTCAATAATAGACAGCCCCGAACTGGCGAGCAATTTGATCTTGTCGGCCAGTCTGTTAAGCTACGCTCTCTCTTCTTCCGAGGGACTGCGGGGACACCAATTGAAAAGCTTCTTTGGCGGAGCACTGGAATATTTGGGGAGGCCTTGCCGAACTGGATCCAGCAGGGCAATATCCTTAATATAAAACAACTGCGAAGGCCACCCTTTGGATGCCTTCTTTGGAGTACCGGGCATATAGCATGTCCCTGCTATGCGCCATACTTCGGCGCCACCAACTTCAAATATGGATCCCTTTTTCGAGCGAGGGACAAGGCAAAATAACTTCCGCCATAGCTCAAAATGAGGCTCGCAGCCCAAGAATAGTTCGCATAAAGCGACAAATCCCGCAATATGCAGGATAGACCCCGGTGTAAGATCATGCAGCTGAAGACCATAGAACTCTAGGAGTCCCCTAAGGAAGGGGTGGACGGGGAAACCTATGCCTCTTAAAAGGAAAGGGACAAAACATACCCGCTCTCCATCGGAGGGGTTGGGAAAGCTTTCAGCTAGGGCTTGATTATCGATAGAAGTTAGTCCGGCCCGGACGGGACTAGATCATCGGGAGGGAGATATCCTCGCGCTTGAAGTGTTCTCAGGTGCGCGTGGGGTACACAGTAACTTTTCTAATCACCTCCTCGAGGGCAGTGAGGGCGCGAGGAAGAGCTTGGGGCGCTGGCCATGTTTGAAGATTTTTTGCAGGGGTTTCTTCCGCGTGGAATGGAATGGAGAGGCAACTCTCATAGCCTGATTTTTGGCCCTTTCTTTTTCTTTTGTTTTTCTGTGGTTTTTGCTTGAGTTTTCTTTTCCCGTGGCTTTGTGGTCTGGAAACTGAAGAAGATGACCTCTTCTTTCTTTCTAGAGTGGCTTGTCATCCTCAATTCCTTCCCTAGACCTTGCCATTTTCATCCTAGACCCGTCCCAATATTCTTATTATTGGGAATATTCCTTTTTCTATTAAAGGAATAATCCTGTCTGCCTTAGGTTGTGAAGCAACCTATATTTCCATCACTCCTAAAATTCCCAAATAATTCTCATAAATTGTTTGGGTCAAATCTTCATCAAGTATGGCAAAACTTTCCTTGCCATGTTCAAAAGTAATCCTCCAATATTCATTTTCCTATTCTGCCCTAAATGGCACTTTGTGAAGCAAGTGCTATTTTCCTTTGCCCAACTGACCTCAAACTTGTTGGACATCTTTTCATGTCCATATCATTCCTACATGCCAAACTTCAACTTCATTTGCATAGTGATGATTTCTCATTGATTTTCCAAAGTTCCTACCCAGAAAGAAACTTTGTGAAGGAGGTACATGCTAGGCATATCCAAATGAGTTGCAATTTTGCATGGTCTTCAATGTCATCATATCTTAGGCCTTCACCAACGGACTCTAAAAACAGCCTATACTCAAGTATTTCGAAATTACATGGGCCTGGCCCAATAATAAGGTGACGCAACACCTATAATAGCCTCTGGACGAAATTTATGAAGTGGCATCTTGTATATTTCGTCCAAGGCTTCACGCACTCACTATGGTGGCTTCAAAGTCCTGAAATCATCACTTGTAACTCCATTCTTGTTCCCCTTGCGCATGCCATCATCTCCATGCTTGATCTTGCTCCAATGTTCATCCTTCTTGTCCAAGCTAGGCCCTTCATTTATAAGCAAGACAAATGTATCCAATTTAGGCAGCATCATATTCTCATGAACATTAGATTCATTACTAAGAAACGAAAGTACCTGGTAATTTAATTGGCGTGCGTGAGCTCTAGTAATTGGTCATGTATATGTGTCAGTTGGAGCTATGGGTTTAACCTTGTTAGTGATGTCCTTATCATCCTCCCATTCTTGAATTGAAGTCGTCCTCGACGGAAGCTCATCTTCCTCACCCAAGTAAGGCTTCAAATCTGCAATGTTAAATGTGGGACTAACCCCAAAATCTGCAGGCAACTCAAGTTTATATGCATTATCATTTATTTTCTCTAACACCTTGAAAGGACCATCAGCACGTGGCATTAGCTTTGACTTGCGTAGATTAGGAAACCTATTGATGTGGAGCATCCAAAGGTCATCCCCATGGACCCTCCATCGCCTCACCAAGTGCCCAAAGGACCAATGACTCGAGCCCTTGCAAGAGCTCCCGAGACTGAGGTGACTTCGCTCCTCCCTCGACATCTTTCCGATTCACATGAGACATGGCTTCTACCCTCATCAGAAACTCTATGCATACTCAGGTACTTGGATGAAGGCCACGGAACAGCTCTGCACAACGGACAAGACAGCGAGATCGACAAGTGCTTGGAACAAGAAGAAGGACGGCTGAAGACTCTACAGGCTCCGGACGACCGGCCCCTACCGGACGACCGTACAATCCCAGGCACCGGACGTCCGACGTTCTCCGGACGACCGGCGACTCCCAGACGGTTGGACGACCGGAAGACCCCGGACGTCCGTGACATCGACCATAGAACCTAAATAGCGGAAATCCGAGGATTGCCGGACGTCCGGTCCCTCCCGAGCCACCGGACGTCCGGTGACCAGCGGACGTCCGCCCCGACGGCGTCATCTCATGTAATATATACTCGTTGACTTCCATCCTTTCGAGGCAGCTTTTGGATAGCTCATCATAGACCTTTGTGGTTCCTCTCCCACGAGACCGCGGCCTCTTCGGAGAAGATCCACCTCGGATTCAAGGCCTCCACACCGGAGAAGATCCCAAGGGATACCCAAGAACTCCTCCGGGAGAAGACTATCTTTGTATCACCGTCGTTGACTATGGATCGTGTATCTTGATGTGTATCGTGGATCTAGCACCTGTGTGACTGTATTTGTGTTGATTTGAGTGTTTCTCCCTCGTGTTTTCCTCCGTATCTTCCTTGTGTTCTCTGTGTTCATCGTGGGATAACCTCCATTCGTGAAAGATCTGCTGATTAGAGTTCCACCCTACATCATATTATGGTATCATGCGCATAGGTTGATCACGAATTTGGAGCCCCACACCTTGTTTTCTAGCTTGTTATTGTTGTGTTCTTCGCAATTCCGAAAATCCCCACCAAAAATAGCCCCAAATTTTTTGTGATCTGTTGATTTGACGAGATTTTGTTGACTTTGTTCCATGGATTTGCTGTGCCACGAGTGGACCTAGCTTTTCCCCACCTTCTCATAGATTTTTATCCGCAAATTCGGGCAAGTTTGACCAATTTGTCCACGGATCCTCAAACCCTAGACCAGACCTACCGGACGACCGACAGTTTATCGGACGCCCGGCCCCTCACGAGACACCGGACGTCCATTAAACACCGGACGACCGGCACCCCACCTACAGAAACTTTTACCGGATTTCCGGAACTTACCGGACATCCGGCCCCTTCCGACCGACCGGACGAACGGCGACCTACCGGACGTCCGACGTACCCTGACGAAACTAAATCTTGTCTGTTTTGTTCCACCTTCCACTACCACCTACCATTCATCCCACCACCACTTCCGCAACCACCATCGCTTAACCGCTATGATTTTGACAATTTTGTCCCCTTTGCCTTGGATTTATGAGTTGTGGTTTCACCGTTTCCTTGGATGTTTAGGCTACCTTGGAATGGCAAGACTTCGACAACACCAACGCTCAACTTCGGCAAGGACGGTAACAACGACGACACTTTGTTCAGTCTACCTTGCAATTGCATTGTCACCCTATGGACCCTCTTTGCGTAGCTTTCCCATTGAGACTAGCCATTTGAGTATTGCCGGGCCACGACACTTGTGCACATTAGTGATAGCCATAGATTTTGCATACCATATCATCATATCTCCGTGTGCCACAAGAGTGATCCGCATACACAATAGCTACCTTGATCCAAGAAGCATGCATAAGTATCCAAAGAAAGAGCTCACAAGCTTTTAAGCAAAAGAGCCAACCAAAGCTTATAAGCAAAAGGAAAATAGGATCATATGCCTTGCATCAAAAGAGATCATATGAGATAGCAATACCACCTTGTGCTCAAGCATCGACACATCATACACTCATAATATACTTGTCATAGATAATCGTTATGTTTTGCCTCTTATAGGTTGTGCACAAGTGCGTATCCGCCTATTAAGCAATCAGTTAGCGTCTCTCTAGTGTTGTGCAACACGAGCATTTTCCGTGGATTCCACATTTTTCGCTCACCCTTGGTTGCACAACCACATTTATCTATCCGTGCGTGTGTTCTGTGTGCTACCTTGCTAGTGATCTACTTGTTGCATGAGCAAATTGTGAACCATTTTCAACATCTTTGACTCACTTTGACGATTGCATTGAATTTGTGCCACCATCCTAACCAAGCTCCTCTCAAAGCTTTACTTGTGTAGGTGTGAGAATCGACATGAAGTGGTACCAATAGTGCTATTTCCGGGTTACATTATTTAGTGATCATTGATCCATCTTCAACTTCGGTTAAGGTACATTTGGTATTGTCTTCTCCGTTCTCCCACTCACATACTTGCTTGTGATGATGGATAGGCCAAGTACATATTCGAACCCGATTTTTGACGATCCTCAAGAAGCGAACAACTACGTCACCAAACTACATCTCTTCGGTGTCCAACGAACTCTCCATCAAGAAAGTGAAGCTATGCGCGAGTACATTGGTCAAGTCGCCGAGGACGCGCGCCAATTTGAAGCAAGAACAAGAGAGCAATTCGACATCATCAACACCAACATGTCTACCCAATTTGACGAGCTCCGGAATTTGATAGTCAACCGACGCTCTTCTTCCACATCTTCTCAAAGACGAAGCCGCTCAAGTCGACATACCGACTCCACGGAAGGCTCAAGTACACCTACATCAAACACTCTTCGTCAAGCCGCACGTCAAGATCGACATGACAACTGGAATCCACTTCATGACAAGAGTTCACAAGAGCTATTTGACGAGCAAGAGAGTCGCCATCGTCAAAACCAAGCTACACTTGAGCAAGCACAAGAACGGCAACGACTACGCCAACAACAACAAGAGCGAGCACGTCAATACCAAGAAGAACAAGATGCCGAAGCTAATCGCCAATCACTACAACGTCGAGAAGCTCAAGCTCTTGAGGCGCAACGAGCATTACGTGATGCACATCGCAATGTGGCAGCTCGCACTCGACACACTCGTCAAGAAGAGGATTTTCTTCGCGATGACATGCAAGAGCGGCGCCACCAACCAAGAATGCAATACGAAGTTCCTCCTCAAGTGCGACAAGAGAAGCAAGCCCAACAAGAACCACAAGCTCGGCAAGTACACCATGACAATGGACATATACTACGCCAAGAGCAACATGAGGTTAACAACCGCCAAAATCAAGACCGCCCTCCCAATAGGCAAGGCAACAATGAAGAACATCGCTATGGCAAGCTCAAGTTCACAATGCCAAAGTTTTCTGGAAGCATTGATCCCGAAGACTACCTCTCATGGGCATTGAAGGTTGACAAGATCTTTCGACTTAACAACTTCGATGAAGAGAAGAAGATCGCAGTGGCCTCCCTTGAGTTCCAAGACTATGTTCTCATTTGGTGGGAGCAAATTATAGAGAGAAGAGAAGCAAAAGGAGAACCTCCGATCACCACTTGGGCTCAAATGAAGGAAGTCCTGAGAGTACGCTTTGTGCCAACACACTACAACCGTGACTTGTTCAAGAAGCTACAACTTCTCAAGCAAGGTACCAAGTCGGTTGAAGAGTACTACAAGGAGATGGAGATTTCCATGATACGAGCAAACATCACGGAAGATGAAGAGCAAACGATGGCGAGATTCTTGAATGGACTCAACTATCCTATCAAGAAGATTGCGGACTTTCAACCATACACCAATCTCCTCGAGCTAGTACACCAAGCAACCAAAGCGGAGCAACAAGTTCAAGAGGACTACAAGTACTCCAAGTTCAACTCCAAGAACTTCGGCTCCTACAACCAAGCTTCAATGACTTCGGCCCCTCCTACCTCTACCAAGCCATCTACAAACTCCGGCGACAAGTCAACCTACAAGAATGCGACTACATCAAGTCGGCCCCTTCTACCAACAACTTCAAGCCAAGAGCCTCATCATACAACTCCAACCGAGGACAACTCCAAGACGAGTTCCATCAAATGTTTCAAGTGCCAAGGGCGAGGCCACAAGTCATTTGAGTGCAAGACCGTTCGCACCATGATCATCAACGATGACGGATCTTATGACTCAATGAGCGACGATGAGATGGAAGCACTTGAGCAAGTAGCTATGCATTGCCAAGTGAACGAAGAAGAAGACCATCAAGTGTTTTGCGACAATGACTAAAGTCCCAACCTTATTGTCTCCAAGGTCTTGACACTCCAACACCAACAAGATGACGACCAACGATGTCATATCTTCCATACCAAAGCTGGCATCAATGGATGCTCCGTCAAGGTCATTATCGATGGAGGAAGTTGTCACAACTTAGCAAGCGAAGAGCTATGCGACAAGCTACATTTGGTCAAGACGAAGCATCCTCACCCCTACAAGGTCCAATGGCTCAACGACGCCGGAATTCTTCGAGACGAGCACACCGTGCAAGTCTCTTTCAAGATAGGTGCCTACGAGGACACACTTGAGTGTGATGTGATCCCCATGTCCGTGTGCCACCTTATTCTTGGACGACCATGGCAATATGATCGTGGAGTCACACACAATGGACGGACCAATCACTATAGCTTCAAGATGAAGGGCAAGGAATTCGTGCTACGACCAATGTCTCCAAGTCAAGTAGCCGCCGACAAATACTTATCTACCAACCATCATGGAGAGAATGGTGAGAGAGTGAGCCACCAAAAGGAGAGTGAGAGCCACAAGCCAAATATGAGCGACTCCACGATGAGCGACAAGAAGCAACTAGTGCTATTTGGCATCAAAAGTGAGATGCGAGAAGTGTGTGAGAACCCATCAAGTGTCTTTCACCTTGTGCTTTTATGCAAAGGGGAAGCCAAACCTACTAACACTTCACCACCTCTACCTTTAGTGTTGTCTCAATTGTTGCAGGAATTCTCGGACGTCTTTCCCGATGAACTACCTCCGGGTCTATCTCCACTTCGCGGAATCGAACACCGCATCGACCTCATACCCGGCGCACCACTTCCAAACAAGGCTCCTTACCGCGTCAACCCCGAGGAAACCAAGGAGATACAACGGCAAGTGCAACAACTCATCGACAAAGGTCATGTACGTGAAAGCTTAAGCCCTTGTGCCGTTTTGTTATTCTCGTGCCTAAGAAAGATGGAAGTTTTCGCATGTGCTCCGATTGTCGACCTATTAATGCTATCACCGTTAGATACCGTTATCCTATCTCACTCTTAGACGACATGCTTAATGAATTATGTGGTGCCACCATCTTTTCGAAAATTGATCTTAAAAGTGGTTACTACCAAATTCGCATTCAAGAGGGTGATGAGTGGAAAACGGCTTTCAAACCCAAATTTGAGTTATATGAGTGGCTTGTTATGCCAATGGGTTTATCGGAAGCACCCGGTTCAGTTATGCGTCTTATGCATTTTGTCATCGACCCTCCATAGGCGTCTTTGTAGTGGTTTACTTTGATGACATCCTCGTTTTTAGCAAGTCGCTAGAAGACCATGTGACACACATCCGTATGGTTTTACAAACCCTTCGGAAAGAGCGCTTATATGTTAACATGGAGAACTGCACTTTTGGCATTGACAAGGTCGTCTTCCTAGGATTTGTCGTTTCTTCACAAGGTGTTCACGTTGATGAAACTAAAATTGAAGCAATTAAAACTTGGCCTCAACCAACGAATCTCATGCAAGTGCATAGTTTCCTTGGTCTAGCCGGTTTCTACCGACGTTTTGTGAAGGACTTTAGCACTATTGCTATGCCTCTACACGCCTTGAGCAAGAAGAACGCACCCTTCATTTGGATTGCTTCGCAAGACACCGCGTTCAATGAGCTAAAAAGTTTGCTTACACACGCACCACTTCTAGCCCTACCAAACTTTGATAAACCGTTTGAGATCCATTGTGACGCTAGCGGTACCGGCATAGGTGGCGTGCTCATGCAAGAAAAGCGCCCAATTGCGTACTTTAGCGAGAAGCTATCCGGAGCGCAACTTAACTACCCCATCTATGATAAAGAGCTTTATGCCTTGGTGAGAGTTTTACGTGTTTGGGAACATTATCTTAGACCTCATGAATTCATTCTTCATACGGACCATGAGACTCTCAAGTATCTCAAAGGTCAAACTAAGTTGAACAAGCGTCATGCTAAGTGGAGTGAGTTCATTGAGTCGTTTCCCTATGTCATCAAGTACATCAAAGGCAAAGAAAATGTTGTGGCGGATGCGCTTTCCCGCAAATGCATGCTTGTTACAAAACTTGAGCTGAATGTTATTAGCTTTGAGGACATAAAAGATTTATATGAGCATGATCCTTTCTTTGCAAATCCTTATGCTAAGTGTTTGACTCACACTTCCTGGGAACATTACTACATAAAGGATGGATATCTTATGAGAGCTAACAAACTTTGCATTCCCGAGTCTTCCCTTCGTTTGCTCATTTTGCAGGAATCACATGGAGGAGGACTCATGGGACACTTTGGACGCGACAAGACATTTGCGACGCTCTCCAGGAACTACTTTTGGCCCAAGATGCTCCGTGACGTCTCACGCCTCACCAACCGATGTTCTACATGCCGCAAAGCTAAGTCAAAAGCTCAATCTCATGGTCTTTACATGCCACTTCCTATTCCATACCATCCATGGGAAGACATAAGCATGTATTTTGTACTTGGATTGCCTAGGACTAAAAATGGCAAAGATTCCGTGTTTGTTGTCGTGGATAGATTCTCTAAAATGGCTCATTTCATTCCTTGTAACAAGATCGACGATGCTTCACATGTTGCAAATCTCTTTTGTAGGGAGGTCATTCGTCTACACGGCGTGCCCAAGACGATCGTGTCGGACCGGGACGTCAAGTTCTTGAGATACTTTTGGAAGACTCTATGCGCCAAACTCGGAATCTAGCTACTCTTCTCTCCGGCATACCATCCACAAACCGACGGCCAAAGGGAGGTGACGAACCGCACGCTTTCGACGCTTCTTCGCGTGTTGATCAAGAAGAACATCAAGGAATGGGAGCAATGCTTGCCCATCGCCGAGTACGTCATGCGGAGCATCCTACGACTATCTCCATGTACACCGTCATAGCTCCTCTAGCCCCAAGTGAACCTACCGGACTTAAGGTGAACTCGCTCCTCTTCGAGAGTTACATGAATATCATTTGGACTTGGTCACTACCTCACCACGGAACATCGTGCATCTTTAGGTACAAGGACGACCACCTACATGAAGCCTGGGAGCACCACCAAGTCCACATGGAGACGTACAAGAAGAAGGAGGAAAGGAGCGACACAAGCGAAGAAGGGCATGTCCAATCCGGAACGAGCGGTACTACCGCCTACAAGCGGTACTACCACTCCCATGCGGCACTACCGCCTACAGGCGGTACTACCGCTCCCAAGTGGTACTACCGCCCGAGGTCCGGTACTACCGCCCTACCTGTGCGCAGCCGCGGGCCTTTGTCCTTGTATCCCTCTCCACTTACCCCTTTGTGGCTTAGACTATAAATAGACCACCCCCACCTTCTTTCTAAGGTTTAGCAAATTATTTTGATAGACATTGAGAGCTTTGCTCCTTGTATCCCCTCCTCTAGGAGATCAAGACCTCCCAAAGGAGAAGAATCCTTGTGGATTGCAAGACCTCCCAAGGGAGAAGAATCCTTGTGGATTGCAAGACCCCACCTCCTCTAGGAGTGGGATGAACTAGTTACCTTGTATCTTTCCTTTTGTTGTTCTTGAATCATTGTGAACTCTTGCATGTTCTTGGATCTAGCATATGTGCGATTGGATCTAGTCAATTTTAGTGTTTTCCCTCTCTTGTGTTCATCTTGTTCTTGGGGATTTCCCTCCAATTCGTGAAAGATCTCCACATAGGGTTCGCCCTACAACATCATGGTATCTAGAGCTATGGCACGAAATTGGAGCCCCCCTTCTTGTTTTCTAGCCTAATTTTGTTGTGTTCTTGCCCAATTTCCAAAATCCCCACCAAAAATAGCCCCAATTTTTTTTTGTGATTTGTTGGTTTGATGATATTTTGTTGATTTTGATCCATGGATTTGCTTGGTTTCGAGTGGATCTAGCATCTCCCCAAGTTTCACCACTTTCCATCCACGAAATCCATCCATTTTTGCCCCCGAAATCATCCATTTCCGCCCCAAATTCGCCCCGATCCCGATCTGCGAAGTTTTCCCGACACCAGCGGTACTACCGCCCCTCTAAGCGGTACTACCGCCTATAACCATAAGCGGTACTACCGCCCTACAAGCGGTACTACCGCCTCGCACATTTTCAGCCTTACGAGTTTCACCGTTTTGACCATAACTTTCACTCCCGAACTCCGATTTGAGTGTTCTTTGGCTCGTTGGAAAGCTAGCGACGTGCCCGAGCTGCTCATCTTGGTTTTACCACCATTTGACTCCATCATATTTTGTGAATTTTGACATCTTTTCCTAGGGCTTCTACCACATCATCCGCTATACCACCACCGACTTCCGCAACCTAACCCTTTTGGATCCCCATAGCATTTGTGGTTGCTTGAGTAGTGATTAGAGTCTCCTAAGGTGTTTAGGCTACTTAGGGACAATTGCTTCTTCATCAACCACCACCACCACTTCCGCATACCCATTGCCCACTATACATTTCCGCCAACCCAACTTAACCCATTTTTGTTGAGCTTGTTTGAGTTGTGGCTTGTGTCTCCTAAGGTGTTTCGGCTACTTAGGGACCGTGACTTTAACTCCGACAACGTGTATAGCCCATCATACACAACCACCACCGCTTGTCCGCTACCACCATTTGACATTTGTCCTTGAGATTTTGAGTTGTGGTTTTTCCATTTCGTAAGGTGTTTCGGCTAATTAGGAACGGGTCTACATCAAGAGCACCGCATCTCATCATCATCATCGGACGGTAACTTCGACGACATCTTTGTATATTCCCCTTGCAATTGCATTGTTAACCCCTAGCCCATTTTGCGTCACTTGCCTATCGAGACTAGCCTTTGAGTATTGCCGGCAATGTTACTTGTGCACATTAGTAATCATCGATCCGCCCTTCCATTGTATACATACCATATCATCTTGGTATCATCATATCATCCCTTGTGTCACAAGATTGTTCCCGCATATACACAATTGTTATCTTGGTTTGTGCATCGTGGCCATATACAAAAAAATAGAAAAGAAAAGAAGAATAAGCTTTTAAGCAAAAAGAGAAAGACAAAGAAGCTTGTAAGCAAGAGCCATAGCATCGCATCATATCATATCATACTTGATCATCTTGGATCATCTTGTGCTAAAAGCACCGGAACATCATACACATAGCATACTTGGGATAGAAAGTTCATACATTTTGCATCTTATAGGTTGTGCACAAGTGTCGTATCCGCCTATTGAGCAATCGTGCTAGCGTCTCTCTTGAGTTGTGCAACACGAGCATTTTTCGTGGACTCCACATTTTGTGCTCATTCCTTGGTTGCACGACCCCATTTATCTATCCGTGCGTGTGTTTCCGTGTGCCACATTTTGCTATTGGTCTACTTGTTTCACTTGCGAATTTGTGAATCTCTTTCAACATTATTGACTCTTTCTAACATTTTACATCAAATTTTTGTGCCACTATCCTCACCGAGCTCCACCATAAGTCTTACTTGTACAGGTGTGAGAATTGACAAGATCCGGTACCAATTGTGCTATTTCCTTGATGCATTATTGAGTGATCATTGATCCATCTTCAACATTGGAAAGGTACATTTGGTCTAGTTCTTTCCTTTCTCCAACTCACATTTTCTCGAGTCTTGTGATGGATAGGCAAGGCATTTCATCTTCGGCAAGATCACATCGGCATCGACACCATCAAAGACAAGAACGTGAAGGTCACAAGCTCAACATCAACAACCGCTCAACGACTTCACCATCTACCATGGCATCTTCGCCAAGTGACTTCAAGGCATCTTCGCCTTTGGACTTGCGGCATCTTCGCCGACCCGCACCTCAAGAGAAGCTTCCCAAGCTCAAGTCCGCGACTTCCACGAGCTACTACGACCTCGGCAACGACCACGAGATTCCTTTCTATGGGACTCAAGACCCCGAGGAGTATCTCGAGTGGGAGCGCTTGATGGACGACTACCTCATGCTACTTCAAGTTCCTCCCGAAGATCAAGTGAAATGCGCCACAAGAAACTTCCATGACCGCGCGTCGACATGGTGGCTTCTCACACCTTCGGAGATCTACAACATGAATTGGCCCAAGACGAAGAGAGCTATGCGGTGAGAGTTCGTGCCTCCTACTTACACGTAACATCTTTTACGCCAATTGGAGAACACAATACAAGGATCCAAGTCCATCGACGCGTACTTCAAGGCGATGAAGAATGCCTTGCGACGAGCCGGCGTGGACGACCCCATTTGGATGAAGTTTTACTTCATGATGGGATTGGACAACGACATCTCCAAGACTATCTTCCTCGAGAACTACAAGTCCCTCGACGACAACTACATTGGTGCTCTCAAGGCTGAACAAGAACACATGAAGGCCAAGACTTCTCCACCGCAAGCACACTTCTCGAAGACCAAACCCCAAGATGGCGAGCATGAGGCTAGTACCACCGCGATGTCCAAGCCCAACGAGCTCCAAGATGACGCTCCCAACTTCGACTCCACCGCCATACCTCTTTTTGGCATTGATGATGCCGAGTCTACTTCGACTCTTTTTCAAGACGGTGCGGCGACGACTACGACTATGGAGCCATTCGAGGACCAAGCATTGGAGGCGAGCGACAAGGTGGCGAGCGAGGATGATGCTTCCATCTTTGGAGGCGAGAGTGATGATGTGCCATCTTCGGCCTTCATCCACGACGACAACTACGAGATGGTTGAGCATGGGATTTTCCCTTCGACCACGGTGACATATGATGACTTGAGTGACTTTTGCCACCATATTGAGAGTGAGAGTGACTTCACCACTAGCCCCATATATGACGAGTTGCCCCAATTGCCTTGTGAGGAGAGCCAGAACCCCCACCACTTGAGTGAGATGAGTGACTCCACCATATGCGACATTGAGTGCACCTATTTTGAGGGAGTGAGTGAGCCACCATATAGAGAGAGTGAGATGGTTGATATGGCATGTGAGGCCACTTCCTACACTAACGACTTGACCTCTACCTCTATTGTGTCTTCTCATTTGGTGCTAGGTCCAACATTTGATGACGCGCCGATCCGCGACGACTTCGTCCTTCCTATGGACAAGACGATGGCCATGGTGGAATATGATGCACCCCCACATGGTTCCATCAAGCTGACGATAATGACCACCATTTGGTCTTTCCCACCTCACCTACACCACATGAGTGGAATGAGAAAGGTAACAAAGGTGAAGGTGATGCTCTCGTCCCACTAGTGGACTATGTCGACATTGATTGCTTGCATGATGTTGATCCACCTATTGCCATGCTTCGTCCTAGTATGATTTCCCCATGCGATGATTTACCCATTTTTGATGAGTTTGATGATTTCCATGTGGAGTCTATTAGTTGTGATGCCATGTTGCATAGGACTTCATGTGATAATTCTCTCGGTCATATCATGTTTGACAATCCACTTGACTTGTCATATGCTATGAATGAGATCAACCATATGTCATATTTGCAATCTCTTCGTAGTAACTATGCATATGCCATTAAAGTAAATCATATTTGTACTTGTGGCATAGATGACAAGATGATGGTCATTGGCTTTTCTTTTTCATGCGATGATATTGCCATGCTCCCTTTACATGATTTGCGCAATTCATCTCTTATGCCATGCCATGATTACCTAGCTTCGAACATGCATTGTTTTGGATGTTGTTCCACTTCTCCACATTATGCTTCCGATATTGCTCATGAGGAGACCCCCATAGTTTCCTCATACATTTTAGGAGATTTGGATCCATCTCATCCATTGCATGATTCTCTGAATCATTTGCACAATATGTTCCCCGTGAATGCAAATGCTATTCATGTGCCATATAATTGTATGCTCAATTTGCATCCCCATCGTGTTATACATAACAACTATTCGTTCATGATGGATGACATGTTCTTATACCATGCATCAAATTTCTTTGTGCGATGCTTATCTTGTGCTAACTCACACATGCACATACACATCATGATGGATGATGTGTACATTTACCACGCACACACTTTCTTTGGTTTGTGTCTCTTTTGTGTAGGTACCCACAAATACTTGTCAATCTCACAATCTCATGAGTTGACGAAACGAGCTCTAGAGAGAAACGACTACTTGGGATCCCGTGGACTATCCTTTCCGCCATTCTCTTCGCGCAACCTCTACGAGCATCTCTTTTACTTAGCTCTCACACGACTATGGGCTATTTACAACTTGTAATCTTATGCCCATTCTATCGTGTTCACTTTGCATGTTATGCCTTTTGCTATGAATTTGCCATGCAATTGTGACCCTTGCTTGCCTTTACACATGATTCACCATTATGCTACTTCTATGTGTATTTGCATGCTTGGTGGAGATACTTGTTGCTATTGCCATGTTTACATTGTGCCCCATGCTATTGATGAGACTTTGCTCACATCTTGCTTTCATGATTGTGTTATGCCATGTGCATTATCCATGCCCACTATTTGCACACATGCCATGATTACCTCTAGTAGATTGCATCTTTGCACTACTAGCTTACACTACTTGATTGCCATGATTGCTTGCTATGTTGCATCACCCATGTTCCACTCTTACTTGCTTTCTTGGGTTGATGACATCTATGTTCATGCTTTTCACATGATATATCTTGATCATTGTCACTTGTGTCCAATAGTTGCATCTCTCATATTCACTTGTTATGAGTGCAACCATGCTATACTTGTTGATCTCGGAGACTTGGACACCTTACTTGTGATGCATGCTTGCTTGTTTGAGCTTAATGCCTTTGGTTGTTATCGCATCATATGCTGCCATACATTGCCATGTCCCCTTGTCCTTTCTTATGATAAGAATGACGAACATACTTGTTGGGTGACTCACCACACGAATAGGTTTTGCATCTTCGCTAACCTCATTTGTTTTTCCGAGTGTTTGTCATGTTCTTTCATTTTGAAGGATTCACAAGGCGGTACCATCACGAGGCATCTTGGCCATGTGAAGGCATACACGTTGTGCGACGACAACACCGTTTTCGACATCCTCATCAAGGTGCATTCCTTCCTAGTGAGCCATCCTCACATACGCTTGGATTTCATGGATGCACCACCGGTCTACCACTATTGCCACGACTTTGAGCATGGGTATATCAACACTCCCTTGGCACATTGCACCCAAACCTTCATATTTGTTGATTATACGCCCACGTGCCATGCTCCATGGACATATCATACCCATAACAAATTTGCATCTTGCGCATGGATTGACTCCCATTATGATTTCCTTGTTGCATCTTGTATTCCCATGTCATCCATGATATATGAGCTTGTGCATTTTCTTAGCAAATTTGTTGTGATCTTTCTTGATGGACTCTTCATACATATTGATCACATTGCCAAGCATCAATTGCATGATCACATACTCACATTGAGCATCATTTACCATTTTCATGCTTTTGATACACAATCCCATTACGACATCATTTTGCACAATGGTAGCATTTGCAACTTCTTGCACAATGAGCTTGATCACATGAATGCATTGTATGCCATGCTCTTTCATTTTGCTACAATTCATGCTCATTGCCACTACCGATTTCTTGGGACGGAGTCATGCTTAAATGATGGACACCTTGCATCCGCTAACCATTGTATTTCCAAGTGTCCCTTGTGTTTGCTCTTTTTGCATGTCTACCATTCCGACGACATCTTGGAGTCGTCCAACTCCAAGTTCATCCATGCCTACCGTGTACATGACGATATGGTTCTCGATCCGAGGACGGATCTTTCCCAAGGGGGAGGAGATGATGCGGAGCATCCTACGGCTATCTCCATGTACACCGTCATAGCTCCTCAAGCCCCAAGTGAACCTACCGGACTTAAGGTGAACTCGCTCCTCTTCGAGAGTTACATGAATATCATTTGGACTTGGTCACTACCTCACCACAGAACATCGTGCATCTTTAGGTACAAGGACAACCACCTACATGAAGCCGGGGAGCACCACCAAGTCCACATGGAGACGTACGAGAAGAAGGAGGAAAGGAGCAACACAAGCGAAGAAGGGCATGTCCAGTCCGGAATGAGCGGTACTACCGCCTACAAGCGGTACTACCACTCCCATGCGGCACTACCGCCTACAGGCGGTACTACCGCCCGAGGTCCGGTACTACCGCCCTGCCTGTGCGCAGCCGCGGGCCTTTGGCCTTGTATCCCTCTCCACTTACCCCTTCGTGGCTTAGACTATAAATAGATGACCCCCACCTTCTTTCTAAGGTTTAGCAAAGTATTTTGATAGACATTGAGAGCTTTGCTCCTTGTATCCCCTCCTCTAGGAGATCAAGACCTCCCAAGGGAGAAGAATCCTTGTGGATTGCAAGACGTCACCTCCTCTAGGAGTGGGATGAACTAGTTACCTTGTATCTTTCCTTTTGTTGTTCTTGAGTCATTGTGAACTCTTGCATGTTCTTGGATCTAGCATATGTGTGATTGGATCTAGTCAATCTGAGTGTTTTCCCTCTCTTGTGTTCATCTTGTTCTTGGGGATTCCCCTCCAATTCGTGAAAGATCTCCACATAGGGTTCCACCCTACAACAGTACGCCTACAACCGCGCAAGACATTCGACTACCGGCAAGTCCCCCTTCGAGGTCTTCTACGGCTTCAACCCGTTGTCCCCATTGGACATCCTACCTCTACCTCTACAAGAGCGCACGAACATGGACGCAAGTGCACGAGCAAGCTATCTCAAGAAGGTGCACGAAGATACAAGGGCAATGATTGAGCGACAAGTCCATCGTCTCGCCACCAAGCTCAACGTCAACAAGGCACCAATGGTGTTCCAACCAGGAGATCTTGTTTGGCTTCATCTTCGAAGGACCGTTTCCCACACGAGCGCAAGTCCAAACTACTACCTCGTGATGACGGACCATTTAAGGTGCTAGCACGCTACAACAACAACGCCTACAAGATTGACATCCCACGAGACAAGTACTCCGTGAGCGATACTTTCAACATCAAGGACCTATCTCCCTTCCATGGTGATGAAGATTTCGATCCGAGGTCGGATCTTTCCCAAGGGAGGGGAGATGATGCGGAGCATCCAAAGGTCATCCCCATGGACCCTCCATCGCCTCACCAAGTTCCCAAAGGACCAATGACTTGATCCCGTGCAAGAGCTCTCGAGACCGAGGTGACTTCGCTCCTCTCTCGACATCTTTCCGATTCACATGAGACATGGCTTCTACCCTCATCAGAAACTCTGTGCATACTCAGGTACTTGGATGAAGGCCACGGAACAGCTCTGCACAGCGGACAAGACGGCGAGATCGACAAGTTCTTGGAACAAGAAGAAGGACGGCTGGAGACTCTACAAGCTCCGGACGACCGGCCCCTACCGGACGACCGGACAATCCCAGGCACCGGACGTCCGACGTTCTCCGGACGACCGGTGACTCCCAGACGGCCGGACGACCAGAAGCCCCCGGACGTCCGTGACATCGACCACAGAACCTAAATAGCGGAAATCCGAGGATTACCGGACGTCCAGTCCCTCCCGAGCCCTCGGACGTCTGGTGACCAGCGGACGTCCGCCCCGACGGCGTCATCCCATGTACTATATACTCGTTGACTTCCATCCTTTCGAGGTAGCTTTTGGATAGCTCATCATAGACCTTTGTGGTTCCTATCCCACGAGACCGCGACCTCTTCGGAGAAGATCCACCTCGGATTCAAGGCCTCCACACCGGAGAAGATCCCAAGGGATACCCAACACCTCCTCCGGGAGAAGACTATCTTTGTATCACCATCGTTGACTATGGATCGTGTATCTTGATGTGTATCGTAGATCTAGCACCTGTGTGACCATATTTGTGTTGATTTGAGTGTTTCCCCCTCGTGTTTTCCTCCATATCTTCCTTGTGTTCTCCGTGTTCATCATGGGATAACCTCCTTTCGTGAAAGATCTACCGATTAGGGTTCCACCCTACATCACCTATTCTTACGCAAATGTAACCAAACAAGATCTCCAGGTGCAAAGACAACACGTTTTCTACCCTTATCTCCAACAAGTTTATATTTATCATTCATGCGCTCAATATTTTCCTTAGTTAACTCATGCATTTTTAAGATCAATTCAGCACGTTGTTTAGCATCAAAATTAACCTTCTCCGAAGATGGAAGAGGCAACAAATCAATAGGTGCACGAGGTAGGAAACCATAGACAATTTCAAAAGGGCACATCTTAGTAGTAGAATGCAACGAACGATTATAAGAAAATTCAATATGAGGCAAGCATTCTTCCCACATTTTCTTATTATTCTTCAAAACAGCCCTAAGCATAGAAGACAAAGTTCTGTTGACTACTTCAATTTGACCATCAGTTTGGGGGTGACAAGTAGTACTAAAAAGCAGTTTAGTCCCCAACTTAGCCCATAAACATCTCTAAAAGTGGCTAAGAAATTTAGTATCACGATCTGAAACAATAGTATTTGGCACACCATGCAAGCGAATAATTTCACGAAAGAACAAGTCAGCAACATTAGCAACATCATCTCTTTTATGACATGGTATAAAGTGTGCCATCTTCGAGAACCTATCCACGACAACAAATATGCTATCCCTCCCCTTCTTTGTTCGAGGTAAACCCAAAACAAAGTCCATAGATATAACTTCCCAAGGAACACTAGGAACAGGCAAAGGCATATATAAACCATGAGGATTGAGTCGTGACTTAGCTTTTTGACATGTAGTGTAGCTTTTTGACATCCCATCGCATCTTTGGCCAAAAGAAATGTGTAGCAAGTACGTCCTCCGTCTTCTTCACGCCAAAGTGTCCCATTAATCCTCCTCCATGCGCCTCCTGCAACAACAAAAGACGAACAGAGCTAGCTGGAATGCATAGCTTGTTAGCACGAAACACAAATCCATCATTAACGATGAACTTGTTCCATGTTCTCCCTTCTTTACAATTCTGCAATACATCTTCAAATTCAGCATCATGCACATATTGATCTTTGATGGTCTCCAAACCAAATATTTTAAAGTCAAGTTGTGAAAGCATAGTATAACGACGAGACAATGGATCAGCATTTTCTTTTGCCTTCTTGTGTTTAATAACATAAGGGAAAGTCTCTATGAATTCAACCCATTTAGCATGTCTACGGTTCAGTTTTGCTTGACTTTTAATGTGCTTCAAAGATTCATGATCAGAATGTATAACAAATTCTTTGGGCCATAAATAATGTTGCCATGTTTCCAAAGTCCGAACAAGAGCATATAATTCCTTATCATAAGTAGAATAATTCAGACTAGGCCCACTCAATTTTTCAGAAAAGTATGCAACAGGTTTACCATCTTGTAATAACACACCTCCTAACCCAATTCCAGTAGCATCACATTCAAGCTCAAAAGTCTTATTAAAATCAGGAAGTTGAAGTAAAGGAGCATGTGTCAACTTATCTTTCAATACCGTGAATGCTTCTTCTTGTGCAGTGCCCCAAACAAAAGGCACATCCTTCTTTGTAAGCTCATTGAGAGGTGCAGCAATGGTGTTGAAATCTCTCACAAAACGCCGATAGAATCCAGCGAGGCCAAGGAAACTCCTCACGTGTGTGACCGTTTTGGGCTGTGGCCAACTCTCAATAGCTTCAATCTTGGCTTTATCAACCTCAATTCCCTGTGGAGTAACAACATAGCCAAGAAAAGAGACTCGGTCGGTGCAAAACGTGCACTTTCCAAGGTTACCAAACAAACGTGCATCACGTAGAGCAATAAAAACAACACGTAAATGTTCCAAATGTTCCTCCAAAGATTTGCTAAAAATCAATATATCATCAAATTATACTACCACAAATCGTCCAATGAAAGCACGTAAAACTTCATTCATTAATCTCATGAAAGTACTAGGTGCATTAGTTAACCCAAAAGGCATGACTAACCACTCATATAATCCAAACTTAGTTTTAAATGCTGTTTTCCATTCATCTCCCAATTTCATACAAATTTGATGGTATCCACTACGCAAATCAACTTTGGAGAATATTGTAGAGCCACTCAATTCATCAAGCATATCATCTAGCCTAGGAATAGGATGACGATAACGAATAGTAATATTATTAATGCCTCTACAATCAACACACATACGCGATGTACCATCCTTTTCGGCACTAGAATAATAGGAACATCACAAGGACTAAGGGATTCACATATATAACCTTTGTCGAGTAGCTCCTATACTTGACGCATAATCTCCTTCGTCTCTTCTGGATTGGTACGGTATGGTGCGCGGTTGGGTAGCGATGCACCGGGAATTAAGTCAATCTGATGCTTAATCCCTCGAATAGGTGGTAATCCCGGTGGCACGTCTTGTGGAAAAACGTCGGTGAACTCCTGCCAAATGTTAGTGACAGCAGGAGGCAAAGAGGAAGGCACGTCCTCGATGAAAATAATGCCTCTTTGCACACAAAAGCATAGCAAATAGATTTGCTAAAAATCTAGCTCATCAATAGCAGATTTGGTGGCAAGTAAACATGCACTTTTCAATTTAATTTCAGAAGCAACAGTAGATGGTTTATTATTAGGCTTCATTTGTTGCTCAAATTCTTTTGCCACAATCAGATTTTCACTCTTATTTTTCTCCTGTTTTGCTTTATTAGCTCTATTAATATCATCTTTCAAAATGGAATCAAGAGTGATAGGAAGCAAAGTAATATTTTTATCCTTATGAACAAGAGTATATTGATTGTTTCTACCATGGTGTACAATTTTTTTTATCATATTGCCATGGCCTACCAAGTAACAAGGAACATGGTTGCATAGGTACCACATCACAATCAACATAATCAGCATATGTAGAGATACTAAAATGCACACGAACAGTACATGTTACCTTAACCTTGCCGCTGTTGTTGAACCATTGGATGTAGTAAGGATGTGGATGTGATCTTGTGGTGAGAGATAGCTTCTCCACCATCTCCATGCTAGCCAAGTTGTTGCAACTCCCTCCATCTATGATCACGTGAACAGAACGTTCCTTCACAACTCCCTTTGTATTTAACAAATCATGCCTCTGATTTTGCTCAGCTTGTGTAACCTGCACACTCAAAACACGTTGAGCAACTAAACATTCATACCTGTCAGCATCTTCAGGAGCCATGTATTGCGTATCATGATCAGGATCATCTCCACCATGTTCTTCACGTGTAATAAGAGTCAAAGTCTCCTCATCATAGTCTAGCGGACTCATATCCACCATCCTCAGTAGCAATCATCACACGCTGAGATTTGCATTCTCTCGCAAAATGTCCTCTTCCCTTACAACGACGACAAATAATATCACTTGTGTGCCCTGTTGATGCCATGGAAGAAGAATAACTCTGTGCAGGCCCAATAGGTGTGCTCTTGGCAGATAATGGTGGTTGTGCCTGCTTCCTTGTATCACGGCTGGAGGTAACAGCTGATGGAGGTGTGATACAGGGTGGAACCCTAATCAGCGGATCTTTCACGTTTGGAGGTTGGCACACGATGAACACGGGGAATCACAAGGGAAAGATGGGGGAAACACAAGAGGAAAACACTCAATCAACACGAAAGCAATCACACAAATGCTAGATTCGCGATACAAGGTTGAGATCCATGATCCAAAGTCAACAACGGTGATACAGATAGTCTTCTCCGTGAGGAGGTCTTGGAATCCCGTGGGATCTTCTCCGTTGAAGGAGGTCCTGAATCCGTAGTGGATCTTCTCCGTAGAGGCGCACCGTCTCGTGGGAGAAATCCACACAAGTATCAAATGAGCTAAACCACAGCTGAGTCTAAAGGGAGGAGGTCAACAGTATTTATATTACACACGCGGTCGCCGTCGTAGCGGACGTCCGGGGGTTACCGGACGTCCGGTGGTTCCGGAGGGACCGGACGTCCGGTAATCCTCGGATTTCCGCTATTTAGCTTCTGTTGCCGAAGTCACGGACGTCCGGTGGTTTCCGGTCGTCCGGTCGTCTGGAAGGGGCCGGACGTCCGGTGTTTTCCGGTCGTCCGGTGCCTGGGAGTCGCCGGTCGTCCGGTGCAGGCCGGACGTCCGGTGCCTGTAGCATCTTCAGCATTCCTTCTTCTTGTCTCGAGCACTTGTCGGTCCTGTCCTCTTGAGCATCATGTAGAGCTGTCCCGCGGCCTTCGTCCAAGTACCTGAGTATGCATAGAGTCTCTGATGAAGGTAGAGGCCGTACCTCAAGTGAATCCGAAAGATGTAAAGAGAGGAGCGAGGTCACCTCGGTCTCAAAAGCTCTTGCACGTGCTCTAGTCATGGGTCCTTTGGGCACTTGGTGAGGCGATGAAGGGTCCATGGTGATGGCCCTAGGATACACCGTATCATCTCCCCTCCCTTGGGAAAGATCCGACCTCGGATCGAAATCTTCATCACCATGGAAAGGAGAGAGGTCCTTGATGTTGAAAGTATCGATCACGGAGTACTTGTCTCGTGGGATGTCGATCTTGTAGGCGTTGTCGTTGTAGCGTGCTAGCACCTTGAAGGGTCCGTCGGCGCGAGGTAGAAGCTTGGACTTGCGCTCGTGTGGGAAGCGGTCCTTGCGAAGGTGGAGCCAAACAAGATCTCCCGGTTGGAACACCATCGGTGTCTTGTTGACGTTGAACTTGGTGGCGCGACGGTGGACTTGTCGCTCGATCATCGCCCTTGTGTCTTCGTGCACCTTCTTGAGATAAGTTGCCCTTGCACTTGCGTCCATGTTCGTGCGCTCTTGTAGAGGAAGAGGTAGGATGTCCAAAGGCGACAACGGGTTGAAGCCGTAGACGATCTCGAAGGGGGACTTGCCGGTTGTGGAGTGTCTTGCGCGGTTGTAGGCGAACTCGGCGATTGGCAAGCAATGCTCCCATTCCCGAATGTTCCTCTTGATCAACACACGAAGAAGAGTGGAGAGCGTGCGGTTCGTCACCTCCGTCTGACCGTCCGTTTGTGGATGGTACGCCGAAGAAAAGAGAAGCTTGATTCCGAGCTTGGCACATAGTGTTTTCCAAAAGTAACTCAAGAACTTGACGTCCCGGTCGGAGACGATCGTTTTGGGCACGCCGTGTAGACGAAGTATCTCCCTACAAAAGAGAGTGGCAACATGTGAAGCATCGTCTATCTTGTTACAAGGAATGAAATGAGCCATTTTGGAGAACCTATCTACCACGACAAGCACGGAATCTTTGCCATTTTGAGTCCTAGGCAAGCCAAGTATGAAATCCATGCTTATGTCTTCCCATGGGTGGTATGGGATAGGGAGAGGCATGTAAAGACCATAAGATTGAGCTTTGGACTTAGCTTTGCGGCATGTAGAACATCGGTTGGTGAAGCGTGAGACGTCACGAAGCATCTTGGGCCAAAAATAGTTCTTAGAGAGTGTAGCAAACGTCTTGTCTCGTCCAAAGTGTCCCATGAGTCCTCCTCCATGCGATTCCTGCAAAAGGAGCAAACGAAGCGAAGACTCGGGAATGCAAATTTTGTTAGCTCTCATAAGATATCCATCCTTGATGTAGTAGTGTTCCCAAGAAGTGTGAGTCAAGCATTTAGCATAAGCATTTGCAAAGAAAGGATCATGCTCATATAAATCTTTAATATGCTCAAAGCCAATCACATTCAACTCAAGTTGTGTTACAAGCATGCATTTGCGGGAAAGCGCGTCCGCCACAACATTTTCTTTGCCCTTGATGTATTTGATGACATAGGGAAAAGACTCAATGAACTCACTCCATTTAGCATGACGCTTGTTCAACTTAGTTTGACCTTTGAGGTACTTAAGTGTCTCATGGTCCGTATGAAGAATGAATTCATGAGGTCTAAGGTAGTGTTCCCAAACACGTAGAACTCTCACCAAGGCATAAAGCTCTTTATCATAGATAGGATAGTTAAGTTGCGCTCCCGATAGCTTTTCGCTAAAGTACGCAATTGGGCGCTTTTCTTGCATTAGCACGCCACCTATGCCGGTACCACTAGCATCACAATGAATCTCAAACGGTTTGTCAAAGTTTGGTAGGGCTAGAAGTGGTGCGTGCGTGAGCAAGCTCTTAAGCTCATTGAACGCGGTGTCTTGCGAAGGACCCCAAATGAAGGGTGCGCTCTTCTTGCTCAAAGCGTGTAAAGGCATAGCAATGGTGCTAAAGTCCTTCACAAAACGTCTATAGAAACCGGCTAGACCAAGGAAACTACGCACTTGCATGAGATTCGTTGGTTGAGGCCAAGTTTTAATTGCTTCAATTTTAGTTTCATCAACGTTAACACCTTGAGAAGACACGACAAATCCTAGAAAGACAACCTTGTCAACGCCAAAAGTGCATTTTTCCATATTAGCATACAATTGTTGTTTGCGAAGTGCTTGCAAAACTAGTTGGACATGGTCAACATGTTCTTCAAGCGACTTGCTAAACACAAGAATGTCATCAAAGTAAACCACGACAAAGACACCTATGTAGGGTCGAAGAACAAAGTGCATAAGACGCACAAAAGTGCCGGGTGCTTCCGATAAACCCATTGGCATGACAAGCCACTCATATAACCCAAACTTGGTTTTGAAAGCAGTTTTCCACTCATCACCCTCTTGAATGCGAATTTGGTAGTAACCACTTTTAAGATCAATTTTTGAAAAGATGGTGGCACCACAAAGTTCATCAAGCATGTCATCTAAGCGAGGAATAGGGTGACGATATCTAACGGTGATAGCATTTATCGGGCGGCAATCGGAACACATGCGAAAAGTTCCGTCTTTCTTAGGCACGAGAATAACGGGAACGGCACAAGGGCTTAGACTTTCACGTACGTGACCCTTGTCGATGAGGTTTTGCACTTGCCGTTGTATCTCCTTCGTTTCCTCGGGGTTGACGCGGTAAGGAGCTTTGTTTGGAAGGGGAGCACCGGGTACGAGGTCGATGCGGTGTTCTATCCCTCGAAGTGGAGGTAGACCCGGTGGTAGCTCATCCGGAAAGACGTCCGAGAATTCCTGCAACAATTTAGACAACACAAAAGGTGGAGGTGGTGAAGTGTTAGTAGGCTTGGCTTCCCCTTTGCATAGAAGCACAAGGTGGAAGACGCTCGATGGGTTCTCACACACTTCTCTCATCTCACGTTTGGTAGCAAATAGCACTAGTTGCTTCTTGTCGCTCATCGTGGAGTCGCTCATATTTGGCTTGTGGCTCTCACTCTCTTTTTGGTGGCTCGCTCTCTCACCATTCTCTCCACGATGGGTGGTAGGTAAAAGCTTGTCGGCGGCAACTTGACTTGGGGACATTGGCCGAAGTGATGTAGGGTGGAACCCTAATCAGCGGATCTTTCACGTTTGGAGGTTGGCACACGATGAACACGGGGAAAACACGGAGAAAGATGGGGAAAACACAAGAGAGAACACTCAAATCAACACGGAAGCAATCACACAAGTGCTAGATTCGCGATACAAGGTCGAGATACATGATCCAAGGTCAACAACGGTGATACAGATAGTCTTCTCCCGGAGGAGGTCTTGGAATCCCGTGGGATCTTCCCGTTAGGGGTCTTGAATCCAGAGGTGGATCTTCTCCGTAGAGGCGCACCGGTCTCGTGGGAGAAATCCACACAAGTGTCAAATGAGCTAAAACCACAGCTAACCCTAAACGGAAAGAGGAGAGGAGTATATATAGTCTTCGGGGCGAACGGGTACATGGGCCTCGGCCCAGGGGGCTGCACGCAGGCAGATCAGGGGCCGGATGTCCGGGCGGCGGCCCGGATGTCCGGGGCTTCGAGGAACGCCGGACGTCCGGGGCCATGGGCCGGATGTCCGGGCTGGAGTGGCCTGGTCTCGGGTGCTCTCTGGACAGAGGCGCCGGATTTCCGGGCCCGGGGCCGGATGTCCGGGCCGTGCTTGGCCGGATGTCCGGGCCCTGGCCGGATGTCCGGGCCCTGTAGCTTCAGTCGCTGCTGGTCTTCTGTAGATGATGGCCCAGGTGCCGGATGTCCGGGCCATGGCGCCGGATGTCCGGGGCCTGGAGCTCCCTTCTGCCCTTCTTGATGCATCGGTTCGTACGTGGCCTTGGGGACTTGTTCACCTTCACGCTCTTCTCCGAAGCGGTCTCCTTCACACCTGAGCACACAAAGCACACTCGCTTGAGGTAGCAACCATGTCTCGCAAGATTCATAAGGAAGTAGGGCTAGGAGTGACGTCACCTCGGTCTCGAAAGCTCTAGTACGGGCACGTGTCATCGGTCCTTGAGGCACTTGAGGGGGTGAAGGAGGGTCCATGGGGATGGCCCTAGGATACACCGTATCACTTCACCAACCGCTGTTCTACATGCCGCAAAGCTAAGTCCAAAGCTCAATCTTATGGTCTTCATATGCCTCTTCCTATTCCATATCACCCATGGGAAGACATAAGCATGGATTTCATACTTGGCTTGCCTAGGACTCAAAATGGCAAAGATTCCGTGCTTGTCGTGGTAGATAGGTTCTCCAAAATGGCTCATTTCATTCCTTGTAACAAGATCGACGATGCTTCACATGTTGCAACTCTCTTTTGCAGGGAGATACTTCGTCTACACGGCGTGCCCAAAACGATCGTCTCCGACCGGGACGTCAAGTTCCTGAGTTACTTTTGGAAAACACTATGTGCCAAGCTCGGAATCAAGCTTCTATTTTCTTCGGCGTACCATCCACAAACGGACGGCCAGACGGAGGTGACGAACCGCACGCTATCCACTCTCCTTCGTGTGTTGATCAAGAGGAACATCCGGGAATGGGAGCATTGCTTACCAATCGCCGAGTTCGCCTACAACCGCGCAAGACACTCCACAACCGGCAAGTCCCCCTTCGAAATCGTCTACGGCTTCAATCCGTTGTCGCCTTTGGACATCCTACCTCTTCCTCTCCAAGAGCGCACGAACATGGACGCAAGTGCAAGGGCAGCTTATCTCAAGAAGGTGCACGAAGACACAAGGATATTTTGCTATCTTATATACCAAGCATTATATGTAGACGTGATATTCATATGATTCAACATAGACGTGATATTCATATTGTAAAATCTTTTTAGATACACTTGTGTATTTTCAACATCTTTGAGTCATTTTGACGATTGCATTGAATTTGTGCCACATCCTAACCAAGCTCCTCTCAAAGCTTTACTTGTAGGTGTGAGAATCGACACGAAGTGATACCAATAGTGCTATTTCCGGGTTACATTGTTGAGTGATCATTGATCCATTTTCAACCTCGGTTAAGGTACATTGATATTGTCTTCTCCTTTCTCCCACTCACATACTTGCTTGTGATGATGGATAGGCCAAGTTCATCTACCAACCCGATCTTCGATGATCCTCAAGAAGCGAACAACTACGTCACCAAACTACATCTATTCGGTGTCCAACGAGCTCTACATCAAGAGAGTGAAGCTATGCGAGAGTACATTGGTCAAGTTGCCGAGGACGCGCGACAATTCCAACAAAGCACCAAGGAGCAAATCGACCTCATCAACACCAACATGTCTACTCAATACAATGAGCTCCGGACATTGATCATCAACCGACGTTCTTCCTCAACATCTTCTCATCGAAGAAGCCGCTCAAGTCGACATACCGACTCAACGCAAGACTCAAGTACACCTACGTCAAACACTCTTCGTCAAGCCGCACGTCAAGCTCGACACGAACATCGGCAACCTCTACATGACAAGAGTTCTCAAGAGCTATTCGACGAGCAAGACAATCGACGACGTCAAAACCAAGCTACACTTGAGCAAGCACAAGAACAGCAACGACTACGCCAACTACAACAAGAGCGAGCTCGCCAATATCAAGACGAACAAGATGCCGAGGCTAACCGTCAAGCACAACAACGTCGAGAAGCTCAAGCTATGGAGGCGCAACGTGCTCTACAAGATGCACATCGCAATGTGGCAGCCCGCACTCGTCACAATCGTCAAGAAGAGGATTTCCTTCGCGATGAGATGCAAGAAAGGCGCCATCAAGCAAGAATGCAAGAAGAAGCTCCTCCTCAAGCGCGACAAGAGCAACAATACCGACAAGAACATCAACTCCAACAAGACCGTCTACACCCTCAAGAGCAACATGATATGGCAAACCGCCAACATCGAGATCATCCTCCCAATAGGCAAGGAAACAATGACGAGCATCGCTATGGCAAGCTCAAGTTCACCATGCCTAAGTTCTCCGGAAGCATCGATCCCGAAGACTACCTCTCATGGGCATTGAAAGTTGACAAGATCTTTCGCCTTCACAATTTCGATGAAGAGAAGAAGATCGCTATGGCATCACTTGAGTTCCAAGACTATGTTCTCATTTGGTGGGAGCAAATCATGGAGAGAAGAGAAGCCAAAGGCGAACCTCCTATCACCAATTGGGCTCAAATGAAGGAAGTGATGAGAGCACGCTTCGTGCCTACACACTACAACCGAGACTTGTTCAAGAAGCTACAACTCCTCAAGCAAGGAACCAAGTCCGTTGAAGAGTACTACAAGGAGATGGAGATTGCTATGATAAGAGCAAACATCAAGGAAGATGAAGAGCAAACAATGGCGAGATTCTTGAATGGACTCAACTATCCTATCAAGAAGATTGCGGACTTCCAACCATACAACAATCTCCTCGAGCTAGTACACCAAGCAACCAAAGCGGAGCGACAAGTTCAAGAGGACTACAAGTACTCCAAGTTCAACTCCAAGAACTTTGGCTCCTACAACCAAGCTTCAACGACTTCGGCTACTCCTCCTACCTCTACCAAGACTTCTACAAACTTCGGAGACAAGCCAAGCTACAAGAATGCGACTACATCGAGTCGTCCACCTTCTACCAACAACTTCAAGCCAAGAGCTTCCTCTACTACAACTCCTACCGAAGACAATAACAAGACGAGCTCCATCAAATGCTTCAAGTGCCAAGGACGAGGCCACAAGTCATTTGAGTGCAAGACCGTTCGCACCATGATCATCAACGACGACGGATCTTATGACTCCATGAGCGATGATGAGATGGAGGCACTTGAGCATGTCGCTATGCATCGCCAAGTCAATGAAGAAGAAGACAATCAAGTGTTTTGCGACAATGACTCAAGCCCCAACCTTGTTGTCTCCAAAGTATTGACACTCCAACATCAACAAGATGACGACCAACGATGTCATATTTTTCATACGAAGGCCGGCATCAATGGACGCTCCGTCAAGGTTATCATCGATGGCGGAAGTTGCCACAACTTGGCAAGTGAAGAGCTATGCGACAAGCTTCATTTGGTAAAGACGAAGCATCCGCACCCCTACAAGGTCCAATGGCTCAACGACGCCGGAATTCTTCGAGTCGAGCACACCGTGCAAGTCTCTTTCAAGATTGGCGCCTACGAGGACACCCTTGAGTGTGATGTGATACCCATGTCCGTGTGCCACCTTATTCTTGGACGCCCATGGCAATATGATCGTGGAGTCACACACAATGGACGGACAAATCACTATCATTTCAAAATGAAGGGCAAGGAATTCGTGCTTCGGCCAATGTCCCCAAGTCAAGTTGCCGCCGACAAGCTTTTACCTACCACCCATCGTGGAGAGAATGGTGAGAGAGCGAGCCACCAAAAAGAGAGTGAGAGCCACAAGCCAAATATGAGCGACTCCACGATGAGCGACAAGAAGCAACTAGTGCTATTTGCTACCAAACGTGAGATGAGAGAAGTGTGTGAGAACCCATCGAGCGTCTTCCACCTTGTGCTTCTATGTAAAGGGGAAGCCAAGCCTACTAACACTTCACCACCTCCACCTTTTGTGTTGTCTAAATTGTTGCAGGAATTCTCGGATGTCTTTCCGGATGAGCTACCACCGGGTCTACCTCCACTTCGAGGGATAGAACACCGCATCGACCTCGTACCCGGTGCTCCCCTTCCAAACAAAGCTCCTTACCGCGTCAACCCCGAGGAAATGATACAGGGTGGAACCCTAATCAGCGGATCTTTCACGTTTGGAGGTTGGCACACGATGAACACGGGGAATCACAAGGGAGAGATGGGGGAAACACAAGAGGAAAACACTCAATCAACACGGAAGCAATCACACAAGTGCTAGATTCGCGATACAAGGTCGAGGTACATGATCCAAAGTCAACAACGGTGATACAGATAGTCTTCTCCCGGAGGAGGTCTTGATATCCCTGGGGATCTTCTCCGTTGAAGGAGGTCCTGAATCCGTAGTGGATCTTCTCCGTAGAGGCGCACCGTCTCGTGGGAGAAATCCACACAAGTATCAAATGAGCTAAACCACAGCTGAGTCTAAAGGGAGGAGGTCAACAGTATTTATATTACACACGCGGTCGCCGTCGTAGCGGACGTCCGGGGGTTACCGGACGTCCGGTGGTTCCGGAGGGACCGGACGTCCGGTAATCCTCGGATTTCCGCTATTTAGCTTCTGTTGCCGAAGTCACGGACGTCCGGTGGTTTCCGGTCGTCCGGTCGTCTGGAAGGGGCCGGACGTCCGGTGTTTTCCGGTCGTCCGGTGCCTGGGAGTCGCCGGTCGTCCGGTGCAGGCCGGACGTCCGGTGCCTGTAGCATCTTCAGCATTCCTTCTTCTTGTCTCGAGCACTTGTCGGTCCTGTCCTCTTGAGCATCATGTAGAGCTGTCCCGCGGCCTTCGTCCAAGTACCTGAGTATGCATAGAGTCTCTGATGAAGGTAGAGGCCGTACCTCAAGTGAATCCGAAAGATGTAAAGAGAGGAGCGAGGTCACCTCGGTCTCAAAAGCTCTTGCACGTGCTCTAGTCATGGGTCCTTTGGGCACTTGGTGAGGCGATGAAGGGTCCATGGTGATGGCCCTAGGATACACCGTATCAAGGTGTCGGTGCAGTAGAATGTGTGGAAGTAGAGGATGCACGCGGTGTCCATGATGAAGGTCGACCTACAGAAAAGTTAGTCCGCGCCAATGCCTGTCGATCCTGCACTTCACGTTCAGCTTTACAAGCAAGATGGAATAAACGAGTGATATTATTATAATCCTTATACTCTATAATGGTCTGAATCTCTCTATTTAATCCACCCATAAAACGTGCAAGCATAGCTTCATTCTCCTCAACAATACCACATCTAATCAGGCCAGTTTGTAATTGCTGATAATATTCTTCTACAAAAAATTTCCTTGTCTTAAGCGCTGCAATTTTTGCAGTAATTCATGTTGATAATATGGTGGAACCCAATGAGTACGCATAGCAGTTTTCAAAGCAGCCCAAGTAGTTGGAATAGGATATAATCTACAATGTTCAGACCACCAAACACATGCAAAACTAGTGAAAGCACAAACAGCAGCAGGAACACGTCTCTCCTCGGGATAGTGTAAACATGTAAAACGTTGTTCAGTTTCTAACTCCCAAGTAAGATATATATCAGGAACATATCTACCCTCTGGTGGAATATTCCATTTCAGTTTAGGAAGATGGTCATGTACCTCAGGTGGTGGTGCAACCCTACCGTTGCGATGATATGCATGAGGACGACCTGGTGGTGGTGGTGCTGGTGGTTGCACGTAGTTCTGATTTTGGTCAACCTCATCCTCGTAATGGTCCTCCACCTTTGCAGTAGCAGCAGGAGCTACAGAAACATCAACAACGGCACCAGAAGTTTGACTAGGCTCAAGGGGAACGCGCTGTGCTCGTCCCACTTGATTTGGAAGGCGATGTTGTTGTTGTTGTTGTTGTTGTTGTTGTTGTTGTTGTTGTTGTTGTTGTTGTTGTTGTTGTTGTTGTTGTTGTTGTAGAGGTGCGACAGCTGCAGCAGCCGGTGGTGGTGGAAAACATGAAAGCAATTCAGCAAACTTGTTATCGAGCTTTGTTTCAAACGTCTTCTCCATGCCATCTATCTTCTCCATGGCCTCGTCAAATCTGTTTAGCACATCTTGCACCTGTACACTCATCATTTGCTGAAACTTATCATGAAGCTCCTTGTTCGTCAAGTTCTCCCAGTCAGTCTCGTCGGCTTGTGATCCTGGCATGGTTAGCAGCAATAGAAACACACAAGAATATGATCCTACAGACTACTAGAAATGGTGGTGGTCGGGCGTCACAAATCCGTCAAGCAAATCTCAAATTCTTACCAGTTCTTACCCAGCAGCAGATGGTGATCGGCAACTGTGGTAGTCAAAACTCTCAAAGGTTGGATAAAGCGATTACCAAGGAGAGTCAAAACGCATGACGTAGATGTATGTGGAGCTGGGAAGGCTTATAAGATGGTAGGGAAAAGGGTCAGCAATAATCAATTCAGAGATGCAAAGTTGAATAAACGCTCAACGACGGTACTGTCCTGGTCCTAGGCTAGACCGTGCTAGAGACGCGAGCCTAGAACACTAACAAAATCACAGCGCAGCACGTAAACAAGGGAGGAGCACACTCTGAATTTTTTTTTCTTTTTATTTCCTCTTTTTTTTGCTCCGCAACAATTTTTTTCGAAAAAGTCTACAAATGGTCTAAAACCTGCCTAGCCAATTTTTTTTTTAAAAGTCTACAATTTTTTTTTTGAGTTTGGAACTATTTTTCTACTGCGGGTAGCACGGATGTTTGGGAGTCCTTCTCCGTCACGACTCGGAGTATGGCGTGATCTGGAAATCCAAAACAAAGTAACAAAATACTGGACTCGGAATAGGACTGGTGGCGGAGATGAATCTGGTGGAACTCGGACTGGTGGCGAAGATGAATCTGGTGGAACTCGGACTGGTGGCGGATATATGTTGCAGGTGGACTCGGATTGGCGTGATGGTGACGGATATGTGGGGGCCTATATGGACTCGGATTGGCGGTGAATATGTGGTGGTGGTATATGGCAGCGGTGATGAAGTTGGTGCGGTGGTGGTATATGGCAGCAACGATGATGATGATGCGGTGGTGATATATGGCAACGGCGACGTGACAACCTGTGAACAGAACTCGAAACTCTAAAGGACTAGACGCTAAGACCAGCAACTTGACACGACGATGCAACCACAAATTCAACAAAGCAAATACAAAAAAGATTATGCAAAGGCTCAGATTGGTTCGGATGGGAAAAACTAACCCTAATTTTTTTTGGCTTTTTCGTGGACTATAGGTATGAAGAACAGACTCGATCTAAACTACGAAAAACTGTAAAATCTCACCGAGCAACCTGGAAATCTGATACCACTTGATAGAGGCAAAGGTGTCCCGTCTTTCGATGAGATGGTGGCTATCGTTTTCAGTGGAGTAGACTCTGACGATCCGACTACGAACGTGCGACGATGTCGCGCCTTAGCAATCGCTAAACTAACTCTGAGAGGTTATTGACCACGCCGGAGCACGATCAACCTGACCACGAGGGTCTATTTCCTGCAAGCAAACGAAGAACAAGCAAGAAACTAAGATTGCAATCTGGATATTGCTAATATAAGAGGAAAGCTTTATTGATCAGGATGGGGTTCTGTGACGCCTTGGTCTGGTCGTTGAACACAAATGAAGTACGCGAAGTTGCAGCTACGGCGAACTTTTAATCTAAACAAATCCCAAAGTCTAAACGACGCCCTAAGGGCTGTATATATGGGGGAAAGAGGGGGGGAATTTCGTGGCCCTTGGTGGAGGGGTCCGAAACCAACCCTAACTCTTGTTTCCCGACACATACGGACTCTAAAAATAGCCTATACTCAAGTATTTCGAAATTACATGGGCCTGGCCCAATAATAAGGTGACGCAACACCTATAATAGCCTTTGGACGAAATTTATGAAGTGGCATCTTGTATATTTCGTCTAAGGCTTCACGCACTCATTATGGTGGCTTCAAAGTCCCGAAATCATCACTTGTAACTCCATTCTTGTTCCCCTTGCGCATGCCATCATCTCCATGCTTGATCTTGCTCCAATGTTCATCCTTCTTGTCCAAGCTAGGCCCTTCATTTGTAAGCAAGACAAATGTATCCAATTTAGGCAGCATCATATTCTCATGAACATTAGATTCATTACCAAGAAACGAAAGTACCTGGTAATTTAATTGGCGTGCGCGAGCTCTAGTAATTGGTCCTGTATATGTGTCAGTTGGAGCTGTGGGTGTAACCTTGTTAGTGATGTCCTCATTAGGGTGGCGCCGTCGGGTCGGACGTCCGTTGGGTCACCGGACGTTCGGTGGCTCGGGAGGGACCGGACGTCCGGTAATCCTCGGATTTCCGCTATTTACGTTCTGTCGTCGGTGTCACGGACGTCCGGAGGCTTCCGGTCGTCCGGTCTTCGGGAGTCGTCAGTCGTCCGGTGAGCGTCGGACGTCCGGTGCCTGGGAGTGACCGGTCGTCCGGTAGGGGCCGGACGTCCGGTGCCTGTAGCGTCTTCAGCCGTCCTTCTTCTCGTTCCAAGCACTTGTCGATCCCGCCGTCTTGTCCACTGCGCAGGGCTGTCCCGTGGCCTTCATCCAAGTACCTGAGTATGCATAGAGTTTCTGATGAGGGTAGATGTCATGTTCCATGTGAGTCGAGAGGAAACCGGTAAAGGAGCGAGTTCACCTCGGCTTCGAGAGCTCTTGTACGGGCTCGTGTCATTGGTCCTTTGGGCACTTGGTGAGTCGATGGTATGTCCATGGGGATGACCTTGGGATGCTCCGCATCATCTCCCCTCCCTTGGGAAAGATCCGACCTCGGATCGAAATCTTCATCACCATGGAAAGGAGATATGTCCTTGACGTTGAAGGCATCGCTCACGTTGTACTTGTCTCGTGGGATGTCGATCTTGTAGGCGTTGTTGTTGTAGCGTGCTAGCACCTTGAAGGGTCCGTCGGCGCGAGGTAGTAGTTTGGACTTGCGCTCGTGTGGGAAATAGTCCTTGCGAAGATGAAGCCAAACAAGATCTCTCGGTTGGAACACCATTGGTGCCTTGTTGGTGTTGAGCTTGGTGGTGAGGTGATGGACTTGTCGCTCGATTGTTGCCCTTGTATCTTCATGCACCTTCTTGAGATAGCTTGCTCGTGCACTTGCGTCCATGTTGATGCGCTCTTGTAGAGGTGGAGGTAGAATGTCCAATCGGGACAACGGGTTGAAGCCGTAGACGACCTCGAAGGGGGACTTGCCGGTAGTCGAATATCTTGCGCGGTTGTAGGCGTACTCGGCGATGGGCAAGCATTGCTCCCATTCCTTGATGTTCCTCTTGATCAACACGCGAAGAAGCGTCGAAAGTGTGCGGTTCGTCACCTCCGTTTGGCCGTCGGTTTGTGGATGATATGCCGAAGAGAAGAGGAGCTCTATGCCGAGTTTGGCGCATAGAGTCTTGCAAAAGTAGCTCAAGAACTTGACGTCCCGGTCCGGCACGATTGTCGTGGGTCCTCCATGAGATTCATGACATTTGTCGATGAGTTGTTGCACTTGCCGTTGTATCTCCTTGGTTTCCTCGGGGTTGACGCGGTAAGTAGCCTTGTTTGGAAGTGGTGCGCCGGGTATGAGGTCGATGCGGTGTTCGATGCCGCGAAGTGGAGGTAGACCCGGAGGTAGCTCATCGGGAAAGACGTCCGAGAATTCCTGCAATAATTGAGACAACACTAAAGGTGGAGGTGGTGAAGTGTTAGTAGGTTTGGCTTCCCCTTTGCATAAAAGCACAAGGTGAAAGACACTCGATGGGTTCTCAGACACTTCTCTCATCTCACTTTTGGTGGCAAATAGCACTAGTTGCTTCTTGTCGCTCATCGTGGAGTCGCTCATATTTGGCTTGTGGCTCTCACTCTCCTTTTGGTGGGTCACTCTCTCACCATTCTCTCCACGGTGGTTGGTAGGTAAGTGTTTGTCGGCCGCTACTTGACTTGGTGACATGGGACGTAGCACAAATTCCTTACCCTTCATCTTGAAGCTATAGTGGTTGGTCCATCCATTGTGTGTGACTCCACGATCATATTGCCATGGTCGTCCAAGTAGAAGGTGGCACACGGACATAGGGACCACATCACACTCAAGTGTGTCCTCGTAGGCACCTACCTTGAAGGAGACTTGCACGGTGTGCTCGACTCGAAGAATTCCGGCATCATTAAGCCACTGGACCTTGTAGGGATGAGGGTGCTTCGTCTTGATCAAATGTAGCTTGTCGCATAGCTCTTCGCTTGCCAAATTATGACAACTTCCTCCATCGATGATAACCTTGACGGAGCATCCATTAATGAGATTGGGACTCGAGTCATTGTGGCAAAACACTTGATGGTCTTCTTCTTCGTTCACTTGGCGATGCATAACTACATGCGCAAGGGCTTCCATCTCATCATCGCTCATCGAGTCATAAGATCCGTCATCATTGATGATCATGGTACGAACGGTCTTGCACTCAAATGATTTGTGGCCTCGCCCTTGGCACTTGAAGCATTTGATGGAACTCGTCTTGGAGTTGTCCTCGGTTGGATTTGTAGATGATGAAGCTCTTGGCTTGAAGTTGTTGGTAGAAGGTGGCCGACTAGATGTAGTCGCATTCTTGTAGTTTGGCTTGTCGCCGAAGTTTGTAGATGGCTTGGTAGAGGTAGGAGGAGCCGAAGTCGTTGAAGCATGGTTGTCGGAGCCGAAGTTCTTGGAGGTGAAATTGGAGTACTTGTAGTCCTCTTGAACTTGTCGCTCCGCTTTGGTTGCTTGGTGTACTAGCTCAAGGAGGCTTGTCTATCGTTGAAAGTCCGCAGTCTTCTTGATAGGATAGTTGAGTCCATTCAAGAATCTCGCCATCGTTTGCTCTTCATCTTCCGTGATGTTGGCTCTTATCATGGCAAACTCACTCTTCAACGGACTTGGTACCTTGCTTTAGGAGTTGTAGCTTCTTGAACAAGTCATGGTTGTAGTGTGTTGGCACGAAGCGTGCTCTCATGACTTCCTTCATTTGAGCCCAAGTAGTGATAGGAGGTTCGCCTTTTGCTTCTCTTCTCTCTATGATTTGCTCCCACCATATGAGAACATAGTCTTGGAACTCAAGGGAGGCCATTACAATCTTCTTCTCTTCATCAAAGGTGTGAAGGCAAAAGATCTTATCAACCTTCAATGCCCATGAGAGGTAGTCTGATAGAGGCAAAGGTGTCCCGTCTTTCGATGAGATGATGGCTATCGTTTTGGAGGAACTCGACTTTGACGATCCGACTACGAACGTGCAAGGACGTCGCACCTTAGCAATCGCTAAATCAACTCCGAGAGGTTATTGACCACGCCGGAGCACGATCAACCTGACCACGAAGGTCTGTTTCCTGCAGGCAAACAAAGAACAAGCAAGAAACTGAGATTGCAATCTTAATATTGCGAATTCAAGAGGAAAGCTTTATTGATCAAGTGGGGTTCTGTGACGTCTTTGTCTGGTTGTTGAACACAAACGAAGTACGCGAAGTTGGAGCTATGGTGAACTTTAATCTAAACAAAACCCAAAGTCTAAATGACGCCCTAAGGGCTGTATATATGGGGGAAAGAGGGGGGAATTTCGTGGCCCTTGGTGGAGGGGTCCGAAACCAACCCTAACTCTTGTTTCCCCACACATACGGACTCTAAAAACAGCCTATACTCAAGTATTTCGAAATTACATGGGCCTGGCCCAATAATAAGGTGATGCAGCACCTATAATAGCCTCTGGACGAAATTTATGAAGTGGCATCTTGTGTATTTCGTCCAAGGCTTCTCGCACTCATTATGGTGGCTTCAAAGTCCTGAAATCATCACTTGTAACTCCATTCTTATTCCCCTTGCGCATGCCATCATCTCCATGCTTGATCTTGCGCCAATGTTCATCCTTCTTGTCCAAGCTAGACCCTTCATTTGTTAGCAAGACAAATGTATCCAATTTAGGCAGCATCATATTCTCATGAACATTAGAATCATTACCAAAAAACGAAGGTACCTGGTAATTTAATTGGCGTGCGCGAGCTCTAGTAATTGGTCTTGTATATGTGTCAGTTGGAGCCTCTATCACAAAATGCCCTCTTCCCTTACAACGACGACAAATAATATCACTGGTGTGCCCTGTTGATGCCATGGAAGAAGAAGAACTCTGTGCAGGCCCAATAGGTAACAACGACGACATATAATGGTGGTTGTGCCTGCTTCCTTGTATCACGGCTGGAGGTAACAACTGATGGAGGTGTCGGTGCAGTAGAATGTGTGGAAGTAGAGGATGCACGCGGTGTCCATGATGAAGATCGACCTGCACAAAAGTTAGTCCGCGCCAATGCCTGTCGATCCTGCAGTTCACGTTCAGCTTTACAAGCAAGATGGAATAAACGAGTGATATTATTATAATCCTTATACTCTAGAATGGTCTGAATCTCTGTATTTAATCCACCCATAAAACGTGCAAGCATAGCTTCATTCTCCTCAACTATACCACATCTAATCAGGCCAGTTTGTAATTGCTGATAATATTCTTCTGCATAATTTTTTTCCTTGTCTTAAGCGCTGCAATTTTTTAAGTAATTCACGTTGATAATATGGTGGAACCCAACGAGTACGCATAGCAGTTTTCAAAGCAGTCCAAGTAGCTGGAATATGATATAATCTACAATGTTCAGACCACCAAACACATGCAAAACTAGTGAAAGCACAAACAGTAGCAGGAACACGTCTCTCCTCGGGATAGTGTAAACATGTAAAACGTTTTTCAGTTTCTAACTCCCAAGTAAGATATATATCGGGAACATATCTACCCTCAAATGGTGGAATATTCCATTTTAGTTTAGGAAGATGGTCATGTACCTCAGGTGGTGGTGCAGCCCTACCGTTGCGATGATATGCATGAGGACGACATGGTGGTGGTGGTGCTGGTGGTTGCACATAGTTCTGATTTTGGTCAACCTCATCCTCGTAATGGTCCTCCACCTCTGCAGTAGCAGCAGGAGCTACAAAAACATCAACAACGGCACCAGAAGCTTGACCAGGCTCAAGGGGAACGCGCTATGCTCGTCCCACTTGATTTGGAAGGCGCTGTTGTATTTGTTGTTGTTGTTGTTGTTGTAGAGGTGGGACAGCTGCAGCAGCCGGTGGTGGTGGAAAACACGAAAGTAATTCAGCAAACTTGTTATCGGGCTTTGTTTCAAATGTCTTCTCCATGCCATCTATATTCTCCATGGCCTCGTCAAATCTGTTTAGCACATCTTGCACCTGTCCACTCATCATTTGCTGAAACTTATCATGAAGCTCCTTGTTCGACAAGTTCTCCCAGTCAGTCTCGTCGGCTTGTGATCCTGGCATGGTTATAGCAATAGAAACACACAAGAATATGATCCTACAGACTACTAGAAAATGGTGGTGGTCGGGCATCACAAATCCGTCAAGCAAATCTCAAATTCTTACCATTTCTTACCCAGCAGCAGGTGGTGATCGGCAACCGTGGTAGTCGAAACTCTCAAAGGTTGGATAAAGTGATTACCAGGGAGAGACAAAACGCACGACGTAGATGTATGTAGAGTTGGGAAGGCTTATAAAATGGGTAGCAAAAAGGGTCAGCAATAATCAATTCAGAGATGCAAAGTTGAATAAACGCTCAACGACGGTACTGTGCTTGTCCTAGGCTAGACCGCACTAGAGACGCGAGCTTAGAACATTAACAAAATCACGGCGCTGCACGTACACTCTGAAAAAAATCGCCTCTTTTTTTGGCGCTCTTTTTTTGGCGCTGCTTTTTTTTGCCGAAAATCACTATAATGGCGAGTATCTCAAAACACTTCCCAAGTCAAACTAAGATGATAGGCATGAAATTTTTTTGACGAATTTTTTTTCGGAATCAGGGCAGCGATGATGAGGACATGACTACCTTGGATACGACCAAAAATATTGCATACATGTATATTTGTGAGGTGATTTCTAATGCAAACTATGCAACAATTTATTTATGTCATCCAGGACAAAAATACTTCACAGACTTTTGTGCCATGTCTAATTCCAGGTGTATGGGACATTTGTACAATCCACATATGAAGATAAGGGAACAAGAGAAGTTTAGGTGCTGTTCAAAAAGTTCTCTCACGTCACTTTTGGGCCAAGAGAAGATAGAGTCCAAGTCTCTCACGTGCTGCATCCAGATTCGGACGGCACCGACATACCTGACTCAAAACGGCAAGAACTCCCTCATACGGACTCCGAATTGGGTGATTCTTTTTTTGTTGGAAACTAGATTTCGTACACTTTCCAACCCAATTGGATTCACCTACAAATTCGTCCGGAGCGTTGAGATATCGATGAAACAATCTGACGCTGCAGCAGAATCCGAGTCAAACTACAAGTCAAATGGTGTTGCATCACCTCCACTTGGGCCCATGAGCCTTGTACGACCTATGGTTAGTTTTAGGCTGCCTTGGGACGTCCTTCCACCTCCTTGGCCGCCACTCCTTGCTCCTATATAAGTAGATCCATCTAGTAGCTTTTTCTTTGGGATTTGTTTAGTCAAAAGTTAGCCATTGCAACTTCATGTACTTCGTTTGTGTCCAACGACCAGACCAAGACCGCTTACGGATCCCCACCTTTATCAATACTTCATTTATATTTGCAATATTCAGATTGCTTTATCATGTTCTTGCTTGTTCTTCAATTGCATGCAGGAATAGACCTTCGTGGTCAGGCTGATCGTGCTTCTGGCATCGTCAGTAACCCCTGGAGATCGGGCCCCTCGCCTCTATCAAGTGGTATCAGTTTCCAGGTTGCTCGGTGAGTATTTTTAGTTATTCCTAGATTAGATTAATTTTCTTACCTATTGTCCAAGGAAAAGCCACAAAAAAAGTTAGATCTATTCATCATTTGTCCTAGCCAGTCTGAGTCTTTGCAATTTTCTTTTCATTGTTTGCATTATTGAATTATCGGTTGCATCGGCGTGTCGAGTTGTTGGTCTTAGTGTTTAGTTCGTTAGAGTTTCGAGTTCTGTTCACATTAGTCACGTCACCGCTCGATCGGTATCCCTTCCGCTGTCCACCACCTCATCCATCAATTTCCACCTCGTGCTACCCATCGTTCATTGTCACAATCATACTTGAAGTCGTTCGCATCTTTGCTTGATCCAATCTGCATCTTATCTAGTTTGTCTTGGAAAGAGGGAGAAAAAAAAGAAAGAGAAAAAAAGTAATAAAAAAAAGAGGAGAGAAAGAAAAAGAAAAAAAGTGTGAGAAAAAAGAAAAAGAAGAAAAAGAAAGTTGGAGAGAGAGTTGTTGTATATTCTGCTTGGCAGTTGTTTTCATCATTATCTTTACTGCCGTTGTGATCTTCACTTATATCTTGCTGTTCAGAGCTACTTCGTATCCTTTATTGATGCTAGTTGTGCTACAGCGTGACTTCATTAGTGTTCTAGGCTCGCGTCTCTAGTCTGGTCTAGCCTAGGACCAGCACAGTACCGTCGTTGAGCGTTTATTCAACATTGCATCTCTGAATTGATTATTGCTAACCTTTTTCTACCATATATAGCCAACCCAGCTCCACATATTTCTACACCGTGCATATTTACGTTCACCTGGCAATCGCTTTACTCAATCTTTGGAGTTATTTGACACCGCTGGTTGCCTATCACCACCTGCTGCATGGTAAGAATTTGTAATATATTGATATTTGCTTTACTATGAGCGCTTTACCACCACATCCTAGTAGTTCATAGGAACATTATTCTCGAATTTTGTTTCTTGTTTCTACTAATCATGACAGGTACCGGAGACAGAAGTTCTTGGACGACGGATACATCTTCACCATCACGAGACGTGGGACAACACACACAAGAACATGGTCAGGTTATTTCTTTACCGTCATTTGAGGGTAGATTTAATCCTGCTATTTATCTTGCTTGGGAGTTTGAGGTCGAACTAATTTTTGCTAGCCATGATTTTTCTGAACTTGAGAGAGTACGAGTTGCCACTAGAGCATTTACTGGTTTTTCTTCTGTTTGGTGGAGTGTGCATTGTAAGAAAAATATTGATAACCAACCCGCAACTTGGAAAGATTTGAAGGCTGTAATGAGAAAACATTTTTTTCCTCCTTACTATCGCCGTGAATTGCTTCGTAAATTGGAACAATTGAAACAAGGCAGTAACACTGTTCGTGCTTACTACCAAGAGTTCAAATCTTATATGCATCATTGTGACATAGAAGAATATGAGGATGATACAATGAATAGATTTTTTGGTGGTTTGAACCATGATATTCGTGCAAGATTTCAGTATATTCCTCGTTGCATTATTAGTATTTATGTTCGTGCTTGTACCTTTGAGAGGCAAATACAGGAGGATGCATTGTGTGACTACAACAACTAATATTCCAGTTCATGCTCACCACCACTGGTTGGTTCCTCCGCCATTGCACCTACTAGAGCAGCCACACCTCCAATTGTGAGCGTGACATCATCTAAAGTGTATGGTACATTGTCATCGTCCGTACCTACATCAGCTACGTCTTTGCGACAATGTAACAGTAAAATCAATGATGATATAACTTTACATGAGGATGATGCATATATAGTTAACTTGAATACATCATGTATTGAATTACCTGTTGATTTGAGCACACCAGCTAGTTTAGATAATCATGTTACTGTCATGAATGCGTCATGTGATCAAACAACTAAAATACCAACAATTTTGAGTGCACCCATTGAATTAACTGTTGATGCAAAAGAATCATGTGCATTAGAGAATAAATCAGATTTGGATAAAATAAATTTGAAAATAATTGTGCCAATGTTTAATCATTTTGATATGACCTCTAATCTTGGTGACGATTCTATGTCAAATGACTTATTGCATGTTTGCTTATTTAGGCATGTTGTAGCCTGTGAATTTCATGCAAGTAAGGTTTACTCGCCAATGTTGGGATGGTTTAATGATGAACATTGTCAATCTTTTGATATGAATAAGACCTTCACTTATTTGTGCAAACTGAGTTGCAATATTTTCATGCCTTCTACTTCTTGTGATAATATTTTGGCTTTATATTTTATGAACTACGAAAGTTACTCATGTATATATGTGTCATATGTGCAAAAAATAATGGAAGTAAAAATGGATGACATATACATATACAACATGTACACCTTGTCTATTTTCTTACCCAAATTTCAAATTAAGCAACGCTGAGGACGGCTTTATTTTCAAGAAAGGGAGGATGATGAGGACATGACTACCTTGGATACGACCAAAAATATTGCATACATGTATATTTGTGAGGTGATTTCTAATGCAAACTATGCAACAATTTATTTATGTCATCGAGGACAAAAATACTTCACAAACTTTTGTGCCATGTCTAATTCCAGGTGTATGGGACATTTGTACAATCCACATATGAAGATAAGGGAAAAAGAGAAGTTTAGGTGCTGTTCAAAAAGTTCTGTCACGTCACTTTTGTGCCAAGAGAAGATAGAGTCCAAATCTCTCACGTGCTGCATCCAGATTCGGACTGCACCGACATACCTGACTCAAAACGGCAATAACTCCCTCATACGGACTCCGAATTGGCTGATTCTTTTTTTGTTGGAAACTAGATTTCGTACACTTTCCAACCCAATTGGATTCACCTTCAAATTTGTCCGGAGCGTTGTGATATCGACGAAACAATCTGACGCTGTAGCAGAATCCGAGTCAAACTACAAGTCAAAAGGTGTTGCATCACCTCCACTTGGGCCCATGAGCCTTGCACGACCTATGGTTAGTTTTAGGCTGCCTCGGGACGTCCTTCCACCTCCTTGGCCGCCACCCCTTGCTCCTATATAAGTAGATCCATCTAGTAGATTTTTCTTTGGGATTTGTTTAGTCAAAAGTTAGCCATTGCAACTTCGTGTACTTCGTTTGTGTCCAACGACCACACCAAGACCGCTTACGGATCCCCACCTTTATCAATACTTCATTTATATTTGCAATATTCAGATTGCTTTATCATATTCTTGCTTGTTCTTCGATTGCATGCAGGAATAGACCTTCGTGGTCAGGCTGATCGTGTTTCTGGCATCGTCAGTAACCCCTGGAGATTGGTTTAGCGATTGCTAAGGCGCAACATCGTGCATGTTTGTAGTCGGATCGTCAAAGCCGTCTCCACCAAATCGATAGTTACCATCTCATCGAAAATCGGCCCCCTCGCCTCTATCAAGCGATGACGAAAAGTGCGGTAAAAAACCCGGATGGTGGCACGTGTCTCAAAAGACTCAGAAAAGCCTAAAAATAGGATAGGGAAAAAATATTTTCACCTGTCGAAATTTTGGCCTAAAAACTGCCCCGGGGTCTCCACACTCTTTTCCGAGACCTACGCAGGCAAGGAAACATGGATCCAAAACCTAGATGGATCTCAAGAACAAACCTAATATGAAAAGAACTCGGATTGGTGGTGGATATATGATGGTAGAATATGGCAGCGGTGATGGTATATGGTAGCGGCGGTGGTATATGGATATGGATTGGTGGTGGTATATGGATACGGATTGGTGGTGGTATATGGATAAGGATCGGTGGTGGTATGTGGCAGCAGCGATGAAGATATTGCGGCGGCGGCATGACAACTTATTTCGAGAACTCGAAACTCTAAAAGCCAACGCGCTAAGACCAACAACTTGACACGACGATGCAACCGCAAATTCAACTAAGCAAACACGGAAAAGATTATGCAATGGCTCAGACTGGTTCGGATATGATGAACTAACCCTAATTTTTTTGGCTTTTTCGTGGACTGTAGGTATGAAGAATAGACTCGATCTAATCTACGAAAAACTGTAAAATCTCACCGAGCAACCTGGAAATCTGATACCACTTGATAGAGGCAAAGGTGTCCCGTCTTTCGATGAGATGATGGCTATCGTTTTGGAGGAAGTCGACTTTGACGATCTGACCACGAACATGCGAGGACGTCGCGCCTTAGCAATCGCTAAACCAACTCCAAGAGGTTATTGACCACGCCGGAGCACGATCAACCTGACCACGAAGGTTTGTTTCCTGCAGGCAAACGAAGAACAAGCAAGAAACTGAGATTGCAATCTGGATATTGCGAATTCAAGAGGAAAGCTTTATTGATCAAGTGGGGTTCTGTGACGTCTTTGTCTGGTCATTGAACACAAACGAAGTACGCGAAGTTGCAGCTATGGCGAACTTTAATCTAAACAAAACCCAAAGTCTAAACGACGCCCTAAGGGTTGTATATATGGGGGAAAGAGGGGGGAATTTCGTGGCCCTTGGTGGAGGGCTCCGAAACCAACCCTAACTCTTGTTTCCCCACACATACGGACTCTAAAAACAGCCTATACTCAAGTATTTCGAAATTACATGGGCCTGGCCCAATAATAAGGTGACGCAGCACCTATAATAGCCTCTGGACGAAATTTATGAAGTGGCATCTTGTATATTTCGTCCAAGGCTTCTCACACTCATTATGGTGGCTTCAAAGTCCTGAAATCATCACTTGTAACTCCATTCTTGTTTCCCTTGCGCATGCCATCATCTCCATGCTTGATCTTGCGCCAATGTGCATCCTTCTTGTCCAAGCTAGACCCTTCATTTGTAAGCAAGACAAATGTATCCAATTTAGGCAGCATCATATTCTCATGAACATTAGAATCATTACCAAGAAACGAAAGTACCTGGTAATTTAATTGGCGTGCGGGAGCTCTAGTAATTGGTCCTATATATGTGTCAGTTGGAGCTGTGGATGCAACCTTGTTAGTGATGTCCTCATCAAGGTAGCTATTGTGTATGCGGATCACTCTTGTGGCACACGGAGATATGATGATGTAGTATGCAATATCTATGACTATCACTAATGTGCACAAGTGTCGTGGCCCGGCAATACTCAAATGGCTAGTCTCAATAGGAAAGCTACGCAAAGATGGTCCATAGGGTGACAAAGCAATTGCAAGGTAGAATGACAAAGCGTCATCGATGTTACCATCCTTGTCGAGGTTGAGAGGTGGTCTTGTCGATGTCACTCCGTTCCAAGATAGCTGAAACACACAAGGAAATAGAAAAACACAACTCCAATGATCCAAGACACAAGAGGTAATACCGTAGTGATTTGGGTTAGGCAATGGTGGTGGTGGGAAGGTAAGTGGTTGCGGAAGGTGGAACAAAACTAAATAAATTCAGCTTCGTCAGGTTTCGTCGGACGTCCGGAGGTACGCCGGTCGTCCGGTCGCCGGACGTCCGGTATGTCTCGGAAATCCGGTAAAAGTTTCGGTAAAGGAGGTGCCGGTCGTCCGGTGGGTCACGGACGTCCGGTGGTTCCCGGGGTTCCGGACGTCCGGTAAATCGTCGGTCGTCCAGTAGGTCTGGGCTTGGGTTTGAGGATCGATGGACAAATTGGTCAAACTTGGCCGAAGTTGCGGAGGAAAAATGGTGGAAAGGTGGGGAAAAGCTAGATCCACTCGTGGCACAGCAAATCCACGGAACAAAGTCAACAAAATCTTGGCAAATCAACAGATCACAAAAAAAATTGGGGCTATTTTTGGTGGGGAATTTTCGAAATTGGGAAGAACACAACAAAAACAAGCTAGAAAACACGGTGTGGGGCTCCAAATTCGTGATCAACCTATGCTCATGATACCATAATATGATGTAGGGTGGAACCCTAATCGGCAGATCTTTCATGAAAAGGAGGGGATCCCACGATGAACACGGAGAACACAAGGAAAACACGGAGGGATACACGAGAGGAAACGCTCAAATCAACACAAATACGGTCACACAAGTGCTAGATCCACGATACACATCAAGATACATGATCCATAGTCTACAACGGTGGTACACAGATAGTCTTCTCCCGGAGGAGGTCTTGGATTATCCCTTGGGATCTTCTCCACGAAAGAGGTCTTGAATCCGTGTGGATCTTCTCCGAAGAGGCCGTGGTCTCATAGGAGAGGAACCACTTAGGTCTAAAAATGAGCTATCCAAAAGCTACCTCAAAAGGATGGAAGTCAACGAGTATATATTACATGGGGTGGCGCCGTCGGGTCGGACGTCCGCTGGGTCACCGGACGTCCGCTGGCTCGGGAGGGACCGGACGTTCGGTAATCCTCGGATTTCCGCTATTTATGTTCTGTCGTTGGTGTCACGGACGTCCGGAGGCTTCCGGTCGTCCGGTCTTCTGGGAGTCGTCGGTCGTCCGGTGAGCGTCGGACGTCCGGTGCCTGGGAGTGACCGGTCGTCCGGTAGGGGCCGGACGTCCGATGCCTGTAGCGTCTTCAGCCGTCCTTCTTCTTGTTCCAAGCACTTGTCGATTCCGCCGTCTTGTCCACTGTGCAGGGCTGTCCCGTGGCCTTCATCCAAGTACCTGAGTATGCATAGAGTTTCTGATGAGGGTAGAAGGCATGTTCCATGTGAGTCGAGACGAAATTGGTAAAGGAGCGAGTTCACCTCGGCTTCGAGAGCTCGTGTATGGGCTCGTGTCATTGGTCCTTTGGGCATTCGGTGAGTCGACGGTATGTCCATGGGGATGACCTTGGGATGCTCCGCATCAACAGCACTCCTCTAGGCCCTCCCCGCCTCTAGCCCGAGCTCCAGAGCCCCTCCTCGCTGCTCTAGGCCGCCATGGCCGCCGCGGTGCTTTGCCTAAATTAGCTCAGTGCCGAGCCCCTCCCCTTAACATTCCACTTCTCGGAGAGTCCCTCAACTCCGGCGAACACCTCCCGAACCCTGCCGATCTCGTTCCTCACCCGTAGCCACGCCTCCATCTTCACAGTGGCCGCCGTCCTCCCTGTCATCGGGCCACCTAGCCACGGCTCTCTCCGGCGTGGCTGCTGCACCAGGCGGGTATGGCGTCTCCCCTCGAGGCCGTCGGTGCCCTCCGCTCGGCAGTGATGCGGAGCATCCAAAGGTCATCCCCATGGACCCTCCATCGCCTCACCAAGTGCCCAAAGGACCAATGACTCGAGCCCGTGCAAGAGCTCTCGAGACCGAGGTGACTTCGCCCCTCTCTCGACATCTTTCCGATTCACATGAGACATGGCTTCTACCCTCATCAGAAACTCTATGCATACTCAGGTACTTGGATGAAGGCCACGGAACAGCTCTGCATAGTGGACAATACGGCGAGATCGACAAGTGCTTGGAACAAGAAGAAGGACGGCTGAAGACTCTACAGGCTCCGAACGACCGGCCCCTACCGGACGACCGGACAATCCCAGGCACCGGACGTCTGACATTCTCCGGACGACCGGTGACTCCCAGACGGCCGGACGACCGGAAGCCCCCTGACGTCCGTGACATCGACCACAGAACCTAAATAGCGGAAATCCGAGGACTACCGGACGTCTGGTCCCTCCCAGGCACCGGACGTCCGGTGACCAGCGGACGTCCGCCCCGACGGCGTCATCCCATGTAATATATACTCGTTGACTTCCATCCTTTCGAGGCAACTTTTGGATAGCTCATCATAGACCTTTGTGGTTCCTCTCCTACGAGACCGTGGCCTCTTCGGAGAAGATCCACCTTGGATTCAAGGCCTTCACGCCGGAGAAGATTCCAAGGGATACCCAAGACCTCCTCCGGGAGAAGACTATCCTTGTATCACCGTTGTTGACTATGGATCGTGTATCTTGATGTGTATCGTGGATCTAGCACCTGTATGACCATATTTGTGTTGATTTGAATGTTTCCCCTCGTGTTTCCCTCTGTATCTTCCTTGTGTTCCCCGTGTTCATCGTGGGATAACCTCCTTTCGTGAAAGATCTGCCGATTAGGGTTCCACCCTACATCATATTATGGTATCTAGAGATATGGTTTCTCACGAAATTGGAGCCCCCCTTCGTGTTTTCTAGCCTTGTTTTGTTGTGTTCTTCCCAATTTCAAAAATTCCCCACAAAAATAGCCCCAATTTTTTTTTGTGATCTGTTGATTTGATGAGATTTTGTTGACTTTGTTCCATGGATTTGCTGTGCCACGAGTGGATCTAGCTTTTCCCCACCTTCTCACAGATTTTCATCCGCAAATTCGGGCAAGTTTGACCAATTTGTCCACGGATCCTCAAACCCAAGACCAGACCTACCGGACGACCGACGATTTACCGGACGTCCGGCCCCTCACGAGACTCCGGACGTCCGTTAAGCACCGGACGACCGGCACCCCACCTATAGAAACTTTTACCGGATTTCCGGAACTTACTGGACGTCCGGCCCCTTCCGATCGACCGGACGATCGGCGACCTACTAGACGTCCGACGTACCCTGACGAAACTGAATTTTTGTCAGTTTTGTTCCACCTTCCGCTACCACCTACGTTTCATTTCACCACCACTTTCTGCAACCACCATCGCTTAACCGTTACGATTTTGGAACATTTTGTCCCCCTTTTGCCTTGGATACTTGAGTTGTGGTTTCACCGTTTCCTTGGATGTTTCGGCTACCTTGGAACGGCAAGACTTCCACAACACCACCGCTCAACTTCGGCAAGGTCGGTAACATCGACGACACTTTGTTCATTCTACCTTGCAATTGCATTGTCACCCTATGGACCATCTTTGCGTAGCTTTCCCATTGAGACTAGACATTTGAGTATTGCCGGGCCACGACACTTGTGCACATTAGTGATAGCCATAGATATTGCATACCATATCATCATATCTCCGTGTGCCACAAGAGTGATCCGCATACACAATAGCTACCTTGATCCGAGAAGCATGCATAAGTATCCAAAGAAAGAGCTCACAAGCTTTTAAGCAAAAGAGCCAACCAAAGCTTATAAGCAAAAGGAAAATAGCATCATACACCTTGCATCAAAAGAGATCATATGAGATAGCAATACCACCTTGTGCTCAAGCATCGGCACATCATACACTCATAGTATACACATCTTTGAGTCACTTTGACGATTGCATTGAATTTGTGCCACCATCCTAACCAAGCTCCTCTCAAAGCTTTACTTGTGTAGGTGTGAGAATCGACACAAAGTGGTACCAATAGTGCTATTTCTGGGTTACGTTATTGAGTGATCATTGATCCATTTTCAACTTCGGTTAAGGTACATTTGGTATTGTCTTCTCCTTTCTCCCACTCACATACTTGCTTGTGATGATGGATAGGCCAAGTACATCTTCGAACCCACCTTTCGACGATCCTCAAGAAGCGAACAACTACGTCACCAAACTACATCTCTTCGGTGTCCAACGAGCTCTCCATCAAGAAAGTGAAGCCATGCGCGAGTACAATGGGCAAGTCGCCGAGGACGCGCGCCTATTTGAAGCACAAACAAGAGAGCAATTCGACATCATCAACACCAACATGTCTACTCAATTTGACGAGCTACGGACTTTGATAGTCAACTGACGCTCATCTTCCACATCTTCTCAAAGACGAAGCCGCTCAAGTATACATATCGACTGCACGGAAGGCTCAAGTACCCTACATCAAACACTCTTCGTCAAGCCGCATGTCAAGCTCGACATGACAACCGGAATCCACTTCATGACACGAGTTCACAAGAGCTATTTGAAGAGCAAGAGAGCCGACATCGTCAAAACCAAGCTACACTTGAGCAAGCACAAGAACGGCAACGACTACGCCAACAACAACAAGAGCGAGCACGTCAATTCCAAGAAGAACAAGATGCCGAGGCTAATTGCCAAGCACAACAACGTCGAGAAGCTCAAGCTCTTGAGGCGCAACGAGCATTACATGATGCACATCACAACGTGGCAGCTCGCACTCGACACACTCGTCAAGAAGAGGATTTCCTTCGCGATGAGATGCAAGAGAGGCGCCACCAAGCAAGATTGCAAGACGAAGTTCCTCCTCAAGAGCGACAAGAGCAACATGATATTGCCAATCGACCCAATCAAGAACGCCCTCCCAATAGGCAAGGAAACAATGAAGAGCATCGAAATGGCAAGCTTAAGTTCACCATGCCAAAGTTTTCCGGAAGCATTGATCCTGAAGACTACCTCTTGATGAGGACATGACTACCTTGGATACGACCAAAAATATTGCATACATGTATATTTGTGAGGTGATTTCTAATGCAAAATATGCAACAATTTATTTATGTCATCCAGAACAAAAATACTTCACAGACTTTTGTGCCATGTCTAATTCCAGGTGTATGGGACATTTGTTCAATCCACATATGAATATAAGGGAAAAAGAGAAGTTTAGGTGCTGTTTAAAAAGTTCTATCACGTCACTTTTGGGCCAAGAGAAGATAGAGTCCAAGTCTCTCACGTTCTGCATCCAGATTCGGACTGCACAGACATACCTGACTCAAAACGGCAAGAACTCCTTCATATGGACTCCGAATTGGGTGATTCTTTTTTTGTTGGAAACTAGATTTCAGACACTTTCCAACCCAATTGGATTCACCTTCAAATTCGTCCGGAGCGTCGAGATACCGATGAAACAATCTGACGCTGCAGCAGAATCCGAGTCAAACTACAAGTCCAAAGGTGTTACATCACCTCCACTTGGGCCCATGAGCCTTGTACGACCTAGGGTTAGTTTTAGGCTGGCTTGGGACGTCCTTCCACCTCCTTGGCCGCCACCCCTTGCTCCTATATAAGTAGATCCATCTAGTAGCTTTTTCTTTGGGATTTCTTCAGTCAAAAGTTAGCCATTGCAACTTTGTGTACTTTGTTTGTGTCCAACGACCAGACCAAGACCGCTTACGGATCCCCACCTTTATCAATTCTTCATCTATATTTGCAATATTCAGATTGCTTTATCATATTCTTGCTTGTTCTTCGATTGCATGTAGGAATAGACCTTCGTGGTCAGGCTGATCGTGCTTCTCGCATCGTCAGTAACCCCAGGATATTGGTTTAGCGATTGCTAAGGCGCAACGTCGTGCACGTTCGTAGTCGGATCGTCAAAGTCAACTCCACCAAATCGTTAGTTATCATCTCATCGAAAGATCGGGCCCCTCGTCTCTATCAAGTGGTATCACCTCTCATGGGCATTGAAGGTTGACAAGATCTTTCGCCTTCACAACTTCGATGAAGAAAAGAAGATCGGAATGGCATCCCTTGAGTTCCAAGACTATGTACTCATATGATGGGAGCAAATCATAGAGAGAAGAGAAGCAAAAGGCGAACCTCCTATCACCACTTGGGCTCAAATGAAGGAAGTCATGAGAGCACGCTTTGTGCCTACACACTACAACCGTGACTTGTTCAAGAAGCTACAACTCCTCAAGCAAGGTACCAAGTCCGTTGAAGAGTACTACAAAGAGATGGAGATTGCCATGATAAGAGCCAACTCACGGAAGATGAAGAGCAAACAATGGCAAGATTCTTGAATGGACTCAACTATCCTATCAAGAAGATTGCGGACTTTCAACCATACAACAATCTCCTCGAGCTAGTACATCAAGCAACCAAAGCGGAGCGACAAGTTCAAGAGGACTACAAGTACTCCAAGTTCAACTCCAAGAACTTCGGCTCCTACAATCAAGCTTCAACGACTTCGGCTACTCCTCCTACCTCTACCAAGCCATCTACAAACTTCGGTGACAAGTCAAGCTACAAGAATGCGACTACATCGAGTCGTCCACCTTCTACCAACAACTTCAAGCCAAGAGCCTCATCATCTACAACTCCAACCGAGGACAACTCCAAGACGAGTTCCATCAAATGTTTCAAGTGCCAAGGGCGAGGCCACAAGTCATTTGAGTGCAAGACCGTTCACACCATGATCATCAACGATGACGGATCTTATGACTCAATGAGCGACGATGAGATGGAAGCACTTGAGCAAGTAGCTACGCATCGCCAAGTGAACGAAGAAGAAGACCATCAAGTGTTTTGCGACAATGACTCAAGTCCCAACCTTGTTGTCTCCAAGGTCTTGACACTCCAACACCAACAAGATGACGACCAACGATGTCATATCTTCCATACCAAGGCCGGCATCAATGCACGCTCCGTCAAGGTCATCATCAATGGAGGAAGTTGTCACAACTTGGCAAGCGAGGAGCTATGCGACAAGCTACATTTGGTCAAGACGAAGCATCCTCACCCCTACTAGGTCCAATGGCTCAACGACGCCGGAATTCTTCGAGTCGAGCACACCATGCAAGTCTCTTTCAAGATAGGCGCCTATGAGGACACACTTGAATGTGATGTGATCCCCATGTCCGTGTGCCACCTTATTCTTGGACGGCCATGGCAATATGATCGTGGAGTCACACACAATGGAAGGACCAATCACTATAGCTTCAAGATGAAGGACAAGGAATTCATGCTACGACCTATGTCTCCAAGTCAAGTAGCCGCCGACAAGCACTTACCTACCAACCATCGTGGAGAGAATGGTGAGAGAGTGAGCCACCAAAAGGAGAGGGAGAGCCACAAGCCAAATATGAGCGACTCCACGATGAGCGACAAGAAGCAACTAGTGCTATTTGCCACCAAAAGTGAGATGAGAGAAGTGTGTGAGAACCCATCGAGTGTCTTTCACCTTGTGCTTTTATGCAAAGGGGAAGCCAAACCTACCAACACTTCACCACCTCTACCTTTAGTATTGTCTCAATTGTTGCAGGAATTCTCGGACGTCTTTCCCGAGGAACTACCTCCGGGTCTACCTCCACTTCGCGGAATCGAACAACGCATCAACCTCACACCCGGCGCACCACTTCCAAACAAGGCTCCTTACCATGTCAACCCCGAGGAAACCAAGGAGATACAACGGCAAGTGCAAAAACTCATCGACAAAGGTCATGTACGTGAAAGCTTAAGCCCTTGTGCTGTTCCGGTTATTCTCATGCCTAAGAAAGATGGAAGTTTTCGCATGTGCTCCGATTGTCGACCTATAAACGCTATCACTGTTAGATACCATTATCCTATCCCACGCTTAGACGACATGCTTGATGAATTATGTTGTGCCACCATCTTTTCAAAAATTGATCTTAAAAGTGGGTACTACCAAATTCGCATTCAAGAGGGTGATGAGTTGAAAACGGCTTTCAAAACCAAATTTGGGTTATATGAGTGGCTTGTTATGCCAATGGGTTTATCGGAAGCACCCGGTTCATTTATGCGTCTTATGCATTTTTGTCTACGACCCTACATAGGCGTCTTTGTAGTGGTTTACTTTGATGACATCCTCGCTTTTAGCAAGTCGCTAGAGGACCATGTGATGCACATCCGTATGGTTTTACAAACCCTTCGGAAAGAGCACTTATATGCTAACATGGAGAAATGCACTTTTGGCATTAACAAGGTCGTCTTCCTAGGATTTGTCGTTTCTTCACAAGGTGTTCACGTTGATGAAACTAAAATTGAAGCAATTAAAACTTGGCCTCAACCAACAAATCTCATGCAAGTGCGTAGTTTCCTTGGTCTAGCCGGTTTCTACCAACGTTTTGTGAAGGACTTTAGCACTATTGCTATGCCTTTACACGCCTTGAGCAAGAAGAACGCACCCTTTCATTTGGGGCCCTTCGCAAGACACCGCGTTCAATGAGCTAAAAAGCTTGCTTACACACGCACCACTTCTAGCCCTATCAAACTTTAATAAACCGTTTGAGATCCATTGTGACGCTAGCGGTACCGGCATAGGTGGCGTGCTCATGCAAGAAAAGCGCCCAATTGCGTACTTTAGCGAGAAGCTATCCGGAGCGCAACTTAACTACCCCTTCTATGATCAAGAGCTTTATGCCTTGGTGAGAGTTTTACGTGTTTGGGAACATTATCTTAGACCTCATGAATTCATTCTTCATACGGACCATGAGACTCTCAAGTATCTCAAAGGTCAAACTAAGTTGAACAAGCGTCATGCTAAGTGGAGTGAGTTCATTGAGTCGTTTCCCTATGTCATCAAGTACATCAAAGGCAAATAAAATGTTGTGGCGGATGCGCTTTCCCGCAAATGCATGCTTTTTACAAAACCTGAGTTGAATGTTATTGGCTTTGAGCATGTAAAAGATTTATATGAGCATGATCCTTTATTTGCAAATCCTTATGCTAAGTGTTTGACTCACACATTTTGGGAACGTTACTACATAAAGGATGGATATCTTATGAGAGCTAACAAACTTTGCATTCCCGAGTCTTCGCTTCGTTTGCTCCTTTTGCAGGAATCGCATGGAGGAGGACTCATGGGACACTTTGGACGCGACAAGACATTTGCTACGCTCTCCAAGAACTACTTTTGGCCCAAGATGCTCCGTGACGTCTCACGCCTCAACAACCGATGTTCTACATGCCGCAAAGCTAAGTCAAAGGCTCAATCTCATGGTCTTTACATGCCACTTCCTATTCCATACCATCCATGGGAAGACATAAGCATGGACTTTGTACTTGGATTGCCTAGGACTCAAAATGGCAAAGATTCCGTGTTTGTTGTCGTGGATAGATTCTCTAAAATGGCTCATTTCATTCCTTGTAACAAGATCGACGATGCTTCACATATTGCAAATCTCTTTTGTCGGGAGGTCACTCATCTACACGGCATGCCCAAGACGATCGTGTCGGACCGGGACGTCAAGTTCTTGAGCTACTTTTGGAAAAATCTATGCGCCAAACTCGGAATCAAGCTACTCTTCTCTTCGGAATACCATCCACAAACCGATAGCCAAACGGAGGTGACGAACCGCATGCTTTCGACGCTTCTTCGCGTGTTGATCAAGAAGAACATCAAGGAATGGGAGCAATGCTTGCCCATCGCCGAGTACGCCTACAACCGCGCAAGACATTCGACTACCAGCAAGTTCCCCTTCGAGGTCGTCTATGGCTTCAACCCGTTGTCCCCATTGGACATCCTACCTCTACCTCTACAAGAGCGCATCAACATGGACGCAAGTGCACGAGCAAGCTATCTCAATAAGGTGCACGAAGATACAAGGGCAATGATCGAGCGACAAGTCCATCGTCTCGCCACCAAGCTCAACGTCAACAAGGCACCAATGGTGTTCCAACCGGGAGATCTTGTTTGGCTTCATCTTCACAAGGACTGTTTCCCACACGAGCGCAAGTCCAAACTACTACCTCGCCCCGACGGACCATTCAAGGTGCTAGCACGCTACAAAAACAACGCCTACAAGATCGACATCCCACGAGACAAGTACTCCGTGAGCGATACTTTCAACATCAAGGACCTATCTCCCTTCCATGGTGATGAAGATTTCGATCCGAGTTCGGATCTTTCCCAAGGGAGGGGTGATGATGCGGAGCATCCAAAGGTCATCCCCATGGACCCTCCATCGCCTCACCAAGTGCCCAAAGGACCAATGACTTGAGCCCATGCAAGAGCTCTCGAGACCGAGGTGACTTCGCCCCTCTCTCGACATCTTTCCGATTCACATGAGACATGGCTTCTACCCTCATCAGAAACTCTGTGCATACTCAGGTACTTGGATGAAGGCCACGGAACAACTCTGCACAGCGGGCAAGATGGCGAGATTGACAAGTGCTTGGAACAAGAAGAAGGACGACTGAAGACTCTACAGGCTCCGGACGACTGGCCCCTACCGGACGACCGGACAATCCCAGGCACCGGACGTCCGACGTTCTCCGGACGACCGGCGACTCCCAGACGGCCGGACGATCGGAAGCCCCCGGACTTTCGTGGCATCGACCACAGAACCTAAATAGCGGAAATCCGAGGACTACCGGACGTCTGGTCCCTCCCGAGCCACCGGGCGTCCGGTGACCAGCGGACGTCCGCCCCGACGGCGTCATCCCATGTAATATATACTCGTTGACTTCCTTCCTTTCGAGGTAGCTTTTGGATAGCTCATCATAGACCTTTGTGGTTCCTCTCCTACGAGATCGCGGCCTCTTCGGAGAAGATCCACCTCGGATTCAAGGCCTCCACACCAGAGAAGATCCCAAGGGATACCCAAGACCTCCTCCAGGAGAAGACTATCCTTGTATCACCGTTGTTGACTATGAATCGTGTACCTTGATGTGTATCGTGGATCTAGCACCTGTGTGACCATATTTGTGTTGATTTGAGTGTTTCCCCTCGTGTTTCCGTCCGTATCTTCCTTGTGTTCCCCGTGTTCATCGTGGGATAACCTCCTTTCGTGAAAGATCTGTCGATTAGGGTTCCACCCTACATCAGGCTGGAGCTGTCCGGAACCACCGGGGGCCAGTGCCGGAGCCGCGCGGCCTCGCCCCCTGCCTCTGTCCGTCGGGATGAGGAAGAAGGACGAGGGGGAGAGAGTCAACGCCCGCGGGACCCGTCCGTCAACTTTACAGAGCCTGGCCCTGCTTTTGCCACGCTGGATAAGTGGAGGCGTAATCCTCAGGGTTACGTCTTCGCTTATCGAAAGCGTATTTTTCCTCTTCATCGGCCCAGAATGCGTTTTCCTCTCTGGAAAGCGTATTTCCCATATAGGCGCGTTCTGTTTTTCCTGTTAAGGGCCTAGTTGAGATGATTTTTATTGCAGATAGGTCCTTGGCAGAAAAACAATCATATCTTTTTTACCGGTAGCTCCGATCGAGGTAATCCAACGCTCACATCTTCGTCTCGTCAAACCTGTTCTGTTCCCATCATTTTCACTATGGTTTGACAAACTGGAAATGACCATTTTGCCCTTGCCCCTAATCAACCCCCTCCGAGAGAGAATCTTTCCGGCGAATCTTTCCGCGGCTTCACCGCAATTCTTCCCGGAGTATCCTTCATCCCCACGCAAGCCACAACCACCATTTCCATGATAGCCATGCAGAAGTATTGGTTTTCAACTTGAATCTTTAAATAACTATTTGTTTGCTTTACAGCTGCTGTCGTTATTTCGGTTATGCTTATGGATCGGTGTTTACCGTCATGATATGTTTCTTGCACTCTGTTATCATGTTCTACTTGCTAGTATTACTTTCATATGACATTCTTGGTAGTAGTACACGTTGATGTAGTGATGGTCTTCGGTGCATAACTGTCGTCTGTTTCGAGTACCGTTGTTACGCATGTTCCTTTGCATTGAGTTGGATAAATGCTTGCAATGTACTATTATTGATATGTTGTTGCATGATAGTTATTGCTGATGTTAGTGGTCATGTTATGCTATGAGTAGTGTTCTAGTTGTGATATTCATGCTCGTTAGTATGCCATACTCATCTTGATAAATAGATAAATATTGTTGTTATGCTCGTTGATTGTGATGAACCCCATGCTTATGTTGATATCATGTTCGTGCATGGTAGTTGCACCATGTTATTTTTATCATGGCTCAGCATTTTGCATTCAAGTTTAATCGGATTAAATTGAACTTGAACAACTGTTGGTTGGGTCATGGTGCCACCATATCGAGCTGACCTTTGCAGCCACGCTTACCCTATGGGGGGGGTCCAAACTAGGTCTATTGTTATGCCTCTCGCCAGTGCCTCCCGCGAGGTAAGGTTATGCGCGGGCGCTACCTTGGCCAGGTAGGACGACATAAGCCTTGTGTGCCTGTTGTTTTTGTAAGGATCCTTGTCCCAGTTTGGGACCGTTTTGCCACGACGGTGGCCGTTGGTGCCTTTGGTAGGCACGAGGCCACCCAGGACTTAGCCCAAACGGGAGTTGGTCGGAGTGGCCGGGAGAGTGTCATGGCAGTAGGGCGGTTTTGTCGGAATGCTTTGGTCCTCCCGAATGGGAGTGCGAGGCCAGGGTTCCACAGTGTGGGCAAAGTGCGCTACCTCTGCAGAGAGAGTGTGTTAAATCTATCAATAGCCGCGCCTGCGGATATGGGCCCAGTTCGTGTCAGTCACACTGTGGGTCAGTAGTAATAATAATAATGTGCTTAATAACAACCCTGGTTCGATGATGAAAGAAGTTGGTTGATACTCATGTGATCGTGAGAGGATCACTGGGGCATCGTGAGTACCAACTTGTTGGATATTTGGGATGTTATGCGAGAGTGAATGGTAAAGGTCAAGCTCCTTGTGGTCATAAATGATTACTACGGTATAGTTAATACCAAGCTTGATTGGATCCTGAGATGATCGTGCAATGTCCATGATGGTAAGTGATGCATGTGATGGTTGCGAGGTAACCTGAGCAGAGTAAGTTGGTGGATGATAGTTTCATCATTGTTGCATGCTAGTATTATCATGTTCATGCCATGCTCGTATTGTTCTAGCTGTATTATCTTGTTCATGTTATGATTGATCTGATAATATCATGTTAATCTGTAATTGCCATGCTATTGTTTGTCTTGATTGCTTTGGTTATTGTGAGCTTGCAAGTACATTCAATGTACTAACCTGGCGTGTCATGCCAGTTTGCAGGTCATGCCGGATATGATTGCTTGTTTGCCATGGATTCCTTGTTTGCGACCTAGGACAAGCTTTTCAGCTAGTCTCCCTGCAGAGTGGAGTTCACCACCGTCATCGTTGTTCCGCTGCCAGTAGTCATTCCGCTGCGTCGTGTTGTTCCGCTGCTTACATGGAGCAAACGTGGCATGCGTAGTGTCGCCGTGCCGATGTAAACCCTTGTACCCACATAAGTTGTAATAAAGAGCTGATTTATTCTATGCTAAGCAGTGTCGTATTCCAGAAAATTTCTCCTCGATCTCTGGGCTGGAATACATGGCGTTCTGGTTTCTCTAAGCCAGGGTGCCACATGCTTGGTATTAGAGCAGGTCTGGCTGTAGGATGACCTAGCCCACGCGAATGTTAGAATGCGTTAGTATAGAGTCTGGTTGGTTTGTTACACTTGATTGCTGCATTTGTTTGTTGTATAGCATGCATATAGATTTTATCTTGTCGCTAACGGTTAATATTGTGAGTGTAGGTGGCATCGGTTTCGATCCACTACCTGCACCCTCCTTCTTTGCATGCCTGCTCTTCGGTGTTCGGCGTTATCTCTGTCCCAGCAGAGTGATGCCCTGGTACCCAGTGTTCCAGACACCCTTTGCAGGAGTTATGCTCAGGTATCTCGTCGGTATCTTTCCGTCGCCCACCCATATTATTTCGGTGATAGACATATTTCTATCTCGAATCGTGCCAGCCATCTCGTCCCTTCGGCAACCCTTACTGATAATTATTATTAGAAAAGGGCAATGCCAACAAGCCTTGCTTTTCCTCCCCTATATTTCCCTGTCATTCCATTCTTTGGACATGTACGGTTCCTTTCGTATGCTTGATGATGATGTGGTCGTGACCTTTGTGTTTTGCGACATGCTCACCAAGTCCGTCCTCGCCTCCATATTCATCCAGTTGCAACCGGAGTTCAACGAGCGCTTGGTGTAGCCTTGGTTACACCAACTCCTTCCACACGCAGATTCACTTTCGTGCACACCGCCATAGCATGTTAGACCGCAAACCGGAGTTTCCGTGAAATATGTGTGCTTAGGTGTGCATGCATCTTATTGTTATGAATAGCGTTAATGTGTGTTGTTGCTTGATTATTAATATTATTAGTATGCTTGTGTGCTTTTGTTTTCGTCATTTCTTTTGCTTCTTTCTTTGGGCCTTCGGTGTGGCATTATTTTCCCCTTATTAAAGTTTCTCATCAACCGACACTGGGCCTTAAGAATCAGCACGGAGTTCAGATACTTGGAAGCTCAGATAAACGGAATGAAGTTATCAGCAGACTGCAGTGAAAGTTGGAATATCTCGTCTGAATGGAAAAAGAATCATGGATGGACAGTCAGTATCATGTTTGCAATAGCGTGCACTCCTTACAACACTACGGATAATCAAGTTTGCCTCAATGTGCACTCTTCATGACAGTAATGATCAGATCAGCAAGAAGATAAGCTATGTGCCAGACCAACAGTGTCGTTTCAGTCAGAGCAAGCGAGAATATGACATGTATTCAAGACTCAGAAAGGAGGATAGTCCAGCAAACCCCCGTTGCATATAAGTAATCAATAGCATAGGTATTGAGGTGGTAATCGATCTACATATCACAATGAGAAGCTTCTGCAGCACGAAACCCAGTCCTCCTCAGCAAGATTGTGACGCCCCCGATTTGACCGTACACTAATCATGCACGCAAATGTGTACGACCAAGATCAAGGACTCACTGGAAGATATCACAACACAACTCTAGACACAAATTAAAATAATACAAGCTTTATATTACAAGCCAGGGGCCTTGAGGGCTCGAATACAAAAGCTCGAATACAAAAGAGTTAGCGGAAGCAATAATATCTGAGTACAGACATAAGTTAAACAAGTTTGCCTTAAGAAGGCTAGCACAAAACATCAATGATCGAAAAGGCAAGGCCTCCTGCCTGGGACCTCCTAACTACTCCTGGTCGTCAGCTGTCTCCACGTAGTAGTAGGCTTCGTCGGGGTAGTAGCAGTCGTCAAGGGTGGCTTCTGGCTCCTGGACTCCACCATCTGGTTGCATCAACCAGAAAGAAGAAGAAGGGGGAAAGGGGGAGCAAGGCAACCGTGAGTACTCATCCAAAGTACTCGCAAGCAAGGATCTACACTACATATGCATCGGTATCAATGAAAAGGATAGTATATGTGGACTAAGCTGCATAATGCCAGAATAAGAGGGGGAGAAGCTAGTCCTATCGAAGACTAGCATCTTCTGGAAACCACCATCTTGCAGCAAGAGGGGGAAGTAAAGTAGTATAACATAAGTCATATTATGTTGTTGTTCCAACGCTCCGGGATCCTTTCTCGACTCCCGAAGCAACATATCCAAACAATGCCTCAGCATCCAGTTCTAGTTGTAGCGATCGGGATACAACTCCAAGTGTCCGTTACCGTAGGACAGGCTATCGATAGATGTTTTCTTCCCTGCAGGGGTGCACCAACTTAGCCAACACGCTTTCTTAACTCTGGCCGGACACACCATCAGGTCATGCCCGCCCTCGGCCAAACAATACGCCGCAACCCGACCTAGGCTTAATAGAGAGGTCATGCACGCCGGACTAAACCCTATGCCCCCAGGGGTCATGGGCCAATCGCCCCGGGATCTCCTGCACGTTGCGTGGGCGGCCGGTGAGCAGACCTAGCAACCACCTTAAAAAGGTAGGAGCCTAACCAGTCCAACCCGGCGCGCGCCGCTCAGCCGCAATGACGTCAGTTAAGCTTCGGCTGATGCATACGACGTAGAACGCCCATACTATGGCCACGTGATGGTTAGTGCTATCAGGCCAGAGGCCCCTCGGATCAAATATCCAAACCGTTTAGTGTCTTGGGAATGCGCGGTAACGAGCAGAGACTCACGAAAATGTGACCCCATCGCCCCGTCTCGAGAACTTGCGGCAAGGGCGAGTGCCCGGCCACGCCTCGTATTCATCTCGCGGGCACCTTCCAGGTCAACCCGACTACACATCACTCGCAATTAAGCTCGCGCGGGTACCCCTCTGGGTCGACCCGTCTTTAGTAACCAGGTTCAGTGTAAAGTCATAGTAACCAAAGTAACTGTGTGTCTGACACCAAAGGAAAACCTGAGGAAATCACCCTCGATGGAATTCCACCTGATGTTTATCGTCAAGGTGAGCGAAAGAGGAGTCACCCTCGAGGTCCACTCTTGAGGAGTTGCATGACAGTGTTGTTATCGGGAGTGGAGAAAGAGGAATCACCCTCGATGACCACAACCGATGAACTAACCTACAAGGTTAACATCAGAAGTGCTGATGAGGCCTCACCCTCGGCACTCGATAGTAACCCAGTAGTGTCGAGCAACTAATGGGAAAGTGATGTGCGGTGCCGGGTCCTGGTCTTCGATCCCGTTGATCGGGTCTTCTGATAATCCAGCGAGGCAGTCGGGACAAGGTAGGGGGTCACTGGTGGATCTCTAACCAGCCTATACTAAGCAGTTTAGTATAAACATGTAAGGTATGAAAGCAGTATCAACAACAGGCTATGCATCAGAATAGGATCATACAAAAAGCAGTAGCAGTTCTAATGCAAGCATAAGAGAGAAGAGAATGGGCGATATCGGAATGATCAAAGGGGTTGGCTTGCCTGGTTGCTCTGGCAAGGAGGGGTCGTCAACATCGTAGTCGATCACTGGGGCATCTTCGGTCTCAGGGTCTACCGGAGAGAAGAGGGGGGAGAAACAATAAATACAAAGCATACATATGCAATAAAGAAGCACGACAAGTTAACACGCAGTGCTAGGGGGCTCTATCGTGGTGGTACACGGTACCGGCGAAGCGGGATATCACTCGGGAAAGTATCCCCGGCGTTTCGTGTTTTCGGGCAGATGAAACGGAGAGGGAAAGTTGCAGGTTCACTATGATAGAGATGTGTGGCGGACGAACGGACCACGTATTCGGATTCTTCTCGTCGTTCTGAGCGATTTTCATATATAAAACATTTTCATCCGAGTTACGGTTTATTTTATATGAATTTTCAAAGTTTTAGGCATTTTAAGAAATTACTGTTAATTCGAATTAAATAGGAAAATAGCTATGTGTACCCACTTTGTACCTAGCTAGAGGGGCTGACATATGGGGCCAGCGGACTGGGTTGACTCAGTCAAAGGTTGACCAGTCAAAGGACTTATTGTAGGCAGGTCCCACATGTCATTGTTATTATTAACTAGACTTTAATTAAACTAGATTAAGTAACAAAGGGGGCCGCTGTCATTGGCTAGCTGTTAAACTAACTAGTAGAAATTATACCCTAATCCAATTTGTACGGGGCTGCCACTAATGGCTATACACACATACGTACAGAAAACATGCTCGGCCATGGCCATTTGTAGCGGCTCCAGCAGCAACTAGTGGCAGCATCTAGGAGCAGCAATAGCAAGCGTCCACGAGCAGCTAGTGCAACGGCTGCGGCTACACAATAGAGTATTAGTGAGCAGCAAGCAGAGCTTAGCAGGAGCAGCGGCAGTACAAGCAGCAACAGAACATAGCGAGCGGCAGCAGCACACGGGCTTGGCGAGCGGGCGCAGGGAGCGAACGACGACGGGCGGGGAAGACGACCAGATGGCGAGGTTGTGGAGGGCTCCAGCTCGAATTGGAAGTTGTAGGCGATGAAGACGAGGCCAATAGAGCTCTAGAGCATATCCTCGCGGGTCGGGGACGGCTCCGGCCATGGGAACGGCGATGGCGTGGCCATGGACACGCTCGGGGAAGCGTGGGAAGAAGGGGAGTGGCGTGAGGGAGCGAGGGGATGGGACGAGCAGGCTGCTAGGGTTTCGAGAGGATGGCGGGGGGATTTGTAGGAGGGGGGCAGGGGACCGATGGCCGCCACGCACGGCCATCGCCGGCGGATGGCCGCCACGGCCCCCATGTCCCCTGTAGCGAGAGGAACAGGACAAGTGGGGGTGGGCTGGGCCTTTTGTGTAGCTAGCTGGGCCAAAGTGCCCAGTAGCACCTCTCTCCCTTTTCTGATTTCATTTTTTTATAACTTTGTTTTGCATATTAATTTGTTAGTAAAAGAGTTTTGTAAAAAGTATAGACGGCAACATAAGTAGTATTGCAATATTCGGCACCGCCACAAATTTGGTAGGCATATGAATTTGTTTGAATTTCTCATAATTGGAAAAGCCTTTAAATATGTTGCTTTATCACTGTATTAATTATTTTGGGCATTTGACCACTTCAAAAAAATTGGTTTCACCATGAAAAATAACCAGTGATTATTTGCAACACTTGGAACATTTTAGTTTTGTCATTTGAAAACTTTTATGTTTGACTTTATTTCAAATTTGAATTTTCAACGGGGATTTGAATCAATGCGATTCTATCAACAGTAACAGTGGTGACGTGGCGTCGTTTGCAGGGAATTACTGTAGCATGACACCCGGGGTGTTACAAATCTCCTCCACTACAAGAAATCTCGTCCCGAGATTTAAGTGGGGAAGTAATGGAACTTCGGGAGAACTGGCCCTTATAGGGTTAATTGTCTGGTGAACAAAGCAGGGAATGTGACAGAAGTATCTCTCGAGTTGAAATTTAAGAAAACGTCGAGAGAAAAATATGAAGGTATGGTAAGAAGTTTCAAGCGAATGGACAAACAATCAATACCTGAACAGAGTGTGAGAAGGGTTCAGAGCATCGGGAATAGATCATCTCTCGGAGGGTGGCTCACGATAACACACAAAGCCAAGAGCATAAGATACTTCGGCATCAGGGTTGTACAGGAGAGTCAGGCTTCGATCCTGTGGAACTGTGGGTTATGGCCCCACTATGTGGGTTAAAAGTAGGAAGGGCGATGATAGCAAGGCATGCCAGAGTATAGACTATCAGTTATGTTGGCAACAATGTTGGTACTAAGGGCGAGGGACGAAGAGAACCATTTTCCTGCTCGTTGAACGAGCCGGACCAATAGGCAAAGTTCTCGTCCATCGGTGGTTACCAGATTGTTATCAACAAAAGTAACAGGGTCTTACTAACACAGTTGTACACCAAGGTGTTCACTTAAGCAGAACATTATTAGTGCTTAGATTATATGTAGATCAAAGAAAGGTTAAACAAACAAATGGAAAGGAAAATGTGTTTAAACACAATGAATAGGAGTAAACCATCCCCCAGATTAAGCAGGGCATGATATACATGTCAGGGGATCAAAGTCATGACCATATAGATAAAAGGGTTAAGAGGAATTATGATATGTACCCACACAACGTTGTTGGATAGTTGATCAAGAACATTTGGCATTGCGCTTACAATGATCTTGTGGATCTTTGGACTACCACAGACATGCTTCGAGATAGCCCCGCCGTGGTCTTGAAGCAAAGGTCAGATTTTGGATACACCAGGATCCATCGGAAACAACTTATAAAATAAGTCATACAATTTCAGCAAGGGAAGATGAGGATGAGGCCGACGGGCTCAGAAACAATTCCTCTAGATTTCCCCTAGACATGAATATCTACATTTAAGTGAACAAGATGAAAACATTGGACATACCACAATATGTTAGAGGAGAACAACCATAAGTAAACCTTGAGTGGAACGTGCACTTGGAAAATGGGCTAGGTAGCACGATCAATGTTATAATGGTGATTCAATAACCAAAGGACCGAGAATGAAACTATTGTCCATTCACTTCAAAGCAATAGGGTTGCTAGAAGTTTCGAATTCGTACGAATACTTCAATTGTCGGGTTTCCGGTTAGAAACCACAAGGGGACCAAGGAATGAACGGGTATGGCAAGAAGTATCACATGTATCAAGAATTCTTAAGAGGTGGTGAAATTCTCACGACATTTTTGACATAATAGAAGGTAATACTCCAAGGTAAAGAACAATGTTGGATAGCAAGGATCTCAAGGTATAACACGAAACACGAAATTTTTTGTGTTGGCTGGAAGGCAATAATGTTGTCGTTGATAACTCAAATCATCGAGGGGAGTAAGGATGGTATTTCTCATCGTGAATTTGATTCAAAACTTGGAAGAAGGAAAATCATTGTTGATGGTGATCACGACACATTTGTCGAGAGATTTCATTAGGATGTAATCGATCGGCGATGACATCAAGTCAACTGAATGATGGAGCGAAAGGTTATTGAAACCACTAGTACAATACAAACTTGAAATCAAGTTAGTTGTTCAAGGCGAAATGATATGCCGAGGAAGATCGACGTAAGCTTAGCTCATTGCCGAAATTATGCTCCGGGAAGAAGGACCAGGTAGCACAGTTAAATAGATGCACGATAATGATATAGCCGATCGGGCTAGATATGACTTGAAGAATTAATAAACTCATAAGCAATGGAGATTACTTAGAGTTATTGAATCGGAGTACAGAATTGATTCATTTATCGGTGTCCTTGAGTGTCTAACAACTCAGAACCCGGGGAAAATTGGAATTGGTGGGAAGTAATACTTGAAGAAGAACTCATAAGAAGTAATATGGTTCTGTGACATTATCGAGATACCATGGGGTAATACTCGAAGGTAATCATAATAGAGGTTGGACAGGTGCATTGACCTGCAGAGGACAAGTGGTTTAACTTGTCTGAGATATGGTATTTAAAGGAGAGCATGGTCGGAACCATGATTGCAAAAGGCCATATCACAAATATAAGATGCACTTATATCAAGGGGATAATTAATTTAAGAGAAGCTTTAAGGATAAGATCTACATCGTGTCCATGGGCATGAAGAGAAAGCTCAAGGTTGACTTCCACTTTTTCAATGCATAAGCTTTCATTTACTGCTCTATTAAAAAATGAATTGATTGCAAAGACTTGCCTGGTGAATTACCAGAGGAGTATGAACCTTGGAAAACATTCGGGTTCGCACAGATTAAGGAAGGCGTAAGTTCAACCCATCGGGGCATCCTAGGCACATACTACGCAAACTTGAGGAGCAAATTATACAAGCTCGAAAGCAGAGCATGGTTGAGAAAGCAGATGATATATTTTACCCAAGGCATTACATATCATGGCAGTACTCACAAGGTATTTGAATATGAGGTCCGCTGTCGGATAAAATCCAACAAAGGATCCAGTGGTCTACAAGGGATCTGATGTGAGCATCGGTACTCAATCAGAAGAAGAAAGAATACAGGGGGATCAGATTATAGAAACAACCGACTAATTCAAGATCGGATGCAAAGGAATTACGATTTCCAAACCAAGGGATCGGAAGCAAATGCTCTGATAAAGGATGCATAAGTTGAATAGACTTAGGGGTAGAATCGACGATAAACAAATTGGTCGTGAACAAGCTCATATTCGGAATGACGTTTGAGTTGGAAGAACGAATTCTATTTTGACTGATCATTGCAAGTATTTGCAACCTATTGAATCAATAAGATCATAAAGTCAATCACAAAGGATTTTAATGAATATTGCTATACATATGGAATTAACCATAATGGAAGCAGGTAAAACTTTCCAGAGTAATAGGTTACTGAGGATTTAGGAAGATTGAATAGTGTTTCAAAGACCTCTGTGAAATGCATGAACAACTGGGGATGAACGAACCCCCAGTAAGTGTGATGAATTGTTCATACATATTTTCATGCGGAAAAGAAGTTGCAAAGCAGCAGGAAAAAGAATTCTCGAAAGTCGAAGAATACTTTCGGGTATCTTGTAATAACAAGAACAACTAGGGATGGAAGTATGAACGGCGAGGGTATGCAGTTACCCATAAGGATTCAACGGTATTAAGGATTGTAAAAGAAATGAACACAAGTTCTCGGGAGTAGATCTGAGAGTATCTTCGAAGTCTTCTAGTGAAGCGGGCAACTGTCTGGAATGAAAGGGCTCTCCGGGGAAAGTCGTTACGAGAACCTAATGTAGTTAGTAAATTCATTTAACCCGAATAGAAGAGAGAACAGAGTCCCAGAGTATAGACGAGGAGTAAAAGATCCTAATACCACCCAATTGGAGACGTGGGCCCGTAAGCCACACAGCCAAGTTAGTAAAAAGTTTTTCAAAGACTAGACTCAACTTCGGCCAAGGAGTTGGAAAGGGGGATTCCTACAGGCAGTCGGCTCTGATACCAACTTGTGACGCCCCCGATTTGACCGTACACTAATCATGCACGCAAATGTGTACGACCAAGATCAAGGACTCACTGGAAGATATCACAACACAACTCTAGACACAAATTAAAATAATACAAGCTTTATATTACAAGCCAGGGGCCTCGAGGGCTCGAATACAAAAGCTTGAATACACAAGAGTCAGCGGAAGCAATAATATCTGAGTACAGACATAAGTTAAACAAGTTTGCCTTAAGAAGGCTAGCACAAAACATCAATGATCGAAAAGGCAAGGCCTCCTGCCTGGGACCTCCTAACTACTCCTGGTCGTCAGCTGTCTCCACGTAGTAGTAGGCTCCGTCGGGGTAGTAGCAGTCGTCAAGGGTGGCTTCTGGCTCCTGGACTCCACCATCTGGCTGCATCAACCAGAAAGAAGAAGAAGGGGGAAAGGGGGAGCAAGGCAACCGTGAGTACTCATCCAAAGTACTCGCAAGCAAGGATCTACACTACATATGCATCGGTATCAATGAAAAGGATAGTATATGTGGACTAAGCTGCATAATGCCAGAATAAGAGGGGGAGAAGCTAGTGCTATCGAAGACTAGCATCTTCTGGAAACCACCATCTTGCAGCAAGAGGGGGAAGTAAAGTAGTATAACATAAGTCATATTATGTTGTTGTTCCAACGCTCCGGGATCCTTTCTCGACTCCCGAAGCAACATATCCAAACAATGCCTCAGCATCCAGTTCTAGTTGTAGCGATCGGGATACAACTCCAAGTGTCCGTTACCGTAGGACAGGCTATCGATAGATGTTTTCTTCCCTGCAGGGGTGCACCAACTTACCCAACACGCTTGCTTAACTCCGGCCGGACACACCATCAGGTCATGCCCGCCCTCGGCCAAACAATACGCCGCAACCCGACCTAGGCTTAATAGAGAGGTCATGCACGCCGGACTAAACCCTATGCCCCCAGGGGTCATGGGCCAATCGCCCCGGGAACTCCTGCACGTTGCGTGGGCGGCCGGTGAGCAGACCTAGCAACCACCTTAAAAAGGTAGGAGCCTAACCAGTCCAACCCGGCGCGCGCCGCTCAGTCGCAATGACGTCAGTTAAGCTTCGGCTGATGCATACGACGCAGAACACCGATACTATGGCCACGTGATGGTTAGTGCTATCAGGCCAGAGGCCCCTCGGATCAAATATCCAAACAGTTTTGTGTCTTGGGAACGCGCGGTAACGAGAAGAGACTCACGAAAATGTGACCCCATCGTCCCGTCTCGAGAATTTGCAGCAAGGGCGAGTGCCCGGCCACGCCTCATATTCATCTCGCGGGCACCTTCCAGGTCAACCCAACTACACATCACTCATAATTAAGCTCGCGCGGGTACCCTTCTGGGTCGACCCGTCTTTAGTAACCAGGTTCAGTGTAAAGTCATAGTAACCAAAGTAACTGTGTGTCTGACACCAAAGGAAAACCTGAGGAAATCACCCTTGATGGAATTCCACCTGATGTTTATCGTCAAGGTGAATGAAAGAGGAGTCACCCTCGAGGTCCACTCTTGAGGAGTTGCATGACAGTGTTGTTATCGGGAGTGGAGAAAGAGGAATCACCCTCGATGACCACAACCGATGAACTAACCTACAAGGTTAACATCAGAAGTGCTGATGAGGCCTCACCCTCGGCAGTCGATAGTAACCCAGTAGTGTCGAGCAACTAATGGGAAAGTGATGTGCGGTGCCGGGTCCTGGTCTTCGATCCCGTTGATCGGGTCTTCTGATAATCCAGCGAGGCAGTCGGGACAAGGTAGGGGGTCACTGGTGGATCTCTAACCAGCCTATACTAAGTAGTTTAGTATAAACATGTAAGGTATGAAAGCAGTATCAACAACAGGCTATGCATCAGAATAGGATCATACAAAAAGCAGTAGCAGTTCTAATGCAAGCATAAGAGAGAAGAGAATGGGCGATATCGGAATGATCAAAGGGGTTGGCTTGCCTGGTTGCTCTGGCAAGGAGGGGTCGTCAACACCGTAGTCGATCACTGGGGCATCTTCGGTCTCGGGGTCTACCGGAGAGAAGAGGGGGGAGAAACAATAAATACAAAGCATACATATGCAATAAAGAAGCACGGCAAGTTAACACGCAGTGCTAGGGGGCTCTATCGTGGTGGTACACGGTACCGGCGAAGCGGGATATCACTCGGGAAAGTATCCCCAGTGTTTCGTGTTTTCGGGCAGATGAAACGGAGAGGGAAAGTTGTAGGTTCACTATGATAGAGATGTGTGGCGGACGAACGGACCATGTATTCGGATTCGTCTCGTCGTTCTGAGCGATTTTCATATATAAAACATTTTCATCCGAGTTACGGTTTATTTTATATGAATTTTCAAAGTTTTAGGCATTTTAAGAAATTACTGTTAATTCGAATTAAATAGGAAAATAGCTATGTGTACCCACTTTGTACCTAGCTAGAGGGGCTGACATATGGGGCCAGCGGACTGGGTTGACTCAGTCAAAGGTTGTCCAGTCAAAGGTTGACCAGTCAAAGGACTTAGTGTAGGCAGGTCCCACATGTCATTGTTATTATTAACTAGACTTTAATTAAACTAGATTAAGTAACAAAGGGGGCCACTGTCATTGGCTAGCAGTTAAACTAACTAGTAGAAATTATACCCTAATCTAATTTGTACGGGGCTGGCCACTGATGGCTGTACACACATACGTACAGAAAACATGCTCGGCCATGGCCATTTGTAGCGGCTCCAGCAGCAACTAGTGGCAGCATCTAGGAGCAGCAATAGCAAGCGTCCACGAGCAGCTAGTGCAACGGCGGCGGCTACACAACAGAGTATTAGTGAGCAGCAAGCAGAGCTTAGCAGGAGCAGCGGCAGTACAAGCAGCAACAGAACATAGCGAGCAGCAGCAGCACACGGGCTTGGCGAGCGGGCGCAGGGCGCGGACGACGACGGGCGTATGGGCGCGCGACCACGAACATGGGCGCGGCCACGGCGCGTACGCGTACACTGAAGCCGGAACGCGGCCATGGAAGACGACTTCCGAGCTTGGGGACGACGGCAAACTACGACGAATCAAAGGGGAAAGGGGGGGAATCGGCAGAGGAGCTCACCGCGAACTCGATGGCGCGGTCGGGAAGGCCGGAGGTGGACCGAAGGCGACGAATTCGACGACGAACAGCGGTGGCCGTGGCGGGGAAGACGACCAGATGGCGAGGTTGTGGAGGGCTCCAGCTCGAATCGGAGGTTGTAGGCGATGAAGACGAGGCCAATAGAGCTCTAGATCATATCCTCGCGGGTCGGGGACGGCTCCGGCCATGGGAACGGCGATGGCGTGGCCATGGACGCGCTCGGGGAAGCGTGGGAAGAAGGGGAGTGGCGTGAGGGAGCGAGGGGATGGGACGAGTTGGCTGGTAGGGTTTCGAGAGGATGGCGGGGGGATTTGTAGGAGGGGGGCAGGGGACCGATGGCCGCCACGCACGGCCATCGCCGGCGGATGGCCGCCACAGCCCCCATGTCCCCTATAGCGAGAGGAACAGGACAAGTGGGGGTGGGCTGGGCCTTTTGTGTAGCTAGCTGGGCCAAAGTGCCGAGTAGCACCTCTCTCCCTTTTCTGATTTCAATTTTTTATAACTTTGTTTTGCATATTAATTTGTTAGTAAAAGAGTTTTGTAAAAAGTATAGACGGCAACATAAGTAGTATTGCAATATTCGGCACTGCCACAAATTTGGTAGGCATATGAATTTGTTTGAATTTCTCATAATTGGAAAAGCCTTTAAATATGTTGCTTTATCACTGTATTAATTATTTTGGGCATTTAACCACTTCAAAAAAATTGGTTTCACCATGAAAAATAACCAGTGATTATTTGCAACACTTGGAACATTTTAGTTTTGTCATTTGAAAACTTTTATGTTTGACTCTATTTCAAATTTGAATTTTGAACGGGGATTTGAATCAATGCGATTCTATCAACAGTAACAGTGGTGACGTGGAGTCGTTTGCAGGGAATTACTGTAGCATGACACCCGGGTGTTACAAAGATACTCTTGATGGTTTCCAGCATAAGCCATCCAATCATCCTCAGTATGGCACTGGTGCGGGATAGTACATTATGAATTGATAGCAAATGGTAGAATCAAATCCGCAACAGTTGGTCAGAAGCAAGAACCAGTCAGAACACAAGTCTGCATCGGGAATCAGATTCTCATATATATGTGGAGAAAGCCAGATATACACCTCAGTGTGACAAAGGACTATGAAAATTTACGACAACACTGAGCTCTGTGCAAATACCGACGAACCTGCAATTTGAATGATGCTACCATGTCAGGAGATGAGGATAAAAGTACGCCTGTCAGAATGTTGCACCCGACAGAACCTATGGTCACATGAAGAAGCAATATGACCCCGCTCTTTCAACCAAGGATACAGATCAAGAAAACAAAAATGAAGGAGCAAGACCAGTGGTGCAGATATGAAAATGGTTGCAGGACTCACATGGTGCAGGGACCCTGGACAGTCTGAGTCAGGATCAACCGCCATGGATATTCACCTAAGGGGTCTACTCAATTTTGAACCACCGTCAGTCAAGGATGAGGATATTATCAGATGAGGTAAATCTCAGCAAGTCAGCAGCTATGAAGAGAAATGGAGCCAGTATAAGCATGAATATGTGAAGTAAGATCTGTCAGGATACGGATACAGCGAAGCAAACCACCCGAGAGCTAGTCAGATAAGTCACATGAAGAAGTTAATGGGAACAATCAATAAAGGAAAAAGGATACCCGAGTTGGAAACGGTTTCCTTAAGGCCGTATATTCATACTTGTTCCCTAAGAAACCAAATCTCGAGGACGAGATTTCTTTAAGGGGGGAAGGTTTGTCACAGCCTGATTTTTGGCCCTTTCTTTTTCTTTTGTTTTTCTGAGGTTTTTGCTTGAGTTTTCTTTTTCCGTGGCTTTGTGGTCTGAAAACTGAAGAAGATGACCTCTTCTTTCTTTCCAGAGTGGCTTGTCATCCTCAATTCCTTCCCTAGGCCTTGCAATTTTCATCCTAGACCAATCCCAATATTATTTTTATTGGGAATATTCCTTTTTCTATTAAAGGAATAATCCTGTCTGCCTTAGGTTGTGAAGCAACCTATATTTCCATCACTCCTTAAATTCCCAAATAATTCTCATAATTTTTTGGGGTCATATCTTCATCAAGTATGGCAAAACCTTTCCTTGCCATGTTCAAAAATAATCCTCCAATATTCATTTTTTTATTCTGCCCTAAATGGCACTTTGTGAAGCAAGTGCTATTTTCCTTTGCCCAATTGACCTCAAACTTCTTGGACATCTTTTCATGTCCATATCATTCCCACATGCGAAAATTCAACTTCATTTGCCTAGTGATGATTTATCAATGATTTTCCAAAGTTCCTGCCCAGAAAGAAACTTTGTGAAGGAGGTACAAGCTAGGCATATCCAAACGACTTGCAATTTTGCATGGTCCTCAATATCGTATATCTTAGCCCTTCACCAAAGTTGAGCTCATGTAATGCCTCCATGTGAGCTCATCTTCAATTCTTTGATTCTGTCCCAATTTTCAGTTTGTGAAGCAAGTATATTTTATCTTCCTCCATTAAGGCTGAAACTTTTTCTAGACCTTCTCCTATCCATATAACCCAACTCCACAAAATTTGGGCATATTTTGTTTAGCCATTTTCCCTCAGGAATTTTCTCAAGTTCCTGCTCAAAGAAGACCATTAAGAAGCAAGTACCATTTTGGCTTGGCCAATTGGTATGAAACTTTTTGAGCATCTTCATATGTCCTAATTATTCTGCCTTGCCCAATTTCAGCTCAAGTGGTTACTCCTAGTGAGTGCTACTTCATGTTTTGTATTTCTGTCCAGTCTGGTGGTTTCTACAGCAACCACTAGCTAAACTGCTTTTCTTAAGCTGAAAGCTTACCAACCTAATCACCTTAGCGAGTGATCCAACCCAGTCAAAGCTCATCCTTCCTCTCCAAGTATCTGCTCCACAGCAAACTCCAAACACCTTGGTGTTCCCTTTTCTCTTGCTACCTGTGGTCACACCGGTGAGAACTATGTGTTGTTTCTTCCTCCTTGGCATCTTTCTCTGCTTCCCTTGCCCCCCAGACATGATTTGGCCGATCGTTGTGCCCCGCTCGCGATAGCTCACACGGTGACCCTGGGTCATGCCAGCCAAACACGCCCTCTAGTGCCTCTCTCTCCTGCTCCCCATCTATGCTCTCGTCCCCTCATCGTCTGCCCATGTCTAGCGTGTTTCCCGCATCATGACTGTCCTCCTGTAGCTATCTCCCCCTCCCGAAGCCTCCTCGTCGGTGCTCGTTGCTGTGTGCCCACGGACGCGCTGTAGCCGACCAGCTCTGTTCGCGCCATGGCGGCTTCCCTCTCGTGTCCTCGAGCGTTGCTCGTCTCCGTGAGCTCTGCCACTCATCCGCGTCCTCCCTCATCGCCTAGCCACCCCTCCCCGTAACCCTTGGCCGCGCGTGCTCGTCGCCGGAGCGCGGAGAAGTAGCCGCGCGCGTGCGACCTCACCCCCTCGCCGCTCGGCTATATAAGAGCCACCCCGCGTTGCTCCGAGCTCACTAGTCCCCTCATAGCACTCATCTAGGCCCTCCCTGCTTCTAGACCGAGCTCCAGAGCCCCCCTCGCTGCTCTAGGCCACCATGGCCGCCACGGTGCTTTGCCTAAATTAGCTCAGTGCCGAGCTCCTCCCCACCCCATTCCACTTCCCGGGGAGTCCCTCAACTCTGGCGAACACTACCTGATGTAGGGTGGAACCCTAGTTGGCAGATCTTTCACGGAATGGAGGGATCCCACGATGAACACAAAGAACACAAAGGGGGAATCACGAGGGAAAACACTCAAGAACAAGTCCAATCACACATCCACTAGACAATCAAACACACAAGATCACAAGGTACATGAACAACAAAGGGAAAGATACAAGGTAGAGTTCATATCCAAGAGGAGGTCTTGAATCCGTGAAGGATCTTCCAGTTTAGGGGTCTTGAATCCAAGGTGGATCTTCTCCGTAGAGGGGCCGCGGTCTCTCTCGTGGAGTAGATCCGTAATGGATGAGCAAAGCTCTATCTCACATATGAGCTAAACTAATGCTGGCCCTAAAATGGTGGAGGTAGACAGGGGCGGAGCTGGAGCTAATCTTACCCCGAGTCACCACTTAACCATGGAAAAAATCCAAGCATGGATGCTGCATTTTATAGCTTGTAACACCGATTACTAAACGTAACATGAGTTTATTTATAAAAGAAAAATGCAACAGTCAATCTGCTTAATTGCTGAAAAGGTCTAGCATTCTCAAATTAAAACACATAACACATATCAAGGTTCATTAACATAAAATATAAAAGCTAGAATCAATTTTTCAAGTAGAACATAGTAACATGCCCAAATCAAAGTACTTAAATCTGCCAAAATTTTAAAAATTACCTTTAGTATAATCTAGTCCTCCAAGCCATGAAATACCCAACCACGTGATCATTGATGACATTTTTTGTTTCTTCTTAACAAATAACATCATCACTTAATACTCTATCAATTCCTTTTGCCAGGAACATATTGAATCTCCTCCTCCCACTTCATGTCTTCTGGAGCATCTTGAAATGGTGCATTTTCTTTTAGAAGAAATTGTCCATGATCTACGTTTAACAAATAAAATTTTAAAATGAGATATAAAAAATTGTGAAGCCAATGAAGTAAAAACAATAGCTAATGCCGGACGTTTTGCCCAAACACATACATTTAAATATAATTAAATAAGGTTTAATACACTAGCCATAATTTCACACATCCAAGTGTTGCAACCTAAAAAATCTTTAGGACAAACAACACAGAAAGGAGTTAAATTCGAACCAAGAGATGACTGCAATCTAGACAAAAAAACACATTGCTATGAGAGGAAAAGAAAACTACGGCGCGGCGTGTGGTCAAGGGAGGTATGTGGTCGCTGCAGCTCAGATATCGTCGGCAAGGCGGCCGCTGCTGCGCGTATGTTCGGATCGATCAGGAACAGATCCGTGTTGCCGGCTGCTTCAAATCATTAGGAATGGATGCTACAGTGCGTACATTCGATCAAGAACGGATCCGTGCTTTCTAAATCTTTCGGAACTGATCGATTTTAATCTGATTGATCGTATTATCGTCGCGCTCGGGATAGAACAGGAGATGAGGAGATGGGATTGGTTTGTTTTTTGTTCGCTACAAAAAAGTTGTTTTTTTGTTTGAGAGAGGCTTCGTGCGTGCATCAAGGCAAGTGCTCGAGCGTGTATACCTTTTTCTTTAGAACATCGAGCGTGTATACCTTTTGTTGAGACGTGGGCTGCTGGTAGCGGAGCAACGGGAGTCTCGTGCAGCTGGTTCAAAGGGCCCTGTAGCACTCTTCTTGGCCCACCCTGATGCACTGAGCCGAAGACCTGATATTTAGCACACATTTTTTTCCGGACCCTGTAGCCTGTGCCACAGGCTCAGCCCAAAGGGCTCCGCCCCTGGAGGCAGAGGAGTATATATAGTCTAGGGCCACGAAGGGGTAAGTGGGAGAGGGATACATGGGCCTCTATCCTGATAACTGTGCGCAGACAGCATGGGGCCGGACGTCCGCTGGGACACCGGACGTCCGGTGGTTCGGGAGGGACCGGACGTCCGGTAGCTCCCGGACTTCCGGTAATTTCCTGGATTTCGGTTCTGTTGCCGATGTCACGGACGTCCAATGGCCTCCGATCATCCGGTCTCCTGGGAGTCGCAGGTCATCCGGTAGAGGCCGGACGACCGGAGCCTGTAGCTTTTCCAGCAGCTCCGTTTCTTCCGTCTTCTCTTCCACGCTTCCCTCGCGGATGGTGTAGGTAATCCTTGGCGCTTGCACTCCTCCTCCTCATCCGTGAAACTCCGGCAATACCTATGCATGCACACGAGTGGAGTGTCAAGTAGTATACCATCCTCGAACGGGTCAAGTGAACACGTGTAAAGGAGATGATTCACCTTTAAGTATGAGAAGTAGAGGTCACACGTGTCACTTGCCAAATGGACTTTTGGCATGGTGATGTCCATAGGATGCTTCGCATCATCCCCTCCCCCTTAGGAAAGATCTGACCTCGGATTGAAAACCAAATCACCATGGGAAAGAGGTGGCGTCGTCGTGTAGATGTGGACGATCACGAAGTGCTCATCATCTTGAAGCTCTATATGGGCACTCTCCAATGTCGCACCGTCTAGTGATTCCTTCAAAAGGAGCAAGGACAACAAACACTTGGAAAAACAAATGTGGTTAGCGTTAGTGCAAAACCAAGCACTCAAGAGGTGATTCACCCAACAAGTGTTGTCATCAAGCATAGCATAGGGTGTGACAAAGGGTTGTGGCATGGCATGTAAGCACATCAATTGAGCATAATCAAGGTCATCATGGAAACAAGCATGTAAATGTGAGGTAGAGATGCACATATGTGTGACAAGAGAATAAGCATCTACCTCAAAGTCATAGCAAGCATGCATAAAGCGCTCAATGAAAGGTCTATGGTAGGCATACGAATCATTCACAACACCAAAGAAAATGAAGTGTCTAAACACAAGGGTCAAGTGCAATACAATCCAAGCATAATGTGCATATGGTGTAGTGAAAATATTATGGCACTCAACACAATAGAAAGAGCAATTGTTCAACATGTGTGAGGCAATCAAGTCAATCATGTGAAAAGAAATGGGTCATGGCATATGTGAAGAGATGACATTGTTGCAACCAAGCATATGATAGGGACAAGTAATCCAAGAATTGGATGCAACACACAAGGCATATATAACATGAGGCATGGCAATGTGACAAAGGCAAGTCGAAGCAAGATCTCTAACATGTGTGCAACCAAGGCGTCCAAGATGAAAAATAAGTCTCATGGTGCAAGCAACACAAGTAGTGAGATCCACAATATCCATGCTCGTGGTTTTGGATGTCTCGAAAGAGAAGGATATCACCTTGAAAGTTTGTCCTTGTGCGTCCTTCACAATGTCGAAGCACAAGCAAGTGCGATGTAGAAGCGTCGTGGTAGAAAGTGGTTCGCTCTCAAGAGCTCGAATGGTCAACTCACATGAAGTGGAAGTCGACACGAAGTCCAAGTATCCTACACATGCACACAACAAAACAAAGTATGTATGCGCATGGTAGATAAACACATCATCCATCATGATGGTTCTCTTCTCTTGCACATAACCATTAGAAGCAAAAGTGCATGAATAATATGGTGCAACAATTGCTATATTCATGTCACTAGGCATATGGTGCAAAGAGGTAAGACAAGCATGCTCCACAAGAAATATGTCAAAATCTCCAAATAAATGCGGGAATGCTATGGGGGCAATCTCATTAGCAAGACTAAAATCATGGTTGCGCTCAATGCATAGACAATCATATAGCATGAGAGAGGCAACATGTGGAGACATATGACAACACACAATATCAATCATGTGCAAAGCATGGCAATGGTGGCTATCACCCGCATGAAATGAGCATGTATGAATCATGGGTGATGCACTACATGAAGCAAGCATGGTTATCAAGTTGTGCAAACTAGTGGAGCGAAGATGCAACACACTAGGAGAAGGCATGGCAATCATGTCAAGTGAGCAAATAGTGGGTATAGGTAATACACATGACATATCGCAAGCACGAACACAAAGCAAGATCAAGGCATCATAATAGGCATGGGGTACAAAGGCAGCATGGCAAGAACAAGCAATATCTCCACCAAGCTTGCAAATACACATACAAGTATGAGAATCAATCATCATGTGTAATGCAAAGCATGGGTCACAAATGCATGGAAAAGGCATAGGAATGAGCATATCATGCAAAGTGAACATGGCAAGATTGGCGTAAGAGATATAATGGACAATAACCCATAACCATGTGAGTGCCATGTAGAAGGAATGCATGAAGTCTTTGCGTGAAGGGAGCGGTGGGAAAGATAATCCACGGAATCCCAAGTCATCGTTGCTCTCTAGAGCTCTTTTCGTCAACTCGTGCGTTTGTGAAGTTGACGAGTATGGATGGGTACCTACACAAAAGAGACACAAACCAAAGAAATTGTGCACGTGGTAAATGTACACATCATCCATCATGATGTGTATGTGCATGTGAAAGTTAGCACAAGATATGCATCGCTCAAAGAAATTTGAGGCACGATAGAGAAATATGTCATCCATCATGAAAGAATAGTTGTCATGTATAGCACGATGGTGACACAAATTAGAGCGAGTATGTGGCACAACAATAGCATTGGCACTCATGGGGAGCATATTGTGCACACAAGTATGGGGATCGTGCAATGGATGGGATGGATCAAAATCTCCTAAAATGTATGAGGAAACTATGGGGGTCTCCTCATGAGCAATATTGAACGCATAATGTGGAGAAGTGGAACAACATCCAAAAAAAAGCATGTCCGAAGGTAGGTAATCGTGGCATGGCATATGATGGATATGATGCAAAGGAAGCATGTCAATATCATCACAAGAAAAACAAAAGCCAATAACCATGGGCATGTCATCTATGCCATATGTGCAAATTGGGTTTATCTTAATGGCATATGCATAGTTACTATGAAGAGATTGCAAATATGACATATGATTGATCTCATGCATAGCATATGACAAGTCAAGTGGATTGTCAAACATGATGTGACCGAGAGAATTATCACAAGAAATCCTACGCAACATGGCATCACAACTAATAGACTCCACATGGCAATCATCAAACTCATCATAAATGGGTAAATCATCACATGAGGAAATCATACTAGAATGAAGCATGACAATAGGAGGATCAACATCATGCAAGCAATCAATGTTAACATAGTCCACTAGTGGGACGAGAGCATCACCTTCACCTCTGTTACCTTTCTCATTCCACTCATGTGGTGTAGGTGAGGTGGGAAAGACCAAATGGTGGTCATCATCTTCATCTTGATGGAACCATGTGGGGGGTGCATAATATTCCACCATGGCCATCGTCCTGTCCAATGGTAGGACGAAGTCGTCAAGGATCGGCACGTCCTCATAAATGGGACCTAGCACCAAATGAGAAGACACAATAGAGGTAGAGGTCAAGTCGTTAGTGTTGAAAGTGGCCTCACATGACCTATCAACTATCTCACTCTCTCTATGTGGTGGCTCACTCACTCCCTCAATGTACGTGCACTCAAACTCACATATGGCGGAGTCACTCATCTCACTCAACTGGTGGGGGTTGTGGCTCTCCTCACATGGGAATTGGGGCAACTCATCATTTATGGGGCTAGTGGTGAACTCGCTCTCACTCTCAAAATGGTGGCACAAGTCACTCAAGTCATCATACGCCGCCGTGGTCGAAGGGAAAATCCCATGCTCAACCATCTCATCATCGTCGCCGTAGATGAAGGCCGAAGATGGCACATCATCACTCTTGCCTCCAAAGATTGAAGCATCATCCTTGCTCGTCACCATGTCGTTCGCCTCGAAAGCTTGGTCCTCGAATGGCTCCGTAGTCGTACTCGTCGCCGCACCATCTTGAAAAAGAGTCGAAGTGGACTCGGCATCATCAATGCCACAAAGAGGGATGGCGTGAAGTTGAATTTGGGAGCGTCGTCATGGAGCTCGTTGGGCTTGGACATCATGGTGGCACTAGCCTCATGCTTGCCGTCTTGGAGCTTGGTTTTCGAGAAGTGTGCTTGCGGTGGAGAAGCCTTGGCCTTCATGAGTTCTTGTTCTGCCTTGGGAGCACCAATGTAGTTGTCATCAAGGGACTTGTAGTTCTCGAGGACGATAGTTTGTAGATGTTGTTGTGCAATCCCATCATGAAGTGGAGCTTCATCAAAATGGGGTCGTCCACACCGGCTCGTCGCAAGGCAATCTTCATGTCCTTGAAGTACTCGTCGAGGGACTTGGATCCTTGTATGGTGTTCTCTAATTGGCGTAGAAGATGTTCCGTGTAGGTGGGAGGCATGAACTCTCGCCGCAAAGCTCTCTTCGTCTTGTGCCAACTCACGTTGAAGCTCGTCGAAGGTGTGTGAAGCCACCATATTGACGCGTTGTCATGGAAGTTTCTTGTGGCGCACTTCACTTGATCTTCGTAGGGAACTTGATGTAGCTTGAGGTAGTCGTCCATCTTGCGCTCCCACTCGAGATACTCCTCGGGGTCTTGAGTCCCATAGAAAGGAATCTCGTGGTTGTTGTCGAGGTCGTAGTAGCTCGTGGAAGTCGTGGACTTGAGCTTGGGAAGCTTCTATTGAGCATAATCTTGAGTTGCTTGTTGGCGAAGATGTCGTATTTCCGAAGGCGAAGATGCCTTGAAGTTGCTTGGCGAAGATGCCAAGGTACACGGTGAAGTCGTTGAGCGGTTGTTGGAGTTGAGCTCTTGACCTTCACGTTCTTGTCGTTGATGGTGTCGATGCCGATGTGATCTCGTCGAATATGATAGCTCGGAAGGATGTGCACTAGAGCGTCTTCTCGAAGATGAGGGAGACCCCTTGCGGTTCTTGATGAGTTCTTTGAGCTCATTCATTTGAGCATCCATGTTGGCACACAAGTTGTTTGCCATGGCATCAAACTTGTCGTTGTTGGTGTAGACCGAAGATGAAATGCTTTGCCTATCCATCACAAGACTTCAGCAAAGGTGAGTAGGAGATGAGATAAACAATACCAAGTTACCTTTTCCCAAAGTTGAGGATGTATCCTGTTTCACTCAATGTGAAATGAAAGAATAGTGGAATTGGTACCGGACTTGTTCACTCACACCTATCAAGTAAAGCTTATGGTGGAGCTCGGTGAGGATAGTTGCACAAAAATGTAATGCAAAATGTTAGAAAGAGTCAATAATGTTGAAAGAGATTCACAAATTCGCAAATGTAACAAGTAGACCAATAGCAGTATGTGGCACACGGAAACACACACACGGATAGATAAATGGGGTCGTGCAACCAAGAAATGAGCACAAAATGTGGAATCCACGGCAAACGCTCGTGTTGCACAACTCAAGAGAGACGCTAGCACGATTTCTCTATAGGCGGATACGACACTTGTGCACAACCTATAAGATGCAAATGTATGAACTTTCTATCCCAAGTATGCTATGTGTATGATGTTCCGGTGCTTTTAGCACAAGATGATCCAAGATGATCAAGTATGATATCATATGATGCGATGCTATGTCTCTTGCTTACAAGCTTCTTTGTCTTTCACTTTTTGCTTAAAAGCTTTATTCTCTTTTTTTGTATATGTGGCCACGATGCACAAACCAAGATAGCAATTTTGTATATGCGGGAACAATCTTGTGACACAAGGGATGATATGATGATACCAATATGATATGGTATGTATGAAATGGAAGGGCGGATCGATGATCACTAATCTTCACAAGTAACGTTGTCGGCAATACTCCAAGGCTAGTCTTGATAGGTAAGTGACGCAAAATGGGCTAGGGGTTAACAATGAAATTGCAAGGGGAATATACAAAGATGTCGTCGAATTTACCGTCCGATAATGATGATGAGAGGCGATGCTCTTGATGTAGACCCGTTCCTAATCAGCCAAAACACCTTAGGAAACGGAAAAACCACAACTCAAAATCTCAAGGACAAATGTCAAATGGTGGTAGCGGCAATGCTGTGGTGGTTCCGGAAGTGGAAAGATGGGATATACATGATGTTGGAGTTAAAGTAACGGTCCCTAAGTACCCGAAACACCTTAGGACACACAAGCCACAACTCAAACAAGCTCAACGAAATTGGGTTAGGTTGGGTTGTCGGAAATGTATAGTGGGCAATGGGTATGCGGAAGTGGGGGTGGTAGTTGATGAAGAAGCAATGGTCCCTAAGTAGCCTAAACACCTTAGGAGACTCAAATCACTACTCAAGCAACCACAAATGCTATGGTGGACAAAATGGGCTAGGTTATGGAAAGCTATGGTGGCTATGCGAGTGATATAGTGGAGGGCCTATACAAACTTGCCAAATTTGACAAACTTTGGTGGAGTCAAATGAATATGGTGGTATTTTTTTGTTATGGGGGATGTCAAGAGCTTCGAAACGAGCTAAAGAACGTCCAAATTGGAGTTCGAATGAATTAGTTATGACCAAAACAAAAAACTGCCAAAATGGGAATCTACAGGTACCGGACGTCTGGAAAGTGGCGGATGTCCGGCCCGGGGGCCGGACGTCCGGTCGAGCTCGGAAATCTGGTATTTTCGTTCTGTAATGGGGTGCCGGTTGTCCGTGAGTTCCGGACGTCCGGTGCTTCGTGAGGGTCCGGACGTCCAGTAAAACGCCGGTCGTCCGGTGTGTCGGGGTCAACGCGAGATGCGAGTTTTGGGACACGATTTTGGGCGGAAAATGGAGATTTTGGGCGCGAAATTGATGAGATTTCGTGGGTGAAAGATGGGGAAACTTGGGGAAATGCTAGATCCACTTGAAACCAAGCAAATTCATGGATCAAAATCAACACAAGATCATCAAACCAACATATCACAAAAAAATTGGGGCTATTTTTGGTGGGGTTTTTTGAATTTTTGGACGAAATCACACAAAACAAGGGTAGAAAATTGTGGAGGGGGCTCCAAATTCGTGAGAAACCTTGCTCTTGATACCATAATGATGTAGGGTGGAACACTAGTTGGCCGATCTTTCATGAAATGGAGGGATCCCACGATGAACACGAAGAACACAAAGGGGGAATCACGAGGGAAAACACTCAAGAACAAGTCCAATCACACATCCACTAGACAATCAAACACACAAGATCACAAGGTACATGAACAACAAAGGGAAAGATACAAGGTAGAGTTCATCTCCAAGAGGAGGTCTTGAATCCGTGAAGGATCTTCCCGTTTAGGGGTCTTGAATCCAAGGTGGATCTTCTCCGTAGAGGGGCCGCGGTCTCTCTCGTGGAGTAGATCCGTAATGGATGAGCAAAGCTCTTTCCCACATATGAGCTAAACTAATGCTGACCCTAAAATGGTGGAGGTGGAGGAATATATATAGTCTAGGGCCACGAAGGGGTAAGTGGGAGAGGGATACATGGGCCTCTGGCCCGATAACTGTGCGCAGACAGCATGGGGCCGGACGTCCGCTGGGACACCGGGCGTGCGGTGGTTCGGGAGGGACCGGACGTCCGGTAGCTCCCGGACTTCCGGTAATTTCCTGGATTTCGGTTCTGTTGCCGATGTCACGTACGTCCGGTGGCCTCCGGTCGTCCGGTCTCCTGGGAGTCGCCGGTCGTCCGGTAGAGGCCGGACGTCCGAAGCGTGTAGCTTTTCCAGCAGCTCCGTTTCTTCCGTCTTCTCTTCCACGCTTCCATCGCGTATGGTGTAGGTGATCCTTGGCGCTTGCACTCCTCCTCGTCATCCGTGAAGCTCCGACAATACCTATGCATGCACACGAGTGGAGTGTCAAGTAGTATACCATCCTCGAACGGATCAAGTGAACACGTGTAAAGGAGATGATTCACCTTGAAGTATGAGAAGTAGAGGTCACATGTGTCACTTGCCAAACGGACTCTTGGCATGGTGATGTCCATAGGATGCTCCGCATCACCTCCCGAACCCTGTCGATCTCGTTCCACACCCGTAGCCTCTCCTCCATCTTCACCGTGGCCGCCGTCCTCCCTGTCATCGGGCCACCTGGCCACGGCTCTCCGGCGTGGCCGCTGCACCAGGCGGGTGTGACGTCTCTCCCCGAGGCCGCCGGTGCCCTCCCCTCGGCTGGAGCTGGCCGGAGCCACCGGGGGGCCAGCGCTGGAGTCGCGCGGCCTCGCCCCTGCCTCTGTCCATAGTGAGGTGGAAGAAGGGACGAGGGGGAGAGAGTCAATGCCCGCGGGACCCGTCCGTCAGCTTCATAGAGCCCGGCCCGCTTTTGCCATGCTGGATAAGTGGAGGCGTAATCCTCAGGGTTACGCCTTCGCTTATCGAAAGCGTATTTTTCCTCTTCATCGGCCCAGAATGTGTTTTCCTCTCTGGAAAGCGTATTTCCCGTATAGGCGCGTTCTATTTTTCCTGTTAAGGGCCTAGTTGTGATGATTTTTATTATAGATAGGTCCTTGGCAGAAAAACAATCCTATCTTTTTACCCGTTGTTCCGATCGAGGTGAATCCAACGCTCACGTCTTCGTCTCGTCGAACCCTTTCTGTTACCATCATTTTCACTATGCTTTGACATATTGGAAATGACCATTTTTCCCTTGCCCCTAATCAGCCCCCTCCGAGAGAGAATCTTTCCGGTGAATCTTTCCACGGCTTCACCGCACTTCTTCCAGGAGTATCCTTCATCCCTAGGCAAGCCACAACCACCATTTGCATGATAGCCATGCAGAAGTATTGGTTTTTAACTTGAATCTTTAAATAAATGTTTGTTTGCTTTACTACTGATGTCGTTATTTCGGTTATGCCTATGGATCGGTGTTTACCGTCATGATATGTTTCTTGCACTCTGTTATCATGTTCTACTTACTAGTATTACATTCATATGACATGCTTGGTAGTAGTACACTTTCATGTAGTGATGGTCTTCGGTGCATAACTGTCGTCTGTTCCGAGTACCGTTGTTACGCATGTTCCTTTGCATTGAGTTGGATAAATGCTTGCATGGTACTATTATTGATATGTTGTTGCATGATAGTTATTGCTGATGCTAGTGGTCATGTTATGCTATGAGTAGCGTTGTAGTTGTGATATTCATCCTCGTTAGTATGCCATACTCATCTAGATAAATAGTTAAATATTGTTGTTATGCTCGTTGATTGTGATGCACCCCATGCTTATGTTGATATCATGTTCATGCATGGTAGTTGCATCATGTTATTTTTATCATGGCTCAGCATTTTGCATTCAAGTTTAACCGGATTAAATTGAACTTGAACAACTGTTGGCTGAGTCATGGTGCCACCATATCGAGCTGACCTGTGCAGCCATGCTTACCCTATGGGGGGTCCTAACTGGGTCTATTGTCATGCCTCACGCCGGTGCCTCTCGCGAGGGAAGGTTATGCCCGGGCGCTACCTTGGCCAGGTAAGACGGCATAAGCCTTGTGTGCCCATTGTTTTTGTAAGGATCCTTGTCCCTATTGGGGACCGTTTTGGCACGACGGTGGCCGTTGGTGCCTTTGGTAGGCCCGGGGCTACCCAGGACTTAGCCCAAAGGGGAGTTGCTCGGAGTGATCGGGAGAGTGTCATGGCATTAGGACGATTTTGTCGGAATGCTTTGGTCCTCCCGAATGGGTGTGCGAGGTCAGGGTTCCATAGTGTGGGTAAAGTGCGCTACCTCTACAGAGAGTGTGTGTGTTAAATCTACCGATAGCCGTGCCCGCGGATATGGGCCCAGTTTGTGTCGGTCACACTGTGGGTCAACAGTAATAATAATATTGTGCTTAATAGAAACCCTGGTTCGATGATGAAAGAAGTTGGTTGATACTTATGTGATCATGAGAGGATCACTGGGGTATCGTGAGTACCAACTTGTTGGATATCTGGGTTGCTATGCGAGAGTCAATGGTAAAGGTCAAGCTCCTTCTGGTCATTAGCGATTACTACCGTATAGTTAATACCACGCTTGATTGGATCCTGAGATGATCGTGCGATGTCCATGATGGTAAGTGATGCATGTGATGGTTACGAGGTAACCCGAGCAGAGTAAGTTGGTGCATGGTAGTTTCATCATTGTTGCATGCTAGTATTATCATGTTCATGCCATGCCCGTATTGTTCTAGATGTATTATCTTGTTCATGCTATGATTGATCTAATAGTATCATGTTAATCCTTATTAATCTGTAATTGCCATGCTATTGTTTATCTTGATTGCTTTGGTTATTGTGAGCTTGCAAGTGCATTCAATGTACTGACCTGACGTGTCATGCCAGTTTGCAGGTCATGCCGGATACGATTGCTTGTTTGTCGTGGATTCCTTGTTTGCGAGCTAGGATAAGCGTTCCAGCCAGAGTCCCTACGGAGTTGAGTTCACCACCATCGTCATTGTTCCATTGCCAGTAGTCATTCCGCTGCGTCGTGTTGTTCCGCTGCTTGCATGGAGCAAACGTGGCACGCGTAGTGTCGCCGTGCCGATGTAACCCCTTGTACCCACATAGATTGTAATAAAGAGCTGATTTGTTCTATGCTAAGCAGTGATGTATTCCAGAAGACTTCTCCTCGATCTCTGGGTTGGAATACGGGGCGTTCCGGTTTCTCTGAGCCAGGGTGCCATAGTAACCAAGATCTAATCTCTTATATAGGCGCCCTCCCTACACAGTCAATGGGGTAATTGAAAAATAGCTAGATGGTTCGCATTCGTTGGACACGTGGAAGCCAAGGCGAGGCGGCGAGGAATTGAAGGAATACAATATTAAAAGAAGCCAAACTATCATCTAGAAGGACTCACCTTGCAAGAACGAAGACATGAAGCCGGACACAACCTCGTCCTTGAAGGCAAGTCTGGGGCTACTGAGGGAGTCCTGTATTCAGGGGTCCTCTGGCGTCCGGGTCGATGAAGCTGGGCCGTATTGATGGGCCACAAGAGAAGAAGCAGAAGACTGTCCCCCGTATTCGGTCTGGACTCCTATGTACGTAGAAAGGCAAGCGTAGAGTTCGGATGTATCTATTACTTCCTCCCCAAGTCACCCTTGTAACCTTAGGCCCTCTCTGGCGTGTATATAAGCCAGGAAGTTTAGTATGTAGAGGGGATCACCGACATCACAATATCCTCATAGGCTAGACTTTAGGGTTTAGCCATTACGATCTCGAGGTAGATCAACTCTTGTACTCATATTCATTCATATTAATATAGCAGGAAGTAGGGTATTACCTCGATCAAGAGGGCCTGAACCTGGGTAAACATTGTGTCCCTAGCCTCCTGTTACCATCGATCCTATAAACGCATAGCTTGGGCCTCCCTACCCGAGATCTGCCAATTTTGACACCGACAATAGGTGTTTGGGAGTCTGAGGGACCGGGCTCGGTGGCCACTGCTCCCTTAGGCCTGGAGAGTGTGGGTCCCGTAAGTCCGGAGCTCGTAATCAGGGCGAGTCCGGTGTTCGAGCCGCGGGGAGAATCCCGCTCAGTCCTGGGTCTGTGAGCGGCTCAAACGCCGCTACATCTGTTGTTTCCATGGCAAGGTTGATCTTCCCGTCTTCTGACAAAGCAATGTGCTCCAGATCTAGGGCCAGAGCCGTCGTAGGTGTTGACCCCAGGATTTGATCCGATGACAGATCTAAGACGTCTTCATCATGTAGGCAGGGGCAGCAACCATGGGTGCGAATCCGTCGAAGATCAAGTGATGCGGAGCATCCCAAGGTCATCCCCATGGACCATCCATCGCCTCACCAAGTGCCCCAAGGACCAATGACACGTGCTCGTGCTAGAGCACTTGAAACCGAGGTTAACTCTCTCCTTGTAGAATTCCCATTTGACCACCTTGAGACATGGCTACTACCTCAAACGGAGACACTTTGTATGCTTAGGTGCCAAGGAGAAGTTACGGTGCAAGATGGACGCCAAGAGCAAGAACATGAAGTTTCCCAGCACAGTGATAGCGGTACTACTGGTCCACTACCGCCCAACTACTGGTCGACCGGTACTACCGCCCAACTACCCATCAACTACCGGTCAACCTTCTGTGATCGACCGGTGCAAGGCCGGAACATCTGCTATACCCGCAAAGACTGGTACTACCGCCCTGCCCGTGCGCAGTTGAAGGGGTTTCACCCCATGTATCCCCCAACTTACCCCTAGACTATAAGTACTCCTTCCCTTCCATCTTTTAGGGTCAGCTTTGTGATAGCTCATCATAGACCTGAGTGGTTCCTCTTCTACGAGACCGCGGCCTCTTCGGAGAAGATCCACCGGATTCAAGACCTCCTTCACGGAGAAGAACATCAAGACCTCCTCATGGAGATGACTACCGCTACTTGTATCGTCCTTAGTTCATCATGTATGATGATTCGCACTTTGTGTACCCGGATCTAGCATTTGTGTGACCTAAAACTTGTTCATTTGAGTGTTTTCTTCTTGTCCCTCTTGTGTTTTCCCTCGTGCCTCACGTGTTCATCCTTGGGATCCCTCCTTTTCGTGAAAGATCGGCCACCTAGGGTTCCGCCCTACATCATTATGGTATCATGAGCATAGGTTGATCACGAATTTGGAGCCCCACACCTTGTTTTCTAGCTTGTTTTTGTTGTGTTATTCCAAATTTCAAAAATTCCCCACAAAAATAGCCCCAAATTTTTTTGTGATCTGTTGATTTGGCGAGATTTTGTTGAATTTGTTCCATAGATTTGCTGTGCCATGAGTGGATCTAGCATTTCCCCAAGTTTCCCAACTTTCCATCCACGAAATCCACCCAATTTCGACCCCGAAATCATCCATTTCCGCCCATAATTCGCCCCGATCCAGTTCTGAGATTTTTCCCGGCACCAGCGGTACTTCCGCTGAGCACCACAAGCGGTACTACCGGCCTACCAAGCGGTACTACCGCCCCACCCAGTTTCAGCCTTCAGAGTTTCACCGTTTTGACCATAACTTTCAATCCCGAACTCCGATTTGAGTGTTATTTGGCTCGTTGAAAAGCTAGCGACGTGCCCAAGTTGCTCATCTTGGTTTTACCTCCATTAGACTCCATCTAATTTTTCTAAATTTGGCAAGTTTGCTTAGGCCCTCCACCATATAAACCTTCCGCATACCACCACCACTTCCGCAACCACCATCGTTTCACCGCTTCGATATTGACAATTTTGTCTCACTTTGCCTGGAATACTTGAGTTGTGGTTTCACCGTTTCCTTGGATGTTTTGGCTACCTTGGAACGGTACGACATCGACAACACCACCGCTCACCCTCGGCAAGGACGGTAACATCGACGACACCTTGTTCATTCTACCTTGCAATTGCATTGTCACCCTATGGACCATCTTTGCGTAGCTTTCCCATTGAGACTAGCCATTTGAGTATTGCCGGGCCACGACACTTGTGCACATTAGTGATAGTTATAAATATTGCATACTACATCATCATATCTCCGTGTGACCCAAGAGTGTCCCGCATACACAATAGCTACCTTGATACGAGAAGCATGCATAAGTGCCCAAAGAAAGAGCTCACAAGCTTTTAAGCAAAAGAGTCATCCAAAGCTTATAAGCAAAAGCATAAATAGCATCAAGCGCCTTGCATCAAAAGAGATCATATGACATAGCAATACATCATCTTGTGTTCAAGCATCGGCACATCATACACTCATAGTATACTTGTGATAGAAAGTCGTTACGTTTTGCCTCTTATAGGTTGTGCACAAGTGCGTATCCGCCTATTAAGAAATCGGCTAGCATCTCTCTAGTGTTGTGCAACATGAGCATTTTCCGTGGTTTACACGTTTTCTGATGTAGGGTGGAACCCTAGATGGCCGATCTTTCACGAAATGGAGGGGATCCCACGATGAACACGAAGAGCACGAGAGGGAACACGAGAGGAAACACGAGAGAATCACTCAAACATACAAGAACAAGTCACACATATGCTAGATCCTCGAAACACAAAAGAGGTACAATATCCATGATCAACAAGGGACGATACAAAGGGTAACCGTTTCTTCTCCATGAGGAGGTCTTGGGGTATCCCGCGGGATCTTCTCCGTGAAGGAGGTCTTGAATCCGTGTGGATCTTCTCCGTGGAGGGGCCGCAGTCACTCACAAGGAGATGAACCACTAGTGGATGAGCAAAGCTCTGTCTCAAATGAGCTAAACGTAAGCTAACCCTCAAATGGAGGAGGGGGAGGAGTATATATAGTCTAGGCCCACGAAGGGGTAAGTGGGAGAGGGATACATGGGCCTCGGGCCCGTCTCTACACGCAGGCAGGCGCCGGATGTCCGGGTCGGGGGCCAGATGCCCGCGGCTCACGAGGAGCCGGATGTCCGGGCTGAAGGTCTCGGTCCCGATGCTCTCTGGATAGGATGGTCCGGATTTGCGGGCTGGCGCCGGATGTCCGTCCCGACGCGGGGCGCCGGATGTCCGGGGGTCGGTCGGATGTCCGGCCGCTGTAGCTCCGCAGCGACTCCCCTTGAGGCACTTCTTGATCCGCTTCCGTGTGGACTCGTCCTATGCTTCGAGCATCTCCATGGTCGCCTCCTTGGTTCCTTAGCACACGTAGTGTCTTTGCATTAGGTAGCAACCATGTCTCGTGTGAATGAAAAGGGGAAGCATCGAGGAACGGGTTCACCTTGTGTCCACTTGGGGCTTGGGTAGTAGTCGTATTGTACATGGGGATGAACGACGGATGCTCCGCATCATCTCCCCTCCCTTGGGAAAGATCCGACCTCAGATCAAAAACCTCATCACCATGGAAACGGCAGTCGTGAACGGACTTGTAGTTGGACGAAGTTGAGGGCATGTCACAATCCAAGTACTCCAAGGTGTCTCCGGTATGTGGTACATGCAAAATGAGCAAACACAAAGTACACTTGGAAATACAATGGTTAGAGCACACAAAGTGTCCATCATGTAAGAATGAGTCCGTGTGACAAGGTACATGAAGCTTAGCAAGATGGTATAGTATGAGATGTAAAGCATTCATGTTAGCAAATTCATTTGTTGTGCACACAAAGGTAGGGTAATTGGCATGGTGCACAAAGCTACAATTTCTACCATTGTGCAAAATGATGTCATAGTGTGATGGTTTATCAAGAGCATGAACATGGCAATGGATGCTCAATATGTGTATGTTATCATGCAATTGATGGAGGACAATATGATCATGATGTATGAATATGCCTAGAAAGATCACAACAAATTTGCTAAGGAAATGCACAAGCTCATATATCATGGATGACATGGGAATTTGATCATAATGTGAGTCAATCCATGCATAAGATGCAAATTTGGTATGGGAATGATATGTCCATGGAGCATGGCATGTGAGCATACAATCAACAAATATGAAGGTTTTGGTGCAATGTGCCAAAGGAGTTATGATATACCAATGCTCGATGTCGTGGGTTGAGTGAAGGTCCAAAGGTGCATCCAATAAGACCGAGGGCTCCTCAACTTGAAGGTCCATAGGGTCCATCTCCAATGTTAGTCCTCCATCCAATAGATGTATCATGTAGACAACAAGAAGGAAACAACAATGAAAGAATGACCCATCGAATATGCGTAATTGAGGATGGCTCAAATGTAAGGAGTTCACCATTAGGAGATTCTCGCAAATGTTGGTGTTGCGCATCATGTATGCCTTCGCATGATCAAGTTGTCGCATGACGACACCGCCTTGTGAATCCTTCAAAATGAAAGAATATGACAAACACTCGGAAAAACAAATGAGGTTAGCCATAATGCAAAACCTAGCATTCGTGCGGGAAAATACCCAACAAGTGCTTGCAACATTCTTATCATAAGAAAGTACAAGGGAATGTGGCATGGTATGTACGCATATGATGCGATAACAACCAAAGGCATAAGGCTCAAACAAACAAGCATGCATCACAAGTATGGTGTCCAAGTCTCCAAGATCAACAAACATAGCATTGTTGCACTCAATACAAGTGATGAGAGTTGCAACTATTGGAGACAAATGACAATGGTCAATGTTGATCATGTGAAATGCATGAACATATATGTCATCAACCCAAGAAAGCAAGTAATAGTGGAACATTGGTGATGCAACATAGCAAGCAATCATAGTGATCATGTCAAGCAAGCTAGTAGTGCGAAGATGCAACGTACTAGAGGTAATAATGGCTAGCATGTCATGTGTGAAAATTGTGAGCATACATGATGCACATGACATATCATAAGCATGAAAGCAAGATATGGGCAAAGTCTCATCATTGTGGTGGCAAGAAGTCCTATGTAAATAGCAATGGAGTATCATGACTCTCCAAACACAAGAATCAACATGTAACGCCCCGGACACACCCGCCGGTGGTCGTTACTCCTGGCGGGATCTAAACTGGCCTCACATATCAATACTAGTCTTTTCTGCGCACTTTGTCCTCACTCGTGCGCACCCGGAAGCAACTTCCCGGTCGGTCACCCATCCTGAAACTACTCCAAGCTGAGCACGCTTAACTTTGGAGTTCTATCCGAATGGGCTCCCGGAAAAGAAGGAATTCCTTATTGATATGAGTAGTCTATCATCCCTAATAAGCCAGGCCATCACATACCCCCTCACTCAGAGGAACCGACGTCCTCGTCGGGCCACATGAACGTCCCCTCTTGGCACAACCGTCTGTGCTTCCAGGACAGCACATGTGCCATGCCGTGTGCCACGACGGGTCACAAACGTCATGCACAACATGACTGCAAAATGTCCGCAAACATCCGTGTAACCGGGAGGGTCGGCTCTGATACCAACTTGTAACGCCCCGGACACACCCGCCGGTGGTCGTTACTCCTGGCGGGATCTAGACTGGCCTCACATATCAATACTAGTCTTTTCTGCGCACTTTGTCCTCACTCGTGCGCACCCGGGAGCAACTTCCCGGTCGGTCACCCATCCTGAAACTACTCCAAGCTGAGCACGCTTAACTTTGGAGTTCTATCCGAATGGGCTCCCGGAAAAGAAGGAATTCCTTATTGATATGAGTAGTCTATCATCCCTAATAAGCCAGGCCATCACACAACAATAGCATGGGGCACAAAGAAATCACGGTAAAAGCTACTAGTATCTCCACCAAGCATGCAAATACAAATATGAGTATCATAATGGTGAATCATGAGTAAATGCAAGCAAGGGTCACAATTGCATGGCAAGGTCATAGCAAGAGGCATAACATGCAAAGTGAACACGATAGTATGGGCATAATGTGACAAGTGGCAAATAGCCCATAGCTGTGTGAGAGCCAAGTAAAAGAGATGCGCGTAGTCGTTGCGCAAAGAGAACGGTGGTAGGCACAATCCACAGGATCCCAAATCGTCGTTGCTCCCAAGAGCTCGTTTTGTCAACTCATGGGATTGTGAGGTTGACAAATGTTCATGAGTACCTACACAAAACAAAGACAAAGGAAAAATTGTGTGTGCGTGGTATATGTACACATCATCCATTATGATGCGCACGTGCATGTGTTGGTTAGCACGAAATAGCCATGCTCAAATAAATGAGATGTGTGATATAGAAACATGTCATCCATCATGAGAGGTTTGTTGTTATGTATAGCATAATGGAGACTCAAATTGTGTAATGCATCATGACAAGTAGGAAGAGCATTTTTATTCATGGAATGCATATGGTGCACACAATTATGGGAACTATGCAAAGTATGGAACGCATCACGATCTCCTAGTATGTAGGAGGAAACTATGGGGGTCTCCTCATGAGAATTAGTGGAAATATCACATGTAGAATATTGACAACATCCAAAAAATGCATATTTGTAACAGTGCGATCATGGCATGGCATAATAGATGAATTGCGCAAATCATGTAAAGGAAGCTTAGCAATATCATCACAAGAAAAACAAAAGCCAATGACCATCATCTTGTCATCTATGCCACAAGTGCAAATGGGATTTACTTTAATGGGTCATGCATAGTTACTATGTTGAGATTGAAATGATGCAATATGGGAGATCTCACTCATAGCATATGACAAGTTTAGAGGGTTCTCGAACATGATGTGACCAAAAGAATTTTCACATGATATCCTATGGAGCATAGCATCACAACTAGGCAACTCAACATGCTCATCATCATATTCATCATAAATAGGTAAGTCAAGACATGATGAAGTCACACTAGCATGAAGCATGGCAATAGGTGTGTCAACATCATGCAAGCAATCATTGTCAAGATAGTCCACAAGTGGGACGAAAGAAGCACCATCACCTATGTTACCTTTGGAGCATCGCTCATGTATTGTTGGTGAGGTGTTCAAGATCGAAACGTTGTTATCTTCATCTTGATGGAACCATGTGGGTGGTGCATCTTTTTCCACCATGGCCATCGGGTTGTTCATTGGAGGGCTGGACTCGTTGAGGGTAGTATTGTCGTCATGTAGGAGACCTAGCACCAAAGAAAACACACTAGGAATAGAGGTTAAGTTGTTAGAAATCATAGTGGCCTCACATGCCCACTCAACTACCTCACTCACTAAGTGTTGTGGCACACTCACTCCCTCGTGGATGCTCTCACTTGTATTCTTGGTGGAGTCACTCAAAGGGCTCTCAACCTCACATAGGAGAAGTGGCATGCTCTCATGTATGGGGCTAGTAGTGGTCACTCTCATCCTCTCAAAGGAAATGCTCTCAATGTCACATATGGTGGAGTCACTCGTATCACTCATGTGGTGGTGGCTCTCCTCACATGGGAATTGGGGCATCTCATCATAAGTGGATGTCGAAGAGGTGTAGGTGCAATAGTCTCCATGCTCAACTTCCTCATCCATAATGCCTCCAAAGATGAATGCCGTGGGATGTGGAAAATCACCACGCTCCTCCGAGGTCAAAGAGAAGGTCTCATGCTTGCTCACGTAGCTTGACCCGGAGTAGTAGTCCAATATGGGCGCCGTCTTCATGGTGTCGAAAAGGTTCATGCACGACTCCTTGGTCGAAGCGGATGGCCCATGCTCGACCGTCTTGTAGCCGTCGCTCGTAGATGATCGCCTTGATGATGAAGACGTCGATGTAGGCGAACTCATGGGAAGTACGCAAAGATGTCGTACGTCCGAAGGAAAAGATGCCTTGATAGCACTTGGCGAAGATGCCGAAGTGGTGGTTGTAGTCGTAGCTCCGTCTTGGGGGTGCTTGTCTCGCGGTCTTCTTATGTGCTCTTGAAGCTTGGCCTTGGCGTGATGTAAAGCTTGTTCGGATTTGTAGTTTTGCGTGTGGCGAGCATCTTCTTCATGATGGTGTCGTTGTAGTGCTTGAGCTCTTGGTAGATGTCGTTCGTCGTCGTCGTGCACATGATGCTTGGAGGTGACTTGCCCTTCATGACGATGTCGATGGTCGCCATGGCGGTGTGGTCGTGGAAGACTTGCACTTGCATCATGTTTGTGCTCCGAAGACTTGTGACTTGAACGTCGCCGCCGAGAGCATGACGAAGGGGAAGAAGACTTGTAATCGACCACTAAGTGTTGGAGCTCCGCCATTTGTTTGTTGAAGGAGTCGCACATGTCGTCGAAGGAAGCCATTGTCCTTCTCTCGGAGTGTCGTAGTTCGATGGCGATGTTGCCCAAGCGCTCTTGCATTGCTCGTTGTAGTCCGATGGTTTTCGCGTGGATGTCCTTGTTCGCGCCGTCGATGTCGAAGATCGGAGATGAAATGCCTTGCCTATCCATCACAAGACGCTAGCAAGTATGAGTGGGAGAAAGAGAAGAACTATACCAAATGTACCTTCGCCGATGTTGAAGATGGATCAATGATCACTCAAATGTGGAACAAGGAAATAGCACAATTGGTACCAATTCTTGTCGGTTTCTCACACCTACACAAGTAAAGCTTATGGTGGAGCTCGGTGAGGATAGTGGCACAAAAATTTGATGCAAAATGTTAGCAAGAGTCAATAATGTTGAAAAAGATTAACAAATTTGCAAATGCAACAAGTAGACCAATAGCAAGATGGGTGGCACACGGAAACACACACACAGATAGATAGATGGGGTCGTGCAACCAAGGAATGAGCCAAAATGTGGAATCCACGAAAATGCTCTTGTTGCACAACACTAGAGAGACGCTAGCGCGATTGCACAATAGGCGGATACGAACTTGTGCACAACCTACTAAGCAAAATGCAACAACTTCTATCCCAAGTATGCTATATGTATGGTACTCCGGTGGTATGATGCAAAATGATCAAGTATGACAATCTTAATGTAGTATGATGCTATGGTTCTTGATTAAAAGCTCTTTGCTTATCTTTTTCTTTGTGCTTAAAAGCTTGTTTGGCTCTTTCTCTTTTGAGCTCTTTTCTCATGCAAAACTGATAGATTTAAAGGTGTCCCGTCTTTCGATGAGATAGTGGCTATCGTTTTGGAGGAAGTCGACTTGGACGATCCGACTACGAACGTGCGTGGACGTCGCGCCTTAGCAATCGCTAAACCAACTCCGAGAGGTTATTGACCACGCCGGAGCACGATCAACCTGACCACGAAGGTCTGTTTCCTGCAGGCAAACGAATAACAAGCAAGAAACTGATATTGCAATCTGGATATTGCGAATTCAAGAGGAAAACTTTATTGATCAAGTGGGGTTCTGTGACGTCTTTGTCTGGTCGTTGAACACAAACGAAGTACGCGAAGTTGCAGCTATGGCGAACTTTAATCTAAACAAAACCCAAAGTCTAAACGACGCCCTAAGGGTTGTATACATGGGGGAAAGAGGGGGGAATTTCGTGGCCCTTGGTGAAGGGGTCCGAAACCAACCCTAACTCTTGTATCCCCACACATACGGACTCTAAAAACAACCTATACTCAAGTATTTCAAAATTACATGGGCCTGGCTCAATAATATGGTGACGCAGCACCTATAATAGCCTCTGGACGAAATTATATCGATACGGATGGTAACTTCGACGACATCAATGTATATTCCCTTGCAATTGCATTGTTAACCCCTAGACCATTTTTTGTGTCACTTACCTATTGAGACTAGCCATTTGAGTATTGCCGGCAACGTGACTTGTGCACATTAGTGATCATACTTCCCATAGCATACATACCATATCACCATGGTGCATATCTTGTCACACAAGGTTGTCATCGCATATACTCAATTGTTATCTTGGTTCGTGACATTTTTGATGAGGACATCACTAACAAGGTTACACCCACAGCTCCAACTGACACATATACATGACCAATTACTAGAGCTCGCACACGCCAATTAAATTACCAGGTACTTTCGTTTCTTAGTAATGAATCTAATGTTCATGAGAATATGATGCTGCCTAAATTGGATACATTTGTCTTGCTTACAAATGAAGGGCCTAGCTTGGACAAGAAGGATGAACATTGGAGCAAGATCAAGCAAGGAGATGATGGCATGCGCAAGGGGAACAAGAATGGAGTTGCAAGTGATGATTTCAGGACTTTGAAGCCACCATAATGAGTGCGTGAAGCCTTGGACGAAATATACAAGATGTCACTTCATAAATTTCGTCTAGAGGCTATTATAGGTGCTGCGTCACCTTATTATTGGGCCAGGCCCATGTAATTTCGAAATACTTGAGTATAGGACGTTTTTAGAGTCCATATGTGTGGGGAAACAAGAGTTAGGGTTGGTTTCGGACCCCTCCACCAAGGGCCACGAAATCCCCCCCCCCTTTCCCCCATATATACAGCCCTTAGGGCGTCGTTTAGACTTTGGGTTTTGTTTAGATTAAAGTTCGCCATAGCTGCAACTTCGCGTATTTCGTTTGTGTTCAACGTCCAGACAAAGACGTCACAGAACCCCACTTGATCAATAAAGCTTTCCTCTTGAGTTCGCAATATCTAGATTGCAATCTCAGTTTCTTGCTTGTTCTTCATTTGCCTGCAGGAAACAGACCTTCGTGGTCAGGTTGATCGTGCTCCGGCGTGGTCAATAACCTCTCGGAGTTGGTTTAGCGATTGCTAAGGCGCGACGTCCACGCACGTTCGTAGTCGGATCGTCCAAGTCGACTTCCTCCAAAACGATAGCCACCATCTCATCGAAAGAAGGGACACCTTTGCCTCTATCAAGTGGTATCACATTTCCAGGTTGCTCGGTGAGATTTTACACTTTTTCATAGATTCGATCAAGTCTGTTCTTCATACCTACAGTCCATGAAAAAACAAAAAAAATAGGGTTAGTTCATCATATATCCGAACCAGTCTGAGGCATTGCATAATCTTTTCCGTGTTTGCTTAGTTGAATTTGCGGTTGCATCGTCGTGTCGAGTTGCTGGTCTTAGCGTCTAGTTCTTTAGAGTTTCGAGTTCTGTTCACTGTTTGTCACGCCGCCGCCGTACCATATTCATAGCTGCTGCCATACCACCGCCGCTGCCATATCCCACCACCGCGACCACATACCACCACCGCTGCCATATCCTACCACCATATATCCACCACCAATCCGAGTTCTTTTCATATTAGGTTTGTTCTCGAGATCCATCTGGGTTTCGGATTCGTGTTTCCTTGACTGCGTCTGGAGACCCCCGGGCAGTTTTTAGGCCAAAATTTCGGCAGGTGAAAATATTTTTCCCTATCCTATTTTTGGGCTTTTCTGAGTCTTTTGAGACACGTGCCACCATACTGTTTTTTTACTGCACTTTTTCGTCGTCGCTGCCCTGATTCCGAAAAAAAAAATTCGTCAAAAAAAATTGGTGCCTATCATCTTAGTTTGACTTGGGAAGTGTTTTGAGACACTCGCCATTATAGTGATTTTCGGCCAAAAAAAACAGTGCAAAAAAAGAGAGAAAAAAAGAGGCGATTTTTTTTCAGTGTGCTTTCCCCTTGATTACGTGCAGCGCCGTGATTTTGTTAGTGTTCTAGGCTCGCGTCTCTAGTACGGTCTAGCCTAGGACCAGCACAGTACTGTCGTTGAGCGTTTATTCAACTTTGCATCTCTGAATTGATTATTGCTGACCCTTTTTGCTACCATCTTATAAGCCTTCCCAGCTCCACATACATCTACGTCATGCGTTTGACTCTCCCTGGTAATCGATCCAACCTTTGAGAGTTTTGACTACCACGGTTGACGATCACCACCTGCTGCTGGATAAGAACTGGTAAGAATTTGAGTTTTGCTTGACGGATTTGTGACGCCCCACCACCACCATTTTCTAGTAGTCTGTAGGATCATATTTTTGTGTGTTTCTATTGGTGCTAACAATGCCAGGATCACAAGTCGACGAGACTGACTAGGAGAACATGACAAACAAGGAGTTGCATGATAAATTTTAGCAAATGATGGGTCAACAGGTAGCAGATGTCATGACCAGTTTTGACAACGCACTAGCGAGGATGGATGGCATTGAGAAGTCAATTGACACCAAGTTGGATGCCAAATTCGCTGAAGTGCTTACGCGTCTACCTCCACCTGCTGCACCGTTGCAACAACAACAACAACCACCTTCACGTCGCGAAATCGCCCTCCGCAAAGCTAGTCGTGTCCCTCTTCTGCCTGGCCAACCTGTTGGTGCTGCTGTTGATACTTCTGTGGCTCCTGCTGCTGCTGAGGAGGAGGACGATTATGCGGGGGATTACGAGGAAGAGGTTAATCAAAATCAGAACTACGTGCAACAACCAGCACCACAACAACCAGGTCGTCCACATGCATATAATCGCAATGGTAGGGCTGCACCATACCCTCAGGTACGCGATCATGACCATCTCCCTAAACTAAAATTGAATATTCCACCATTTGAGGGTAGATGTGTTCCTGATATATATCTTACATGGGAGTTAGAAATCGAACAACGTTTTACATGTTTAAAATATCCCGAGGAGAGACGTGTTGCTGCTGCTCTTTGTGCTTTCACTAGTTTTGCTTGTGTGTGGTGGTCTGAATATTGTAGATTACATCCGGATAATACTCCAACTACTTGGGCTTCTTTGAAAACTGCTATGCGTACTCGTTGGGTTCCACCATATTATCAACGTGAATTACTTCAAAAATTGTAGCGCTTAAGACAAGGAAAAAATTCTGTAGAAGAATATTATCAGCAATTACAAACTGGCCTGATTAGATGTGGTATTGTTGAGGAGAATGAAGCTATGCTTGCACGTTTTATGGGTGGATTAAATAAAGAGATTCAGACCATTCTAGAGTATAAGGATTATAATAATATCACTCGTCTATTCCATCTTGCTTGTAAAGCTGAACGTGAAGTGCAGGATCGACAGGCATTGGCGCGGACTAACTTTTCTGCAGGTCGAACTTCATCATGGACACCGCGTGCATCCTCTATTTCCACACATTCTACTGCACCGACACCTCCATCAGCTGTTACCTCCAGCCGTGATACAAGGACACAGGCACAACCACCATTATCTACCAAGAGCACACCTATTGGGCCTGCACAGAGTTCTTCTTCTTCCATGGCATCAACAGGGCACACCAGTGATATTATTTGTCGTCGTTGTAAGGGAAGAGGACATTTTGCGAGAGAATGCAAATCTCAGCGTGTGATGATTGCTACTGAGGATGGTGGATATGAATCCGCTAGTGACTATGATGAGGAGACTTTGGCTCTTATTACACGTGAAGAACACGATGGAGACGATTCTGATCATGAGACGCAATACATGGCTCCTGAAGATGCTCATTGGTAAGAATGTTTAGTTGCTCAACGTGTTTTGAGTGGGCAGATTACGCAAGCTGAGCAAAATCAGAGGCATAATTTGTTCCATACAAAGGGAGTTGTCAAGGAACGTTATGTTCGCGTGATCATAGATGGAGGGAGTTGCAACAACTTGGCTAGCATGGAGATGGTGGAGAAGCTATCTCTCACCACAAGACCACATCCACATCCTTACTACATCAAATGGTTCAACAACAGCGGCAAGGTTAAGGTAACACATACTGTTCATGTGCATTTTAGTATCTCTACATATGCTGATTATGTTGATTGTGATGTGGTACCTATACAAGCATGTTCCTTATTACTTGGTAGACCATGGCAATTTGATAAAAAAATTGTACACCATGGTAGAAACAATCGTTATACTCTTGTTCATAAAGATAAAAATATTACTTTGCTTCCTATGACTCCTGATTCCATTTTGAAAGATGATATTAATAGAGCTAATAAAGCAAAACAGGAGAAAAATAAGAGTGAAAATCAGATTGTGGCAAAAGAATTTGAGCAACAAATGAAGCCTAACAATAAACCATCTACTATTGCTTCTGAAATTAAATTGAAAAGTGCAGGTTTACTTGCCACCAAATCTGATATTGATGAGCTAGATTTTAGCAAATCTGTTTGCTATGCTTTTGTGTGCAAAGAGGCATTATTTTCATTCGAGGACGTGCCTTCCTCTTTGCCTCCTGCTGTCACTAACATTTTGCAAGAGTTCGCCGGCGTGTTTCCACAAGACGTGCCATTGGGATTACCACATATTCGAGGGATTGAGCATCAGATTGACTTAATTCCCGGTGCATCGCTACCCAACCACGCACCATACCGTAGCAATCCAGAAGAGACGAAGGAGATTATGCGTCAAGTACAAGAGCTACTCGACAAAGGTTATATACGCGAATCGCTTAGTCCTTGTGTTGTTCCTATTTTTCTAGTGCCGAAAAAGGATGGTACATCGCGTATGTGTGTTGATTGTAGAGGCATTAATAATATTACTATTCGTTGTCGTCATCCTATTCCTAGGCTAGATGATATGCTTGATGAATTGAGTGGCTCTACAATATTCTCCAAAGTTGATTTGCGTAGTGGATACCATCAAATTCGTATGAAATTGGGAGATGAATGGAAAACAACATTTAAAACTAAGTTTGGATTATATGAGTGGTTAGTCATGCCTTTTGGGTTAACTAATTGATGCGGAGCATCCTAAGGACATCACCATGTCAAGAGTCCGCTTGGCAGGTGACACATGCGACCTCTACTTCTCATACATAAAGGTGAATCATCTCCTTTACACGTGTTCATTTGACCCCTTCGAGGATGGTATACTACTTGACACTCCACTCGTGTGCATGCATAGGTATTGTCGGAGCTTCACGGACGACGAGGAGGAGTGCAAGCGCCGAGGAACACCTACACCATCCGCGAGGGAAGCTTGGAAGCGACGACGGAAGAAGACGGAGTTGTGGAAGCTACAGCAGCCGGACATCCGGGCCAAACACCGGACATCCGGGCCAAACGCCGGACATCCGGCGCTTCGCCAACTCCCGGACATCCGGCCTTTAGCCCGGAAATCCGAACCATCCTATCCAGAGAGCATTGGGACCGAGCCCTTCAGCCCGGACATGCGGCCCCTCGGCCCGGACATCCGGCGACCAGCGAAGCCCCGGACATCCGACCCGGCGCCCGAACATCTGGCCTTGCCTGCGTGCATGTATCCGGGCTGATGCCCATGTACCCGTTTCGCCCCTCACTTACCCATTCATGACGCTAGACTATATATACTCCTCCACCTCCACCATTTTAGGGTTAGAAAATGTGATAGCTCATTTTAGACTAGAGCTTTGCTCATCTTAGTGGTTCTACTCCTAGGAGAGACTGCGGCCCCTCTACGGAGAAGATCCACGATGGATTCAAGACCCCTAAACGGGAAGATCCTTTGCGGATTCAAGACCTCCTCACGGAGATGAACTTTACCTTGTATCTTTCCCTTTGTTGTTCATGTACCTTGTGATCTTGTGTGTTTAATTGTCTAGTGAAGTGCGCCACAAGAAACTTCCACGACAACGCGTCAACATGGTGGCTTCACACACCTTCGACGAGCTTCAACGTGAATTGGCCCAAGATGAAGAGAGCTATGCGGCGAGAGTTCGTGCCTCCCACTTACACGGAACAACTTCTACGCCAATTGGAGAACACCATCCAAGGATCCAAGTCCATCCACGAGTACTTCAAGGACATGAAGATTGCCTTGCGACGAGCCAGCGTGGACGACCCCATTTCGATGAAGCTCCACTTCATGATGGGATTGCACAATGACATCTACAAGACTATCTTCCTCGAGAACTACAAGTCCCTCGACGACAACTACATTGGTGCTCTCAAGGCGGAACAAGAACTCATGAAGGCCAATGCTTCTCCACCACAAGCACACTTCTCGAAGACCAGGATCCAAGACGGCGAGCATGAGGCTAGTACCACCATGATGTCCAAGCCCGACGAGCTCCAAGACGACGCTCCCAAGTTCGACTTCACTGCCATCCCTCTTTGTGGCATTGATGATGCCGAGTCCACTTCGACTCTTTTTCAAGAGGTGCGGCGACGACTACGACTACGGAGCCATTCGAGGACCAAGCTATGAAGGCGAACGACATAGTGACGAGCAAGGATGATGCTTCCATCTTTGGAGGCGAGAGTGATGATGTGCCATCTTCGGCCTTCATCCACGGTGACAATGACGAGATGGTTGAGCATGGGATTTTCTCTTCGACCACGGCGACGTATGATGACTTGAGTGACTTGTGCCACCATATTGAGCGTGAGAGCGAGTTCACCACTAGCCCCATATATGATGAGCTGCCACAATTCACATGTGAGGAGAACCACAACCCCCACCACTAGAGTGAGATGAGTGACGCCACCATATGTGACATTGAGTGCACCTACCTTGAGGGAGTGAGTGAGCCACCACATAGAGAGAGAGTGAGATAGTTGATAGGTCTTGTGAGGCCACTTTCAACACTAACGACTTGACCTCTACCTCTATTGTGTCTTCTCATTTGGTACTAGGTCCCATTTATGATGACGCGCCGATCCTCGACGACTTCGTCCTTCCATTGGACAAGACGATGGCCATGGTGGAATATGATGCACCCCCCACATGGTGCCATCAAGTTGACGATGATGACCACCATTTGGTCTTTCCCACCTCACCTACACCACATGAGTGGAATAAGAGAGGTAACAAAGGTGAAGGTGATGCTCTAGTCCCACTAGTGGACATTCTTGACATCGATTGCTTGCATGATGTTGATCAACCTATTACCATGCTTTGTGCTAGTATGATTTCCCCACGCGATGATTTACCCATTTATGATGAGTTTGATGATTGCCATGTGGAGTCTATTAGTTGCGATGCCATGTTGCATAGGATTTCATGTGATAATTCTCTCGGTCACATCATGTTTGACAATCCGCTTGACTTGTCATATGCTATGAATGAGATCAACCATATGTCATATTTGCAATCTCTTCGTAGTAACTATGCATATGCCATTAAGATAAACCCAATTTGCACATATGGCATATATGACAAGCCCATTGTTATTGGAATTTGTTTTTCTTGTGATAATATTGACATGCTTCCTTTGCATCATATCCATCATATGCCATGCCATGAACACCTAGCTTCGGATATGCATTGTTTTGGAGATTGTTCCACTTCTCCATATTATGCTTTCGATATTACTCATGAGGAGACCCCCATAGTTTCCTCATACATTTTAGGAGATTTTGGTCCATCCCATCCATTGCATGATCTCCATACTTGTATGCTCAATTTGCATCCACATCATGCTATACACAATAACTATTAATTCATGATGGATGACATGTTCTTATACCATGCATAAAATTTCTTTGAGCGATGCTTATCTTATGCTAACTCACACATGCACATACACATCATGATGGATGATGTGTACATTTACCACGCGCACAATTTCTTTGGTTTGTGTGTCTTTTGTGTAGGTCCCCATACTTACTTGTCAACCTCGCAAGAGCACGAGTTGACGAAAAGAGCTCTAGAGAGCAACGATGACTTGGGATTCCGTGGATTATCCTTCCAACCGCTCCCTTCATGCAAAGACTTCGCGCATCTCTTATACATGGCCCTCACATGGTTATGGGTTATTGTCCATTATATCTCTTATGCCCCTCTTGCCATGTTCACTTTGCATGATGTGCTCATTTATATGCCTTTGCCATGCATTTGTGAACCATGCTTCGCATTACACATGATGATTGATTCTCATACTTGTATGTGTATTTGCAAGCTTGGTGGAGATATTGCTTGTTATTGCCATGTTTGCTTTGTGCCAAATGCCTATGATGATACCTTGTTCATGCTATGTGCTCGTGCTTGAGATATATCGTGTGCATTGCTTATGCCTACTATTGGCGCACATGACATGATTGCTATGAACTCATCTAGTGTGTTGCATCTTCGCTCCACTAGTTTGCACGACATGATTGATATGCTTGCTTATGTTGCATCACCGATGATTCATACTTGCTCCTTTCATGCGGTTCATGTCAACCATTGCCATGCTTTGCACATGATTGATATTGCTTGTTGTCATATGTCTCCACATGTTGCCTCTCTTATGATATATGATTGTCCATGCATTGAGAGCAACCATGATTTTAGTCTTGCCAATGAAATTGCCCCCATAGCATTCTCGCATTTATTTGGAGATTTTGACATATTTCTTGTGAATCATGCTTGTTTTACCTCTTTGCACCATATGCCTAGTGCCATGAATATAGCCATTGTTGCATCATCTTATTCATGCACTTTTTCTTCTAATGGCTATGTGAAAGATAAGATAACCATCATGATGGAAGATGTGTTTATCTACCATGCGCATACGTTCTTTGTTTTGTTGTGTGCATGTGTAGGATACTTGGACATCGTGTCGACTTCCACTTCACGTGAGTTGACCATTCGAGCTCTTGAGAGCGAACCCCCATCTACCATGACGATTCTACATCGCACTTGCTTGTGCTTCGGCATTGTGAAGGACGCACAAGGACACACTTTCAAGGTGATATCCTTCTCTTCCGGGACACCCAAAACCATGAGCATGGATATTGTGGATCACACTACATGTGTTGCTTGCACCAGGAGACTTATTTGTCATCTTGGACTCCTTGATTGCACACATGTTAGAGATCTCGCTTCGACTTGCCATTGTCACATTGCCATGCCTCATGTTATATATGCCTTGTGTGTTGCATCCAATTGTTGGATTACTTGTCCCTATCATATGCTTGGTTGCAACAATGTCATCTTTTCACATATGCCATATCCCATTGATTTTCACATGATTGACTTGATTACCTCACACATGTTGAACAATTGCTCTTTCTATTGTGTTGAGTGCCACACTATTTTCACTACACCCTATGCACGTTATGCTTGGATTGTCTTGCACTTGACCCATGTGTTTAGACACTTCATTTTACTTGGTGTTGTGAATGATTCTTATGCCTACCATGGACCTTTCATTGAGCGCTTTATGCATGCTTGCTATGACCATGAGGTAGATGCTTATTCTCTTGTCACACATATTTGCATCACTACCTTCCAATTGCATACTTGGCCCCATGATATCATTCCTTGTGCTCAATTGATGTGCTTACATGCCATGCAACAATCCTTTGTCACACCCTATGCTATGCTTGATGACAACACTTGTTGGGTGAATCACCTCTTGAATGCTTGGTTTTGCACTAATGCTAACCACATTTGTTTTTCCAAGTGTTTGTTGTTCTTGTTCCTTTTGAAGGAATCACTTGACGGTGCGACATTGGAGAGTGCCCATTTTGAGTTTCAAGATGATGAGTTGATGTAGGGTGGAACCCTAATCAGCAGATCTTTCACGATTGGAGATTATCCCACGACGAACACGGAGAACACAAGGAGGAAACGGAGGAAAACACGAGGGGAAACACTCAAATCAACACAAATATGATCACACAAGTGCTAGATCCATGATACACATCGAGATACACGGTCCATAGTCAAATCACGGTGGTACAAAGGTAGTCTTCTCCCGGAGGAGGTCTTGGATATCCCTTGGGATCTTCCCCGATGTGGAGGTCTTGAATCCGAGGTGGATCTTCTCCGAAGAGGCGCGCGGTCTCGTAGGAGAGAATCCACAAAGGTCTGTGATGAGCTATCCAAAATCTAACCCTAAACAATGTGGGGAAAGGAGTATATATAGTGTACGGAGCGAAGGGGTACACAGGCCTCGGCCCAAAGGATGCGCGCAGGCATTTCAGGGGCCGGACGTCCGGGCGACGGGCCGGATGTCTGGGGCTTCGCGAGGCGCCGGATGTCCGGGGCGAGGGGTCGGATGTCCGGGCTAGAGGGGTTGAGTCTCGGGTGCCCTCTGTAGAGTGGCGCCGGATTTCCGGGCCCGAGGCCGGATGTCCGGGCCTTGCTTGGCCGGATGTCCAGGGCCTGGCCGGATGTCCGGGCCAGGGTGCCGGATGTCCGGGGCCTGGAGCCTTCTTCTGCCCTTCTCGATGCAACACCGTGTCCGTGAACTTGGGGACTTGTCCATCTTCACGCCTTTCTCCAATGTGGTCTTCTTCACACCTGAGCACACAAAGCACATCCGTCTGAGGTAGCAACCATGTCTCGCAAGATTCATATGGAAGTAGGGCTAGGAGCGACGTCACCTTGGTCTCGAGAGCTCTAGCACGAGCACGTGTCATTGGTCCTTGAGGCACTTGACGAGGTGAAGGAGGGTCCATGGGGGTGACCTCGGGATGCTCCTCATCATCTCCCCTCCCTTGGGAAAGATCCGACCTCGGATCGAAATCTTCATCACCATGGAAAGGAGATAGATCCTTGAAAGGTCCGTCGGCGTGAGGTAGTAGTTTGGACTTGCGCTCTTGTGGGAAATGGTCCTTGCGAAGATGTAGCCAAACAAGATCTCCCGGTTGGAACACCATTGGCGCCTTGTTGACGTTGAGCTTGGTGGCGAGACGATGTACTTGTCGCTCGATCATTGCTCTTGTATCTTCGTGCACCTTCTTGAGATAGCTTGCTCGTGCACTTGCGTCCATGTTCGTGCGCTCTTGGAGAGGTGGTGGTAGGATGTCCAATGGGGACAACGGGTTGAAGCCGTAGACGACCTCGAAGGGGGACTTGCCGGTGGTCGAATGTCTTGCGCGGTTGTAGGCGTACTCGGCGATGCGCAAGCATTGCTCCCATTCCTTGATGTTCCTCTTGATCAACACGCGAAGAAGCGTCAAAAGCGTGGGGTTCGTCACCTCCGTTTGGCCGTCTGTTTGTGGATGGTACGCCGAAGAAAATAGTAGCTTGATTCCGAGCTTAGCGCATAGGGTTTTCCAAAAGTAGCTCAGAAACTTGACGTCCCGGTCCGACACGATCGTTTTGGGCACGTCATGTAGACGAATGACTTCCCTACAAAAGAGATTTGCAACATGTGAAGCATCGTCTATCTTGTCAAGGAATGAAATGAGCCATTTTAGAGAATCTATCCACGACAACTAGCACGGAATCTTTGCCATTTTGAGTCCTAGGCAATCCAAGTACAAAATCCATGCTTATGTCTTCCCATGGATGGTATGGAATAGGAAGAGGCATGTAAAGACCATGAGATTGAGCTTTGGACTTAGCTTTGCGGCATGTAGAACATCGGTTGGTGAGGCGTGAGACGTCACGGAGCATCTTGGGCCAAAAATAGTTCTTAGAGAGGGTAGCAAACGTCTTTTCGCGTCCAAAGTGTCCCATGAGTCCTCCTCCATGCGATTCCTGCAAAAGGAGCAAACGAAGCGAAGACTCGGGAATGCAAAGTTTGTTAGTTCTCATAAGATATCCATCCTTGATGTAGTAACGTTCCCAAGAAGTGTGAGTCAAACACTTAGCGTAAGCATTTGCAAAGAAAGGATCATGCTCATATAAATCTTTTATGTGCTCAAAGCCAATCACATTCAACTCAAGTTGTGTTACAAGCATGCATTTGCGGGAAAGGGCGTCCGCCACAACATTTTCTTTGCCATTGATGTACTTGATGACATAGGGAAAAGACTCAATGAACTCACTCCATTTAGCATGACGCTTTTTCAACTTAGTTTGACCTTTGAGATACTTGAGAGTCTCATGGTCCGTATGAAGAATGAATTCATGAGGTCTAAGATAATGTTCCCAAACACGTAAAACTCTCACCAAGGCATAAAGTTCTTTATCATAGATGGGATAGTTAAGTTGCGCTCCGGATAGCTTCTCGCTAAAGTACACAATTGGGCGCTTTTCTTGCATTAGCACGCCACCTATGCCTGTACCACTAGCGTCACAATGAATTTCAAAAGGTTTATCAAAAATTGGTAGGGCTAGAAGTGGTGCGTGGGTAAGCAAGCTTTTTAGCTCATTGAACGCGGTGTCTTGCGAAGGACCCCAAATGAAGGGTGCGTTCTTCTTGCTCAAAGCGTGTAGAGGCATATCTATGGTGCTAAAGTCCTTCACAAAACGTCGATAGAAACCGGCTAGACCAAGGAAACTACGCACTTGCAGAATTCGTTGGTTGAGGCCAAGTTTTAATTGCTTCAATTTTAGTTTCATCAATGTGAACACCTTGTGAAGAAACGACAAATCCTAGGAAGACAACCTTGTCAACGCCAAAAGTGCATTTCTCCATATTAGCATATAAGCGCTCTTTCCGAAGGGTTTGTAAAACCAAACGTATGTGTGTCACATGGTCCTCTAGCGTCTTGCTAAAAACGAGGATATCATCAAAGTAGACCACTACAAAGACACCTATGTATGGTCGAAGACAAAAATGCATAAGGCGCATAAATGAACCGGGTGCGTCCGATAAGCCCATTGGCATAACAAGCCACTCATATAACCCATACTTGGTTTTGAAAGTCGTTTTCCACTCATCACCCTCTTGAATGCGAATTTGGTAGTAACCACTTTTAAGATCAATTTTTGAAAAGATGGTGGCACCACATAATTCATCAAGCACGTCGTCTAAGCATGGAATAGGGTAACGGTATCTAACGGTGATAGCATTAATAGGTCGACAATCGGAGCACATGCGAAAACTTCCATCTTTCTTAGGCACGAGAATAACCGGAACGGTACAAGGGCTTAAGCTTTCACGTACGTGACCATTGTCGATGAGTTTTTGCACTTGCTGTTGTATCTTCTTTGTTTCCTCGGGGTTGACGCGGTAAGGAGCCTTGTTTGGAAGTGGTGCGCTGGGTATGAGGTCGATGCGGTGCTCGATTCCGCGAAGTGGAGGTACACCCGGAGGTAGTTCATCCGGAAAGACGTCCGAGAATTCCTGCAACAAATTAGACAACACTAAAGGTAGAGGTGGTGAAGTGTTAGTAGGTTTGGCTTCCCCTTTGCATAAGAGCACAAGGTGAAAGACACTCGACGGTTCTCACACACTTCTCTCATCTCACTTTTGGTGGCAAATAGCACTAGTTGCTTCTTGTCGCTCATCGTGGAGTCGCTCATATTTGGCTTGTGGCTCTCACTCTCTTTTTGGTGGCTCACTCTCTCACCAATCTCTCCACGATGGTTGGTAGGTAAAAGCTTGTCGGCGGCTACTTGACTTGGAGACATTGGTCGAAGCACGAATTCCTTGCCCTTCATCTCGAAGCTATAGTGATTGGTCCGTCCATTGTGTGTGACTCCACGATCATATTGCCATGGACGTCCGAGAATAAGGTGGCACACGGACATGGGAATCACATCACATTCAAGAGTGTCCTCGTAGGCGCCTATCTTGAAAGAGACTTGCACGGTGTGCTCGACTCGAAGAATTCTGGCGTCGTTGAGCCACTGGACCTTGTAGGGGTGAGGATGCTTCGTCTTGACCAAGTGAAGCTTGTCGCATAGCTCTTCGCTTGCCAAGTTGTGACAACTTCCTCCATCGATGATAACCTTGACGGAGCGTCCATTGATGCCGGCCTTTGTATGGAAAATGTGACATCGTTGGTCATCATCTTGTTGGTGTTGGAGTGTCAAGACCTTAGAGACAACAAGATTGGGGCTTGAGTCATTGCCGCAAAACACTTGACGGTCTTCTTCTTCATTCACTTGGCGATGCATAGCGACATGCTCAAGTGCTTCCATCTCATCATCGCTCATGGAGTCATTAGATCCGTCATCGTTGATGATCGTGGTGTGAACGGTCTTGCACTCAAATGACTTGTGGCCTCGTCCTTGTCACTTGAAGCATTTGATGGAGCTCGTCTTGTTGTTGTCTTTGGTTGGAGTTGTAGTTGAGGAAGCTCTTGGCTTGAAGTTGTTGGTAGAAGGTGGACGACTCGATGTAGTCGCATTCTTGTAGCTTGGCTTGTCGCCGAAGTTTGTAGATGGCTTGGTAGAGGTAGGAGGAGTAGCCGAAGTCGTTGAAGCTTGGTTATAGGAGCCGAAGTTCTTGGAGTTGAACTTGGAGTACTTGTAGTCCTCTTGAACTTGTCGCTCCACTTTGGTTGCTTGATGTACTAGCTCGAGGAGATTGTTGTATGGTTGGAAGTCCGCAACCTTCTTGATAGGATAGTTGGGTCCACTCAAGAATCTCGCCATTGTTTGCTCTTCATCTTCCGTGATGTTTGCTCTTATCATGGCAATTTCCATCTCCTTGTAGTACTCTTCAACGGACTTGGTACCTTGCTTGAGGAGTTGTAGCTTCTTGAACAAGTCACGGTTGTAGTGGGTAGGCACAAAGCGTGCTGTCATGACTTCCTTCATTTGAGCCCAAGTGGTGATAGGAGGTTCGCCTTTTGCTTCTCTTCTCTCTATGATTTGCTCCCACCAAATGAGAACATAGTCTTGGAACTCAAGGGATGCCATGGCGATCTTCTTCTCTTCATCGAAGTTGTGAAGGCGAAAGATCTTGTCAACCTTCAATGCCCATGAGAGATAGTCTTCGGGATCAATGCTTCCGGAAAACTTTGGCATGGTGAACTTGAGCTTGCCATAGCGATGCTCGTCATTGTTTCCTTGCCTATTGTGAGGGCGGTCTTGATTTTGTTGGTTGGCAATATCACGTTGCTCTTGCCGAGCTTGTTGTTCTTGTTGGGGTTGTTGCTCTTGCCACGCTTGAGGAGGAGGTTCTCGTTGCATTCTTGCTTGGTGGCGTCTCTCTTGCACCTCATCACGAAGGAAATCCTCTTCTTGACGAGCGTTTCGAGTGCGGGCTGCCACATTCCGATGTGCATCTTGTAACGCTCGTTGCGCCTCCATAGCTTGAGCTTCTCGTCGTTGTTGTGCTTGGCGGTTAGCCTCGGCATCTAGTTCTTCTTGTTGTTGACGTGCTCGCTCTTGTTGTTGTTGGCGTAGTCGTTGCCGTTCTTGTGCTTGCTCAAGTGTAGCTTGGTTTTGACATCGTCGGCTTTCTTGCTCGTCGAATAGCTCTTGTGAACTCTTGTCATGAAGAGGCTGCCGATGGTCGTGTCGAGCTTGACGCGCGGCTTGACGAAGAGTGTTAGACGTAGGTGTACTTGAGTCTTGCGTGGAGTCGGAATGTCGACTTGAGCGGCTTCGTCTTTGAGAGGATGTTGAAGAAGAACGTCGGTTGACTATCAATGTCCGGAGCTCGTTGAATTGAGTAGACATGTTGGTATTGATGATGTCGAATTGTTCTTTTGTCCTTGCTTCAAATTGACGCGCGTCCTCGGCGACTTGACCAATGTACTCGCGCATAGCTTCACTCTCTTGATGTAGAGCTCGTTGGACACCGAAGAGATGTAGTTTGGTGACGTAGTTGTTCACTTCTTGAGGATCGTCGAAAGGCGGGTTCGTAGATGTACTTGTCCTATCCATCATCACAAGCAAGTATGTGAGTGGGAGAAAGGAGAAGACAATACCAAAAGTACCTTAACCGAAGTTGAAAATGGATCAATGATCACTCGATAATGTAACCCGGAAATAGCACTATTGGTACCACTTCGTGTCGATTCTCACACCTACACAAGTAAAGCTTTGAGAGGAGCTTGGTTAGGATGGTGGCAATAAATTCAATGCAATCGTCAATGTGACTCAATGATGTTGAAAATGGTTCACAATTTGCTCATGCAACAAGTAGATCACTAGCAAAGTAGCACACGGAACACACGCACGGATAGATAAATGTGGTTGTGCAACCAAGGGTGAGTGAAAATGTGGAAACCATGGAAAATGCTCGTGTTGCACAACACTAGAGAGACGCTAACTGATTGCTTAATAGGCGGATACGCACTTGTGCACGACCTATAAGAGGCAAAACGTAACGACTATCTTTCACAAGTATCGTATGAGTGTATGATGTGCCGATGCTTGAGCACAAGATGATGTTGCTATGATGTATGATCTCTTTTGATGCAAGGCGTATGATGCTATTGTCCTTTTGCTTTGGTTGGCTCTTTTGCTTAAAAGCTTGTGAGCTCTTTCTTTGGGCACTTATGCATGCTTCTCGGATCAAGGTAGCTATTGTGTATGCGGGACACTCTTGTGTCACACGGAGATATGATGATATGGTATGAAGTATCTATGACTATCACTAATGTGCACAAGTGTCGTGGCCTGGCAATACTCAAATGGCTAGTCTCAATGGGAAAGCTACGCAAACATGGTTCATAGGGTGACAATGCAATCGCAACGTAGAATGAACAAGGTGTCGTCGATGTTACCGTCCTTGTCGAAGTTGAGCGGTGGTGTTGTCGACGTCTTGCCATTCCAAGGTAGCCTAAACATCCAAGGAAACGGTGAAACCACAACTCAAGTATCCAAGGCAAAGGGAGACAAACTTTTCAAACTCGGAGCGGTTAAGCGATGGTGGTTGCGGAAGTGTTGGTGATATGCAGAATGTTTGGTGGGGTACCGAACAAAAATGGCGGTGGAAATGCAAGGTGGGGTGGAGTGGGGGGATTGTGGCTACGGGAGGCCGGATGTCCGGGCCAGGGGCCGGATGTCCGGGGTGCCCGAGTCCACGAAGAACTCCTTGCACACGGTGACTTTGGGGCCAAAATTCGTCGGATTTTGCGGAGAAAAATTGGGGAAAAGTGTAGGAAAAGCTAGATCCACTCGTGGCACAGCAAATCCATGGAACAAATTCACCAAAATCTTGCCAAATCAACAGATCACAAAAAAAATTTGGGGCTCTTTTTGTGGGGAATTTTCGAAATTGGGAAGAACACAACAAAAACAAGCTAGAAAGTAGGGTGTGGGGCTCCAAATTCGTGATCAACCTATGCTCATGATACCATAATATGATGTAGGGTGGAACCCTAATCACCAGATCTTTCACGATTGGAGATTATCCCACGACGAACACGGAGAACACAAGGAGGAAACGGAGGAAAACACGAGGGGAAACACTCAAATCAACACAAATATGATCACACAAGTGCTAGATCCACGATACACATCGAGATACACGGTCCATAGTCAAATCACGGTGGTACAAAGGTAGTCTTCTCCCGGAGGAGGTCTTGGATATCCCTTGGGATCTTCCCCGATGTGGAGGTCTTGAATCAGAGGTGGATCTTCTCCGAAGAGGCGCGCGGTCTCGTAGGAGAGAATCCACAAAGGTCTGTGATGAGCTATCCAAAATCTAACCCTAAACAATGTGGGGAAAGGAGTCTATATAGTGTACGGAGCGAAGGGGTACACGGGCCTCGGCCCAAAGGATGCGCGCATGCATTTCAGGGGCCGGACGTCCGGGCGACGGGCCGGATGTCCGGGGCTTCGCGGGGCGCCGGATGTCCGGGGCGAGGGGTCGGATGTCCGGGCTGGAGGGGTTGAGTCTCGGGTGCCCTATGTAGAGTGGAGCCGTATTTCCGGGCCCGAGGCCGGATGTCCGGGCCCTGTAGCATCTGCTGCTGGTGGCTTTCTGTGCATGTTCGTCCAGGGGCTGGATGTCCGGGGCCTGGAGCCTTCTTCTGCCCTTATCGATTCAACACCTTGTCCGTGAACTTGAGGACTTGTCCATCTTCACGCCCTTCTCCAATGTGGTCTTCTTCACACCTGAGCACACAAAGCACATCCGTCTGAGGTAGCAACCATGTCTCGCAAGATTCGTATGGAAGTAGGGCTAGGAGCGATGTCACCTCGGTCTCGAGAGCTCTAGCACGAGCACGTGTCATTGGTCCTTGAGGCACTTGACGAGGTGAAGGAGGGTCCATGGGGGTGACCTCGGGATGCTTCGCATCATGAGTACATGGTGATCCTCCACTACTATGCGGCGAGGCCATCTCTTTCCCATGGTGATTTGGTTCTCGATCCGAGGTCGGATCTTTTCCAAGGGGGAGGGGATGATGCGGAGCATCCTAAGGACATCACCATGTCAAGAGTCCGCTTGGCAAGTGACACGTGCGACCTCTACTTCTCATACATAAAGGTGAATCATCTCATTTACACGTGTTCACTTGACCCCTTCGAGGATGGTATACTACTTGACACTCCACTCGTGTGCATGCATAGGTATTGTCGGAGCTTCACGGATGACGAGGAGGAGTGCAAGCGTCGAGGAACACCTACACCATCCGCGAGGGAAGCTTGGAAGCGACGACGGAAGAAGATGGAGCTGTGGAAGCTACAACAGCCGGACATCCGGGCCAAACGCCGGACATCCGGCGCTTCGCCAACTCCCGGACATCCGGCCTTCAGCCCGGAAATCCGGACCATCCTATCCAGAGAGCATCGGGACCGAGCCCTTCAGCCCGGATATGCGGCCCCTCGGCCCGGACATCCGGCGACCAGCGAAGCCCCGGACATCCGGCCCGGTGCCCGGACATCCGGCCTTGCCTGCGTGCATGTATCCGGGCCGATGCCCATGTACCCGTTTCGCCCCTCACTTACCCATTCATGACCCTAGACTATATATACTCCTCCACCTCCACCATTTTAGGGTTAGCAAATGTGATAGCTCATTTTAGACTAGAGCTTTGCTCATCTTAGTGGTTCTACTCCTAGAAGAGACTGCGGCCCCTCTACGGAGAAGATCCACGACGGATTCAAGACCCCTAAACGGGAAGATCCTTTGCGGATTCAAGACCTCCTCACGGAGATGAACTTTACCTTGTATCTTTCCCTTTGTTGTTCATGTACCTTGTGATCTTGTGTGTTTGATTGTCTAGTGGATGTGTGATTGGACTTGTTCTTGTGTGTTTTCCCTTGTGATTTCTCCTTGTTCGTCCCCGCATTCATCGTGTTCTTCGTGGGATCCACTCCATTTCGTGAGAGATCAACCTAGAACGGGTTGACCCTGCATCACTAATGCACCTAGTACTTTCATGAGATTAATGAATGAAGTTTTACGTGCTTTCATTGGGCGATTTGTGGTAGTATATTTTGATGATATATTGATTTATAGCAGATCTTTGGAGGAACATTTGGAACATTTACGTGCTGTTTTTATTGCTCTACGTGATGCATGTTTGTTTGGTAACCTTGGAAAGTGCACCTTTTGCACCGACCAAGTCTCTTTTCTTGGCTATGTTGTTACTCCACAGGGAATTGAGGTTGATAAAGCCAAGATTGAAGCTATTGAGAGTTGGCCGCAGCCCAAAACGGTCACACACGTGAGGAGTTTCCTTGGCCTCGCTGGATTCTATCGGCGTTTTGTGAGAGATTTCAGCACCATTGCTGCACCTCTCAATGAGCTTACAAAGAAGGATGTGCCTTTTGTTTGGGGTACTACACGGGAAGAAGCATTCACGGTATTGAAAGATAAGTTGACACATGCTCCTTTACTCCAACTTGGGTTAGGAGGTGTGTTATTACAAGATGGTAAACATGTTGCATACTTTTCTGAAAAATTGAGTGGGCCTAGTCTGAATTATTCTACTTATGATAAGGAATTATATGCTCTTGTTCGGACTTTGGAAACATGGCAACATTATTTATGGCCCAAAGAATTTGTTATACATTTTGATCATGAATCTTTGAAGCACAATGAAAGTCAAGCAAAACTGAACCGTAGACATGCTAAATGGGTTGAATTCATAGAGACTTTTCCTTATGTTATTAAACACAAGAAGGGAAAAGAAAATGTTATTGCTGATGCATTGTCTCGTCGTTATACTCTGCTTTCACAAGTTGACTTTAAAATATTTGGTTTGGTGACCATCAAAGATCAGTATGTGCATGATGCTGAATTTAAAGATGTATTGCATAATTGTAAAGAAGGAAGAACATGGAACAAGTTCGTCGTTAATGATGGATTTGTGTTTCGTGCTAACAAGCTATGCATTCCAGCTAGCTATGTTCGTCTTTTTTTGTTGCAGGAGGCGCATGGAGGAGGATTAATGGGACACTTTGGCGTGAAGAAGACTGATGACGTACTTGCTACACATTTCTTTTGGCCAAAGATGCGACGGGATGTTGAGCGTTTTGTTGGTCGCTGCACTACATGTCAAAAATCTAAGTCACGACTCAATCCTCATGGTTTATATATGCCTTTGCCTGTTCCTAGTATTCCTTGGGAAGATATATCTATGGACTTTGTTTTGGGTTTACCTCGAACAAAGAAGGAGAGGGATAGCATATTTGTTGTCGTGGATAGGTTCTCGAAGATGGCACACTTTATACCATGTCATAAAAGCGATGATGCTGCTAATGTTGCTGACTTGTTCTTTCGTGAAATTATTCGCTTGCATGGTGTGCCAAATACTATTGTTTCAGATCGTGAAACTAAATTTCTTAGCCACTTTTGGAGATGTTTATGGGCTAAGTTGGGCACTAAACTTCTTTTTTAGTACTACTTGTCACCCCCAAACTGATGGTCAAACTGAAGTAGTCAACAGAACTTTGTCTTCTATGCTTACGGCTGTTTTGAAGAATAATAAGAAAATGTGGGAAGAATGCTTGCCTCATATTGAATTTGCTTATAATCGTTCGTTGCATTCTACTACTAAGATGTGCCCTTTTGAAATTGTCTATGGTTTCCTACCTCGTGCACCTATTGATTTGTTGCCTCTTCCATCTTCGGAGAAGGTTAATTTTGATGCTAAACAACATGCTGAATTGATCTTAAAAATGCATGAGTTAACTAAGGAAAATATTGAGCGCATGAATGCTAAATATAAACCACCATAATGAGTGCGAGAAGCCTTGGACGAATTATACAAGATGCCACTTCATAAATTTTGTCCAGAGGGTATTATAGGTGCTATGTCACCTTATTATTGGGCCAGGCCCATGTAACTTCGAAATACTTGAGTATAGGCTGTTTTTAGAGTCCGTATGTGTGGGGAAACAAGAGTTAGGGTTGGTTTCGGACCCCTCCACCAAGGGCCACGAAATTCCCCCCTCTTTCCCCCATATATACAGCCCTTAGGGCGTCGTTTAGACTTTGGGTTTTGTTTAGATTAAAGTTCACCATAGCTGCAACTTCGCGTACTTCGTTTGTGTTCAACGACGAGACCAAGACGTCACAGAACCCCACTTGATCAATAAAGTTTTCCTTTTGAATTCGCAATATCCAGATTGCAATCTCAGTTTCTTGCTTGTTCTTCGTTTGCCTGCAGGAAACAGACCTTCGTGGTCAAGTTGATCGTGCTCCGGCGTGGTCAATAACCTCTCGCACGTTCGTAGTCGGATCGTCAAAGTCGACTTCCTCCAAAACGATAGCCACCATCTCATCGAAAGACGGGACCCCTTTGCCTCTATCAAGTGCTATCAGATTTCCAGGTTGCTCGGTGAGATTTTACAGTTTTTCATAGTTTAGATCAAGTTTATTCTTCATACCTATAGTCCACGAAAAAGACAAAAAAAATAGGGTTAGTTCATCCCATCCGAACTAATCTGAGCCTTTGCATAATCTTTTCTGTATTTGCTTTGTTGAATTTGTGGTTGCATCGTCGTGTCAAGTTGCTAGTCTTAGCGTCTAGTTCTTTAGAGTTTCGAGTTCTGTTCATAGTTTGTCACGTCGCCGCTGCACCATATTCTTCGCCGCTACCATACCACCACTGCTGCCATATTCCACCACCGCCACCACATACCACCACCGCTGCCATAACCTACCACCGCTGCCATATCCTACCACCATATATCCACCACCAATCCGAGTTCTTTTCATATTAGGTTTGTTCTCGAGATCCATCTAGGTTTCGGTTTTGTGTTTCCTTGCCTGCGTAGGTCTCGAAAAAAAAAGGTGTCCGGAGACCGCCGGGCAGTTTTTAGGCCAAAATTTCGGCAGGTGAAAATATTTTTTCCCTATCCTATTTTTAGGCTTTTCTGAGTCTTTTGAGACACGTGCCACCATACTGTATTTTTACCGCACTTTTCGTCGTCGCTGCCCTGTTTCCAAAAAAAATTGTCAAAAAAAATTCGTGCCTATCATCTTAGTTTGACTTGGGAAGTGTTTTGAGACACTCGCCATTATAGTGATTTTCGGCAAAAAAAAGGAGCAAAAAAAATAGCGCAAAAAAAAGAGGCGAATTTTTTTTTCAGAGTGTGCTTCCCCCTTGATTACGTGCAGTGCCGTGTTTTTGTTAGTGTTCTAGGCTCGCGTCTCTAGTACGGTCTAGCCTAGGACCAGCACAGTACCGTCGTTGAGCGTTTATTCAACTTTGCATCTCTGAATTGATTATTGCTGACCCTTTTTGCTACCATCTTATAAGCCTTCCCAGCTCCACATACATCTACGTCGTGCGTTTTGACTCTCCCTGGTAATCGCTTTATCCAACCATTGAGAGTTTTGACTACCACGGTTGCCGATCACCACCTGCTGCTGGGTAAGAACTGGTAAGAATTTGAGATTTGCTTGACGGATTTGTGACGCCCAACCACCACCATTTTCTAGTAGTCTGTAGGATCATATTATTGTGTGTTTCTATTGCTGCTAACCATGCCAGGATCACAAGCCGACGAGACTGACTGGGAAAACTTGACGAACAAGGAGCTTCATGATAAGTTTCAGCAAATGATGAGTGTACAGGTGCAAGATGTGCTAAACAGATTTGACGAGGCCATGGAGAAGATAGATGGCATGGAGAAGACGTTTGGAACAAAGCTCGATAACAAGTTTGCTGAATTGCTTTCACGTTTTCCACCACTACCGGCTGCTGCAGCTGTCACACCTCTACAACAACAACAACAACAACAACAACAACAACAACAACAACAACATCACCTTCCAAATCAAGTGGGACGAGCACAGCGCGTTCCCATTGAGCCTGGTCAAGCTTCTGGTGCAGTTGTTGATGTTTCTGTAGCCCCTGCTGCTACTGCAGAGGTGGAGGACCATTACGAGGATGAGGTTGACCAAAATTAGAACTATGTGCAACCACCAGCACCACCACCACCATTTCGTCCTCATGCATATCATCGCCACGGTAGGGTTGCACCACCACCTAAGGTACACGACCATCTTCCTAAACTGAAATTGAATATTCCACCATTTGAGGGTAGATATGTTCCTGATATATATGTTACTTGGGAGTTAGAAACTGAACAACGTTTTACATGTTTAAACTATCCCGAGGAGAGACGTGTTCATGCTGCTATTTGTGCTTTCACTAGTTTTGCATGTGTTTGTTTGTCTGAACATTGTAGATTATATCCTATTCCAGCTACTTGGGCTGCTTTGAAAACTGCTATGCGTACTCGTTGGGTTCCACCATATTATCAACGTGAATTACTTCAAACATTGCAGCGCTTAAGACAAGGAAAACATTCCGTAGAAGAATATTATCAGCAATTACAAACTGGCCTGATTAGATGTGGTATAGTTGAGGAGAATGAAGCTATGCTTGCACGTTTTATGGGTGGATTAAATAGAGAGATTCAGACCATTCTAGAGTATAAGGATTATAATAATATCACTCGTTTATTCCATCTTGCTTGTAAAGCTGAACGTGAAGTGCAGGATCGACAGGCATTGGCGCGGACTAACTTTTCTGCAGGTCGACCTTCATCATGGACACCGAGCGTATCCTCTACTTCCACACATTCTACTGCACCGACACCTCCATCAGCTGTTACCTCCAGCCATGATACAAGGAAGCAGGCACAACCACCATTATCCGCCAAGAGCACACCTATTGGGCCTGCACAGAGTTCTTCTTCTTCCATGGCATCAACAGGGAACACCAGTGATATTATTTGTCGTCGTCGTAAGGGAAGGGGACATCTTGCGAGAGAATGCAAATCTCAGCGTGTGATGATTGCTACTGAGGATGGTGGATATGAGTCCGCTAGTGACTATGATGAGGAGAATTTTGCTCTTATTACACGTGAAGAACACGGTGGAGACGATTCTGATCATGAGACGCAATACTTGGCTCCTGAAGATGCTGACAGGTATGAATGTTTAGTTGCTCAACGTGTTTTGAGTGTGCAGGTTACACAAGCTGAGCAAAATCAGAGGCATAATTTGTTCCATACAAAGGGAGTTGTGAAGGAACGTTCTGTTCGCGTGATCATAGATGGAGGGAGTTGCAACAACTTGGCTAGCATGGAGATGGTGGAGAAGCTATCTCTCACCACAAGACCACATCCACATCCTTACTACATCCAATGGTTCAACAACAACGGCAAGGTTAAGGTAACATGTACCGTTCGTGTGCATTTTAGTATCTCTACATATGCTGATTATGTTGATTGTGATGTGGTACCTATGCAAGCATGATCCTTATTACTTGGTAGACCATGGCAATTTGATAAAAATTATGTACACCATGGTAGAAACAATCAGTATTCTCTTGTTCATAAGGATAAAAATATTACTTTGCTTCCTATGACTCCTGATTCCATTTTGAAAGATGATATTAATAGAGCTAATAAAGCAAAACAGGAGGAAAATACGAGTGAAAATCAGATTGTGGCAAAAGAATTTGAGCAACAAATGAAGCCTAATAATAAACCATCTACTGTTGCTTCTGAAATTAAATTGAAAAGTGCATGTTTATTTGCCACCGAATCTGACATTGATGAGCTAGATTTTAGCAAATCTGTTAGCTATGCTTTTGTGTGCAAAGAGGCATTATTTTCATTCGAGGACGTGCCTTCCTCTTTGCCTCCTGCTGTCACTAACATTTTGCAGGAGTTCGCCGACGTTTTTCCACAAGATGTGCCAGCGGGATTACCACCTATTCGAGGGATTGAGCATCAGATTGACTTAATTCCCGGTGCATCGCTACCCAACCGCGCACCATACCGTACCAATCCAGAAGAGACGAAGGAGATTATGCGTCAAGTACAGGAGCTACTCGACAAAGTTTATATACGTGAATCCCTTAGTCCTTGTGCTGTTCCTATTATTCTAGTGCCGAAAAAGGATGGTACATCGCGTATGTGTGTTGATTGTAGAGGCATTAATAATATTACTATTCGTTATCGTCATCCTATTCCTAGGCTAGATGATATGCTTGATGAATTGAGTGGCTCTACAACATTCTCCAAAGTTGATTTGCGTAGTGGATACCATCAAATTCGTATGAAATTGGGAGATGAATGGAAAACAGCTTTTAAAACTAAGTTTGGATTATATGAGTGGTTAGTCATGCCTTTGGGTTAACTAATGCACCTAGTACTTTCATGAGATTAATGAATGAAGTTTTACGTGCTTTCATTGGACGATTTGTGGTAGTATACTTTGATGATATATTGATTTTTAGCAGATCTTTGGAGGAACATTTGGAACATTTACGTGGTTTTTTTATTGCTCTACGTGATGCACGTTTGTTTGGTAACCTTGGAAAGTGCATCTTTTGCACCGACCGAGTCTCTTTTCTTGGCTATGTTGTTACTCCATAGGGAATTGAGGTTGATAAAGCCAAGTTTGAAGCTATTGAGAGTTGGCCGTAGCCCAAAACTGTCACACACGTGAGGAGTTCCCTTGGCCTCGCTGGATTCTATCGGCGTTTTGTGAGAGATTTCAGCACCATTGTTGCACCTCTCAGTGAGCTTACAAAGAAGGATGTGCCTTTTGTTTGGGGTACTGCACAGGAAGAAGCATTCACGGTATTGAAAGATAAGTTGACACATGCTCCTTTACTCCATCTTCCTAATTTTAATAAGGCTTTTGATCTTGAATGTGATGCTAGTGGAATTGGGTTAGGAGGTGTGTTATTACAAGATGGTAAACCTGTTGCATACTTTTCTGAAAAATTGAGTGGGCCTAGTTTGAATTATTCTACTTATGATAAGGAATTATATGCTCTTGTTCAGACTTTGGATACATGGCAACATTATTTATGGCCCAAAGAATTTGTTATACATTCTCATCATGAATCTTTGAAGCACATTAAAAGTCAAGCAAAACTGAACCGTAGACATGCTAAATGGGTTGAATTCATAGAGACTTGATGAGGACATCACTAACAAGGTTACACCCACAGCTCCAACTGACACATAGACAGGACCAATTACTAGAGCTCGCGCACGCCAGTTAAATTACCAAGTACTTTCGTTTCTTGGTAATGAATCTAATGTTCATGTGAATATGATGCTGCCTAAATTGGATATATTTATCTTGCTTACAAATGAAGGGCCTAGCTTGGACAAGAAGGATGAACATTGGAGCAAGATCAAGCATGGAGATGATGGCATGCGCAAGGGGAACAAGAATGGAGTTACAAGTGATGATTTCAGGACTTTGAAGCCACCATAATGAGTGCGTGAAGCCTTGGACAAAATATACAAGTCACCACTTCATAAATTTTGTCCAGAGGCTATTATAGGTGCTGCGTCACCTTATTATTGGGCCAGGCCCATGTAATTTCGAAATACTTGAGTATAGGCTGTTTTTAGAGTCCGTATGTGTGGGGAAACAAGAGTTAGGGTTGGTTTCGGACCCCTCCACCAAGGGCCACGAAATTCCCCCCTCTTTCCCCCATATATACAGCCCTTAGGGCGTCGTTTAGACTCTGGGTATTGTTTAGATTAAAAGTTCGCCATAGCTGCAACTTCGTGTACTTCGTTCGTGTTCAACGACCAGACCAAGGCGTCACAGAACCCCACCTTGATCAATAAAGCTTTCCTCTTATATTCGCAATATCCAGATTGCAATCTTAGTTTCTTGCTTGTTCTTCATTTGCTTGCAGGAAATAGACCCTCGTGGTCAGGTTGATCGTGCTCCGGCATGATCAATAACCTCTCAGAGTTGGTTTAGCGATTGCTAAGGCGCGACGTCCTCGCATGTTCATAGTCGAATCGTCAAAGTCTACTCCACTGAAAACGATAGCCACCATCTCATCGAAAGACGGGACACCTTTGCCTCTATCAAGTGGTATCAGATTTCTAGGTTGCTCGGTGAGATTTTACAGTTTTTCGTAGATTAGATCGAGTCTGTTCTTCATACCTACTAACCACGAAAAAGCCAAAAGAAATTAGGGTTAGTTCGTCATATCCGAACCAGTCTGAGCCATTGCATAATCTTTTCCGTGTTTGCTTAGTTGAATTTGCGGTTGCATCGTCGTGTCAAGTTGCTGGTCTTAGCGTCTAGGCTTTTAGAGTTTCGAGTTCTGGTCATAAGTTGTCACGCCGCCGCCGCAACATCTTCATCGCTACTGCCATATACCACCGCCGATCCGTATCCATATACCACCACCAATCCGTATCCATATACCACCACCGCTGCCATATTCTACCACCACATATCCACCACCAATCCGAGTTCTTTTCGTTTTAGATTGGCTTTCGAGATCCATCTAGTTTCGGTTTCGTGTAAAAAAAAAGTATGGAGACCCCCGGGCAGTTTTTAGGCCAAAATTTTGACACGTGAAAATATTTGTTCCCTATCCTATTTTTGGGCTTTTCTGAGTCTTTTGAGACACGTGCCACCATACTGTTTTTTTACCGCACTTCTTCGTCGTCGCTGCCCTGATTCCAAAAAAAAATTCGTCAAAAAAATTTTGTGCCTATCATCTTAGTTTGAGTTGGGAAGTGTTTTGAGACACTCGCCATTATAGTGATTTTCGGCAAAAAAAAAAGCAGCGCAAAAAAAAAAACAAAAAAAAGAGTGAAAAATAATGCGAAAAAAAATCAGAGTGTGCTTTCCCCTTTATTACGTGCAGCGTCGTGATTTTGTTATTGTTCTAGGCTCGCGTCTCTAGTACGGTCTAGCCTAGGACCAGCACAGTACCGTCGTTGAGCGTTTATTCAACTTTGCATCTCTGAATTGATTATTGATGACCCCTTTTGCTACCATCTTATAAGCCTTCCCAGCTCCACATACATCTACGTCGTGTGTTTGACTCTCCCTGGTAATCGCTTTATCCAAGCTTTGTGAGTTTTGACTACCACGGTTGCCGATCACCACCTGTTGTTGGGTAAGAACTGGTAAGAATTTGAGATTTGCTTGTCGGATTTGTGACACCCGCCACCACCACCACTTATTGTAGGATCATATTCTTGTGTGTTTCTTTTGCTGCTAACCATGCCAGGATCACAAGTCGACGAGACTGACTGGGAGAACTCGACGAACAAGGAGCTTCATGATAAGTTTCAGCAAATGATGAGTGTACAGGTGCAAGATGTGCTAAACAGATTTGACGAGGCCATGGAGAAGATAGATGGCATGGAGAAGACGTTTGAAACAAAGCTCGATAACAAGTTTGCTGAATTGCTTTCACGTTTTCCACCACCACTGGCTGTTGCAGCTGTCCCACCTCTACAACAACAACAACAACAACAACATCGCCTTCCAAATCAAGTGGGACGAGCACAGCGCGTTCCCCTTGAGCCTGGTCAAGCTTCTGGTGCTGCTGTTGATGTTTCTTTAGCTCTTGCTGCTACTACAGAGGTGGAGGACCATTACGAGGATGAGGTTGACCAAAATCAGAACTACGTGCAACAACCAGCACCACCACCACCAGGTCGTCCTCATGCATATAATCGCAATGGTAGGGCTGCACCACCACCTGAGGTACATGACCATCTTCCTAAACTGAAATTGAATATTCCACCATTTGAGGGTAGATATGTTCCTGATATATATCTTACTTGGGAGTTAGAAACTGAACAACGTTTTACATGTTTACATTATCCCGAGGAGAGACGTGTTACTGCCGATGTTTGTGCTTTCACTAGTTTTGCATGTGTTTGGTGGTCTGAACATTGTAGATTATATCCTATTCCAGCTACTTGGGCTGCTTTGAAAACTGCTATGCGTACTCGTTGGGTTCCACCATATTATCAACGTGAATTACTTCAAAAATTATAGCGCTTAAGACAAGGAAAAAATTCTGTAGAAGAATATTATCAGCAATTAAAAACTGGCCTTATTAGATGTGGTATTGTTGAGGAGAATGAAGCTATGCTTGCACATTTTATGGGTGGATTAAATAGAGAGATTCAGACCATTCTAGAGTATAAGGATTATAATAATATCACTCGTTTATTCCATCTTGCTTGTAAAGCTGAACGTGAAGTGCAGGATCGACAGGCATTGGCATAGACTAACTTTTCTGCAGCTCGACCTTCATCATGGACACCGCGTGCATCCTCTACTTCAACACATTCTACTGCACCGACACCTCCATCAGCTGTTACCTCCAGCCGTGATACAAGGAAGCAGGCACAACCACCATTATCTGCCAAGAGCACACCTATTCGGTCTGCACAGAGTTCTTCTTCTTCCATGGCATCAACAGGGCACACCAGTGATATTATTTGTCGTCGTTGTAAGGGAAGAGGACATTTTGTGAGAGATTGCAAATCTCAGCGTGTGAAGATTGCTACTGAGGATGGTGGATATGAATCCGCTAGTGACTATGATGAGGAGACTTTGGCTCTTATTACACGTGAAGAACACGGTGGAGACGATTCTGATCATGAGACGCAATACATGGTTCCTGAAGATGCTGACAGGTATGAATGTTTAGTTGCTCAACGTGTTTTGAGTGTGCAGGTTACACAAGCTGAGCAAAATCAGAGGCATAATTTGTTCCATACAAAGGGAGTCGTGAAGGAACGTTCTGTTCGCGTGATCATAGATGGAGGGAGTTGCAACAACTTGGCTAGCATGGAGATGGTGGAGAAGCTATCTCTCACCACAAGACCACATCCACATCCTTACTACATCCAATGGTTCAACAACAACGGCAAGGTTAAGGTAACACGTATTGTTCGTGTGCATTTTAGTATCTCTACATATGCTGATTATGTTGATTGTGATGTGGTACCTATGCAAGCATGTTCCTTATTACTTGGTAGACCATGGAAATTTGATAAAAATTATGTACACCATGGTAGAAACAATCAGTATACTCTTGTTCATAAGGATAAAAAAATTACTTTGCTTCCTATGACTCCTGATTCCATTTTGAAAGATGATATTAATAGAACTAATAAAGCAAAACAGGAGCAAAATAAGAGTGAAAATTAGATTGTGGCAAAAGAATTTGAGCAACAAATGAAGCCTAATAATAAACCATCTACTGTTGCTTCAGAAATTAAATTGAAAAGTGCATGTTTATTTGCCACCAAATCTGATATTGATGAGCTAGATTTTAGCAAATCTGTTTGCTATGCTTTTGTATGCAAAGAGGCATTATTTTCATTCGAGGACGTGCCTTCCTCTTTGCCTCCTGCTGTCACTAACATTTTGCAGGAGTTCGCCGATGTCTTTCCACAAGACGTGCCACCGGGATTACAACCTATTTGAGGGATTGAGCATCTGATTGACTTAATTCCCGGTGCATCGCTACCCAACCGCGCACCATACCGTACCAATCCAGAAGAGACGAAGGAGATTATGCGTCAAGTACATGAGCTACTCGACAAAGGTTATATACGCGAATCCCTTAGTCCTTGTGCTGTTCCTATTATTCTAATGCCGAAAAATGATGGTACATCGCGTATGTGTGTTCATTGTAGAGGCATTAATAATATTACTATTCGTTATCGTCATCCTATTCCTAGGCTAGATGATATGCTTGATGAATTGAGTGTCTCTACAATATTCTCCAAAGTTGATTTGCGTAGTGGATACCATCAAATTCGTATGAAATTGGGAGATGAATGGAAAACAACATTTAAAACTAAGTTTGGATTATATGAGTGGTTAGTCATGCCTTTTGGGTTAACTAATGCACCTAGTACTTTCATGAGATTAATAAATGAAGTTTTACGTGCTTTCATTGGACGATTTGTGGTAGTTTACTTTGATGATATATTGATTTTTAGCAGATCTTTGGAGGAACATTTGGAACATTTACGTGCTGTTTTTATTGCTCTACGTGATGCACATTTGTTTGGTAACCTTGGAAAGTGCACCTTTTGCACCGACCGAGTATCTTTTCTTGGCTATGTTGTTACTCCACAGGGAATTGAGTTTGATAAAGCCAAGATTGAAGCTATTGAGAGTTGGCCGCAGCCCAAAATGGTCACACACGTGAGGAGTTTCCTTGGCCTCGCTGGATACTATCGGTGTTTTGTGAGAGATTTCAGCACCATTGTTGCACCTCTCAATGAGCTTACAAAGAAGGATGTGCCTTTTGTTTGGGGTACTGCACAGGAAGAAGCATTCACGGTATTGAAAGATAAGTTGACACCTGCTCCTTTACTCCAACTTCCTGATTTTGATAAGACATTTGAGCTTGAATGTGATGCTAGTGGAATTGGGTTAGGAGGTGTGTTATTACAAGATGGTAAACCTGTTGCATATTTTTCTGAAAAATTGAGTGGGCCTAGTCTGAATTATTCTACTTATGATAAGGAATTATATGCTCTTGTTCGGACTTTGGAGACATGGCAACATTATTTATGGCCCAAAGAATTTGTTATACATTCTGATCATGAATCTTTAAAGCACATTAAAAGTCAAGCAAAACTGAACCATAGACATGCTAAATGGGTTGAATTCATAGAGACTTTCCCTTATGTTATTAAACACAAGAAGGGAAAAGAAAATGTTATTGCTGATGCATTGTCTCGTCGTTATACTATGCTTTCACAACTTGACTTTAAAATATTTGGTTTGGAGACCATCAAAGATCGATATGTGCATTATGTTGAATTTAAAGATGTATTGCAGAATTGTAAAGAAGGGAGAACATGGAACAAGTTCGTCGTTAATGTTGGCTTTGTGTTTCGTGCTAACAAGCTATGCATTCCAGCTAGCTCTGTTCGTCTTTTGTTGTTGCAGGAGGCGCATGGAGGAGGATTAATGGGATACTTTGGCGTAAAGAAGACGGAGGACGTACTTGCTACACATTTCTTTTGGCCAAAGATGCGACCGGATGTTGAGCGTTTTGTTGCTCGCTGCACTACATGTCAAAAAGCTAAGTCACGACTCAATCCTCATGGTTTATATATGCCTTTGCCTGTCCCTAGTGTTCCTTGGGAAGATATATCTATGGACTTTGTTTTGGGTTTACCTCGAACAAAGAAGGGGAGGGATAGCATATTTGTTGTCGTGGATAGGTTCTTGAAGATGGCACACTTTATACCATGTCATAAAAGCGATGATGCTGCTAATGTTGCTGATTTGTTCTTTTGTGAAATAATTCGCTTGCATGGTGTGCCAAAGACTATTGTTTTAGATCGTGATACTAAATTTCTTAGCCACTCTTGGATATGTTTATGGGCTAAGTTGGGGACTAAACTACTTTTTAGTACTACTTGTCACCCCCAAACTGATGGTCAAACTGAAGTAGTCAACAGAACTTTGTCTACTATGCTTAGGGCTGTTTTGAAGAATAATAAGAAAATGTGGGAAGAATGCTTGCCTCATATTGAATTTGCTTATAATCGTTCGTTGCATTCTACTACTAAGATGTGCCCTTTTGAAATTGTCTATGGTTTCCTACCTCGTGCACCTATTGATTTGTTGCCTCTTCCATCTTCGGAGAAGGTTAATTTTGATGCTAAACAACATGCTGAATTGATCTTAAAAATGCATGAGTTAACTAAGGAAAATATTGAGCGCATGAATGGTAAATATAAACTTGTTGGTGATAAGGGTAGAAAACGTGTTGTCTTTGCACCTGGAGATCTTGTTTGGTTACATTTGCGTAGGGATAGGTTTCCTAATTTGCGCAAGTCAAAGCTAATGCCACGTGCTGATGGTCCTTTCAAGGTGCTAGAGAAAATAAATGATAATGCATATAAGCTTGAGTTGCCTATAGATTTTGGGGTTAGTCCCACATTTAACATTGCAGATTTGAAGCCTTACTTGGGTGAGGAAGATGAGCTTCCGTCGAGGACGACTTCAATTCAAGAAGTGGAGGATGATGAGGACATCACTAACAAGGTTACACCCACAACTCCAACTGACACATATACAGGACCAATTACTAGAGCTCGCGCACGCCAATTAAATTACCAGGTACTTTCGTTTCTTGGTAATGAATCTAATGTTAATGAGAATATGATGCTGCCTGAATTGGATACATTTGTCTTGCTTACGAATGAAGGGCCTAGCTTGGACAAGAAGGATGAACATTGGAGCAAGATCAAGCATGGAGTTTCAATTGATGATTTCAGGACTTTGAAGCCACCATAATGAGTGCGAGAAGCCTTGGACGAAATATACAAGATGCCACTTCATAAATTTCGTCCAGAGGCTATTATAGGTGCTGCGTCACCTTATTATTGGGCCATGCCCATGTAATTTCGAAATACTTGAGTATAGGCTGTTTTTAGAGTCCGTATGTGTGGGGAAACAAGAGTTAGGGTTGGTTTCGGACCCCTCCACCAAGGGCCATGAAATTCCCCCCTCTTTCCCCCATATATACAGCCCTTAGGGCGTCGTTTAGACTTTGAGTTTTGTTTAGATTAAAGTTCGCCATAGCTGCAACTTCGCGTACTTCGTTTGTGTTCAACGACCAGACCAAGACGTCACAGAACCCCACTTGATCAATAAAGTTTTCCTCTTGAATTCGCAATATCCAGATTGCAATCTCAGTTTCTTGCTTGTTCTTCATTTGCCTGCAGGAAACAGACCTTCATGGTCAGGTTGATCGTGCTCCGGCGTGGTCAATAACCTCTCGGAGTTGGTTTAGCGATTGCTAAGGCGCGACGTCCTCGCACGTTCGTAGTCGGATCGTCAAAGTCGACTTCCTCCAAAACGATAGCCACCATCTCATCGAAAGACGGGAGACCTTTGCCTCTATCATTTATGGGCTAAGTTGGGGACTAAACTGCTTTTTAGTACTACTTGTCACCCCAAACTGATGGTCAAACTGAAGTAGTCAACAGAACTTTGTCTACTATGCTTAGGGTTGTTTTGAAGAATAATAAGAAAATGTGGGAAGAATGCTTGCCTCATATTGAATTTGCTTATAATTGTTCGTTGCATTCTACTACTAAGATGTGCCCTTTTGAAATTGTCTATGGTTTCCTACCTCGTGCACCTATTGATTTGTTGCCACTTCCATCTTCGGAGAAGGTTAATTTTGATGCTAAACAACGTGCTGAATTGATCTTAAAAATGCATGAGTTAACTAAGGAAAATATTGAGCGCATGAATGCTAAATATAAACTTGTTGGAGAAAAGGGTAGAAAACGTGTTGTCTTTGCACCTGAAGATCTTGTTTGGTTACATTTGCGTAAGGATAGGTTTCCTAATTTGCGCAAGTCAAAGCTAATGCCACGTGCTGGTGGTCCTTTCAAGGTGTTAGAGAAAATAAATGATAATGCATATAAACTTGAGTTGCCTGCAGATTTTGGGGTTAGTCCCACATTTAACATTGCAGATTTGAAGCCTTACTTGGGTGAGGAAGATTTTTTTCAGTTTTGTTCCACCTTCCGCTACCACCTATGATGAGGACATCACTAACAAGGTTACACCCACAGCTCCAAGTAACACATATACAGGACCAATTACTAGAGCTCGCGCACGCCAATTAATTTACCAGGTACTTTCGTTTCTTGGTAATAAATCTAATGTTCATGAGAATATGATGCTGCCTAAATTGGATACATTTGTCTTGCTTACAAATGAAGGGCCTAGCTTGGACAAGAAGGATGAACAATGGAGCAAGATCAAGCATGGAGATGATGGCATGCGCAAGGGGAACAAGAATGGAGTTACAAGTGATGATTTCAGGACTTTGAAGCCACCATAATGAGTGCGTGAAGCCTTGGACGAAATATACAAGATGCCACTTCATAAATTTTGTCCAGAGGCTATTATAGGTGCTGCGTCACCTTATTATTGGGCCAGGCCCATGTAATTTCGAAATACTTGATTATAGGCCGTTTTAAGAGTCCGTATGTGTGGGGAAACAAGAGTTAGGGTTGGTTTCGAACCCTTCCACCAAGGGCCACGAAATTCCCCCCTCTTTCCCCCATATATACAGCCCTTAGGGCGTCGTTTAGACTTTGGGTTTTGTTTAGATTAAAGTTCGCCATAGCTGCAACTTCGCATACTTCGTTTGTGTTCAACGACCAGACAAAGACGTCACAGAACCCCACTTGATCAATAAAGCTTTCCTCTTGAATTCGCAATATCCAGATTGCAATCTCAGTTTCTTGCTTGTTCTTCGTTTGCCTGCATGAAACAGACCTTCGTGGTCAGGTTGATCGTGCTCCAGCGTGGTCAATAACCTCTCGGAGTTGGTTTAGCGATTGCTAAGGCGTGACATCCACGCACGTTCGTAGTCGGATCGTCCAAGTCGACTTCCTCCAAAACGATAGCCACCATCTCATCCAAAGACGGGACACCTTTGCCTCTATCAGGTACAAGATCCATAATCAACAAGGGATGATACAAAGGGTAACCGGTTCTTCTCCGTGAGGAGGTCTTGGGGTATCCCGCGGGATCTTCTCTGTGAAGGAGGTCTTGAATCCGTGTGGATCTTCTCCGTGGAGGGGCCGCAGTCACTCACAAGGCCGCAGTCACTCACAAGGAGATGAACCACTAGTGGATGAGCAAAGATCTATCTCAAATGAGCTAAACCTAAGCTAACCCTCAAATGAAGGAGGGGGAGGAGTATATATAGTCTAGGTCCACGAAGGGGTAAGTGGGAGAGGGATACATGGGCCTCAGGCCCGTCTCTGCGCGCAGGCAGGCGCCGGATGTCCGGGCCGGGGGCCGGATGTCCGGCAGCTCACGACAAGCCGGATGTCCAGGCCAAGGGGCCGGATGTCCGGGCTGAAGGTCTCGGTCCCGATGCTCTCTGGATAGGATGGTCCGGATTTCCAGGCTGGCGCCGGATGTCCGGCCCGACGCAGGGCGCCGGATGTCCGGGGGTCGGCCTGATGTCCGGCCGCTGTAGCTCCGCAGCGACTCCCCTTGAGGCACTTCTTGATCCGCTTCCGTGTGGACTCGTCCTATGCTTCGAGCATCTCCATGGTCGTCTCCTTGGTTCCTTAGCACACGTAGTGTCTTTGCATTAGGTAGCAACCATGTCTCGCGTGAATGAAAAGGGGAACCATCGAGGAACGGGTTTACCTTGTGTTCACTTGGGGCTTGGGTAGTAGTCGTAGTGTACATGGGGATGAACGACGGATGCTCCGCATCATTTTCGCTCACCCTTGGTTGCACAACCACATTTATCTATCCGTGCGTGGGTTCCGTGTGCTACTTCTTGCTTGTGATCTACTTGTTGCATGAGCAAATTGTGAACCATTTTCAACATCATTGAGTCACTTTGTCAATTGCATTGAATTTGTGCCACCATCCTAACCAAGATCCTTTCAAAGCTTTACTTGTGTAGGTGTGAGAATCGACAAAAAGTGGTACCAATAGTGACGAGGACATCACTAACAAGGTTACACCCACAACTCCAACTGACACATATACAGGACCAATTACTAGAGCTCGCACACGCCAATTAAATTACCAGGTACTTTCGTTTCTTGGTAATGAATCTAATGTTCATTACAATATGATGTTGCCTAAATTGGATACATTTGTCTTGCTTACAAATGAAGGACCTAGCTTGGACAAGAAGGATGAACACTGGAGCAAGATCAAGCATGGAGATGATGACATGCGCAAGGGGAACAAGAATGGAGTTACAAGTGATGATTTAGGAACTTTGAAGCCACCATAATGAGTGTGTGAAGCCTTGGACGAAATATACAAGATGCCACTTCATAAATTTCGTCCAGAGGCTATTATAGGTGCTGCGTCACCTTATTATTGGGCCAGGCCCATGTAATTTCAAAATACTTGAGTATAGGCTGTTTTTAGAGTCCGTATGTGTGGGGAAACAAGAATTAGGGTTGGTTTCGGACCCCTCCACCAAGGGCCACGAAATTTCCCCCTCTTTCCCCATATATAAAGCCCTTAGGGCGTCATTTAGACTTTGGGTTTTGTTTAGATTAAAGTTCGCCATAGCTGCAACTTCGCGTACTTCGTTTGTGTTCAACGACCAGACAAAGACGTCATAAAACCCCACTTGATCAATAAAGCTTTCCTCTTAAATTCACAATATCCAGATTGCAATCTCAGTTTCTTGCTTGTTCTTCGTTTGCCTGCAGGAAACAGACCTTCGTGGTCAGATTGATCGTGCTCCGGCGTGGTCAATAACCTCTCGGAGTTGGTTTAGCTATTGCTAAGGCGCGACGTCCTCGCACGTTCGTAGTCGGATCGTCAAAGTCGACTTCCTCCAAAACGATAGCCACCATCTCATCGAAAGACGGGAAACCTTTGCCTCTATCAAGTGGTATCAGTTTTCAGGTTGCTCGGTGAGAATTTCCAGGTATTCCTAGATTAGCTCTATGTTCTTACCTATTGTCCAAGGAAAAGCCACAAAAAATGTTAGATCTATTCATCCTATGTCCTAGCCAGTCCGAGCCTTTGTAATTTTCTTTTCATTGTTTGCATTATTGAATTATCGGTTGCATCGTCGTATCGAGTTGCTGGTCTTAGTGTCTAGTTCGTTAGAGTTTCGAGTTCTGTTCACATTAGTGACGTCGCCACTACATCGTTATCCCTTCCGCTGTCCACCACCTCATCCATCAATTTCCACCTCGTGCTACCCATCGTTCATTGTCACAATCATACTTGAGGTCGTTCGCATCTTCGCTTGATCCAATCTGCATCTTATATAGTTTGTCTTGGAAAGAGGGAGAAAGAAAAAAAAAAGACAGAGAAAAAAAAGTAAAAAAAGAGGAGAGTAAAAAAATAAAAAAGTGTGAGAAAAAAAAGGTAAAAGGAAAAGAAGTGTGAGAAAAAAAGAGATAAAATTCGGATCTATTAGAGTCAATCTCGTAGTTGAATTCAGATTGGAATCTGTTTTCTGGACTGTTCAGTAAAATAGGCATATCTTTCTCATACGAAGTCTGTTTCGGCTCCACAAGTACTCAAATTAAAGCTAGCGATGAGCCGCATCTGGATAGTTGCAGGAGCTAGTTCAATATTTAGCACCTCAAAATCGGCTTCTAAATAGGTCTTTTTGCCCTCCGAAGTTCGCGAACACAGCTTGTTCCAGTTTTTCAGGCCAGTTTTAGAATTTTTTGACACCTCATATCAACTCAGAATTGAGCGATTCTTTTTATGTCTGATAGCTTGAGTCAGTAGCATTCTCTAGAAAAAATTATCATAAAATTGGCTCAAATTTTTCAAGAGGAAAGTTGGAGAGAGAGTTGTTGTATATCCTGCTTGGCGGTTGTTTTTCATCATTATCTGTACTGCCATTGTGATTTTCACTTACATCTTGCTATCGAGAGCTACTACATATCTTATCTTGATGCTCGTTGTGTTACGTCGTGACCTCATTAGTGTTCTAGGCTTGCGTCTCTAGCACGGTCTATCCTAGGACCAGCACAGTACCGTCGTTGAGCGTTTATTCAACATTGCATCTCTGAATTGATTATTGCTAATATTTTTGTAGCGACCAGACCTCAAACAGTCTGATCTCTGTGCATTAGTGTCATCCCTGGATCAGTAATGCTGACACACACAGTACTTGAAGGATTTATAACAGAGTAGCAATCACACACTTATTACATCGATAGTCCAACGATGAATTTATTACAAATAATATGGATGAAGGCCATCTAATACGATAACAGCGGAAGGCTTGGAAGATAAGTGAGTCCATCAAATCCAGCGGCATCACTGAGTATAGAACCACGACCTAAAAGGGGCATCTTACTCGTTGTCTGAAAAGTCTGCAACATGAAACGTTGCAGCCCGAAAACGGGTCAGCACATGGAATATGCTGGCAAGGTAACACAAGAGAATGCAATGAGAGTAAAGCTATACTATATGCAATATGGCTGGTGGAAAGCTCTATGGTTAAGTTTTTGCGTAAAGGCATTTTTTCCCTACTTCAAAGGAATATATTATAATTAACTATCATGGTGGTTGAAACATCGTTGAGAAGATAGACATCCTCTCAACCCCAATTCAAATAATCATTAAACCCAACAAAATTAATTAAAGTAACATGATGAGATTCACATGATAATCCAAGTACTAGATACTCAAGACGTCCGTAATCGGGGACACGGCTAATCATGATCAGTTTGTACACTCTGCAGATGTTTGTGCACTTTTCCCCACAAGACTCGATCGCCTCTGTTTAGTTTCTCGCACTGCATGGTGTTTGAGAAACGGATGACCGAGACACAGTCTTTCCGAAGAGGTCCCCTTAACCAGATAGATAGGCCCGTACACCTACAAAACCCACTACATCTGCTAGCCCATCATGGAAAGGTTTCCCACAACTTACTCAACTATGCCAGAGCCCATATTGGCATGTGGCTGCACACGGAAGTTTCTAGTATGAAAAATTTCATGGTCCCTTTGAGCCTGGGTGGCGGTCCAAAAAGAAAAGCAGGCAATCACTGGAATACCCAGATGCCTCAATCCACCCAGATGTGTATTAATGTTGCCACCTTAAGTTGAACCATTAATGAACAAACTCACATCTGCCATGGATTTCACTCAAACCCAAACCACGTCTACGAGCATAGCATGTCCTAACAGCAAACGTAGAAGTAACTCCCAAAGGTTTGAATGTAATGCATGTAATAGGTACTACCTCAATCTACTTCCCAATCCCACAAGTTAATTGATCCTACTCATGCAATGTGTGAGGGTTGGACCAATGCAATGAAAACTGGGTAATTGGAAAGCATGATCAAAGTGTTACTTGCCTTGCTGATGATCCGCAAAACCTAGAGACTCAAAGTAGCAAGAGGCGCACTCCGGGTACTCTATCGCAATCAAACAAGCACACAATAAGTACTTAACTAATGCACGGGTAAAACTCAAATAAGAGATATAACCAGAAAGTTCAACTTAAAAACTCCGGTTTGCAAAAAAATCAACTCGAAAGAAGCAACGAAACTCAAACTGCGAAAGAAACGGGCTCCGGTTTACTAGTTCGCGTAATTCAAATTTTACAGTAGCCAAAACTTTGTTCAAGTTGATTATACGTAAAGAGGGCATCGAGACGAAGATCTGGGATTTTGAATCACCTGATTCCGACTCTCGAGCGAAAAGAAAAACGCAAAACAAGATCAGGGCAGAAATCACGATTGGAATAATCGCGGATAAATACCCCGAAAAAGAAAAACGGACGAATAGGCTAACGAACGAACGTTCGCTGTCTGCGGTTAACTGACGTAAACCGTTCGTTAAAACGAACGTACGGACGAACGTCCGCTAAATAACTAAACCGACGAAAAACTGAACCGATCTAATCTAATAAAAAAACAGATCTACGATTTTTTTAAAACGAACGGTTCTAGAAAGAAAAAAAACGGCATCTACCTCGCGAACTCCGGCGAGACGGCAGCGGCAGTCCGGCGGTCCGGCGTCGGGCGACAGGGCGGCGGGGCGGTGCGGTGGTGTTGGTGGCAGCACGCGGCGGGCAGCGGCGGCAGTCGCGGGCGGCGGGGCAGCGACGGGCGGCGGCGGCTAAGGCGGCGGCGGGGCGGCAGCTGGCGGCGGCGGCGGCTGGCGGTGGCGGCGGCGCGGATTGCGAGGCACGGCGCGGCGGCTAGGGTTAGGGCAGGGGCGGGGCGAGGTGGCGGGCTAGAGGCGAAACGGCCCGGGGCGCTGGCTTATAAAGCCCAAAGTCCTACTCCTATACGAATCCTAAGTCGGTTCACTTTTTTTTTATAAAAGAGTCCCGACGCAGAAAAACTAACGAAAGAAATACCAAACGGACTCCAAAATTTCCGAAATAAATTTTCACTGTTCTCTAATAATATTTAGGACAAAGTGAACATTTTTCCCGGACCTAAATGCAATTTTGAAAAACGCGCATTTTTCCTATGCAAATAAATTCGCAAATAAATCCAGAAAAATACCAAAAATGATTTTAACATTTTTCCTCCAATATTTCTGATATTTTGGAGAAGTCATATTATCTCCGCTCATATTTTGTATTTAGAAATATTTTTAGGAGAGAAAAATAATTAGAATCACATTGTCCTCGTACCGGTATTCGAGCGAACTCAAATACGAAAACGGTAAAATTCCCAACTCTCTCCGTAGGTCCTTGAGTTGCTTAGAATTTCGAGGAACGCCACGAACAAAAATGCAAAAAGCATGCAATGCAATATGATCTATGTATAACATTCCAAATTGAAAATTTGGGATGTTACAAACCTACCCCCCTTAGAATGAATCTCGCCCTCGAGATTCGACTTGGCTAGAGAACAGGTGTGGGTGATCCTTGCGTAGATCATCTTCTCATTCCCAGGTGGCTTCTTCCTCGGTGTGGTGACTCCACTGAACTTTGCAAAACTTGATAACCTTACTGCGGGTAACTCTGCTCGAAAACTCGAGAATCTTAACAGGCTTCTCCTCGTAAGTCAGATCACTGTCCAACTGAATTGCTTCTAGGGGTACTGTGTCTCTAAGCGGTATATCGGCCATCTCCGCATGACACTTCTTAAGCTGCGATACGTGAAAAACGTCGTGCACTCCTGACAATCCTTCGGGCAATTCCAACTTATAGGCAACCTCTCCCATGCGTTCCAAAACACGGTAAGGTCCCACAAATCTCGGGGCTAACTTCCCTTTAAGTCCGAAACATTTAACTCCTCGCAGAGGCGATACTCTCAAGTACGCTCGGTCTCCGATCTCATAGACTATCTCCTTGCGCTTCAAGTCTGCATAACTCTTCTGCCTGGACTGAGCTACCTTCAGTCTATCTCGGATCAACTTGACCTTCTCTTCAGACTCTTTGATTAAGTGTTGTCCAAACAACTGTCGATCTCCAACTTCATCCCACGACAACGGTGTTCGGCATCTCCTTCCATACAATGCCTCGAACGGTGCCATCTTCAAGCTGGCTTGGTAACTGTTGTTGTATGAAAACTCCGCATAGGGCAAGTTGTCATCCCAACTAGATCCATAATCTAATGCACAGGCTCTCAGCATATCCTCCAAAATCTGATTGACTCTCTCCGTATGTCCATCTATCTGCGGGTGAAACGCGGTGCTAAACTCTAGTCTGTTACCCAAAGTTTCATGTAACTGATTCCAGAACTTTGAGGTAAACTGGGTTCCTCTATCTGATACGATGCTCCTCGGAACTCCATGCAGACATACAATTCTGGTCATGTATATCTTTGCCAACTTTGCACTGGTATAGGTGGTTTTCACAGGAATAAAGTGGGCTACCTTCGTCAATCGGTCTACTACTACCCAGATTGAATCATATCCTGCTTTGGTCCTGGGCAATCCGGTGATAAAATCCATGCCAAGCTTCTCCCACTTCCATTCTGGTATTGGCATAGGTTGTAACTATCCTGCTGGCTTCTGATGTTCTGCCTTTACTCTCTGACATACATCGCAAACTGCTACATACTCCGCAATATCCTTCTTCATACCGGTCCACCAGAAAATATCCTTCAAATCCAAATACATCTTAGTATTTCCTGGGTGAATCGAATATGGTGAATCATGGGCCTCCTGTAGAATCAACTTCCTGATCTCTGGGTCATTAGGCACATAGATTCGATCCTCAAACCATAGGGTGTCGTTTTCATCCTCACGAAAACCTTTAGCTTTTCCTTCGCTCATCCTCTCCTTTATAGAGGCAACCTCCTTGTCAGCTTTCTGAGCTTCTCTGATTTTATCCATCAGGGTTGACTGGATTTCTAGCGTTGCTACATAGCCTCTCGGAACTATCTCCATACGTAGTTCTCGTAGGTCCTCGGCTAACTCCTTTGGAAATTCTTCCTTCATTAGGGTATTGACATGGCTCTTACGGCTTAGCGCATCGGCTACTACATTAGCCTTTCCGGGATGATAATGCAATCTCATGTCATAATCCTTAATGAGTTCCAGCCATCTCCTTTGCCTAAGATTCAGCTCCTTCTGAGTGAATATATACTTCAAACTCTTGTGATCCGTATATACTTCACAATGGTTTTCAATAAGAAAATGTCTCCACGTCTTCAATGCATGCACTACGGCTGCTAACTCCAAATCGTGGGTGGCATAGTTCATCTCATGAGGTTTCAGTTGTCGTGAAGCATACGAAACAACTCTTCCTTCCTGCATAAGAACTGCTCCAAGTCCTCGACGTGAAGCATCGCAGTACACCTCATAATCCTTATGTTGATCTGGCAGAATCAACACAGGGGATGAGACCAATCGCGTCTTTAATTCCTGAAAACTGGCCTCACATTCTTCTGTCCAGCTGAACTTGGTGTCCTTCTTTAACAACTCCGTCATTGGCTTTGCAATCCTCGAGAAATTCTCGATGAATCTCCGGTAGTATCCTGCAAGTCCAAGAAAACTCCGGATCTCTCCAACTGTTGTTGGTGCTTCCCAATGGGTCACAGTGTCCACCTTAGCGGGATCTACTGCTATTCCTTCTCCGGATATAACATGTCCGAGAAATCCGACTTCCTTCAACCAAAACTCGCATTTGCTAAACTTGGCATATATCTGATGTTCTCTGAGCTTCTCCAACACCAAACGCAAATGCTCTGCATGCTCCTCTTCATGCTTCGAGAAAATCAATATATCATCGATGAACACTACAACGAACTTATCCAAATATTCCATAAACACTTTGTTCATCAGGTTCATGAAGTATGTCGGTGCGTTCGTCAGACCAAACGACATAACGGTATACTCGTACAACCCATACCAGTGGTAAAGGCCGTCTTAGGTATATCCTGCTCTCGGATCTTCAGTTGATGGTACCCTGATCGCAGATCGATCTTGGAAAATATCTTAGCTCCTTGCAATCTATCGAATAGATCATTGATCATTGGTAATGGGTACTTATTCTTGATCGTTACTTCATTCAATCCACGGTAGTCAACAACCATCCTTAACGATCCATCCTTCTTCTCCACTAGAAGTACTGGCGAACCCCAAGGCGAAGAACTTGGGCGTATGAATCCTTTATCCAGTAACTCCTTAATCTGTTTCTTTATCTCCTCCAAATCCTTTGCGGGCATCCGATATGGTCTCTTAGAAATTGGCCCGGTGCCTGGCAAAAGTTCAATCAAAAACTCTATATCTCTATCCGGTGGCATGCCAGGTAACTCCGCTGGAAACACATCCGGATAATCCTTCACTACCGGCACTTCCTCCTGAACAACTCCCGTGAGAGAATGTACTTGAGTCCTTATAGGCGAATGCCTAGATACATACTTAATCCTTTTTCCCTCCGGGGTGGTGAGCAAAATAGACTTACTGGCACAGTCAATGTTACCTCCATACTTCGATAGCCAATCCATACCTAATATCACATCCAATCCTTGTGACTCCGGGACTATTAGGTCAGAGGGGAAAGTATGGCGTCCTATGATCAATGGCGTCTGAAAACATCCTTGGTGTGCCATATAATCTGCTCCAGGTTCATCTTCATAGTCCTCGTCTTTGCTATCCTCAGCTTCTAAATCTGTGTCATCTATAATGATGTAGTCTTCCGGTGGAATCTCCTTGGGTTCTTCTTCCTTGTCTTCTTCTCCCATGAGTATCCCTAACTTCCGTGTCAAGTCATCATTCTTCTCCACAAGTATTTTCATCTCCTCCTCATAACCGTCGCGTGTAGACTTGAGTTCTTCCTCTAACTCCAAATTCCTATTTAGGGCCTTCTTCAAATCTATCATCCCTGCACACATCTGGTGCTCCTGGCGATGAATGTGATGGTTCAACTCTTGGATGAATGCTGCAATGGACCTACCCTTCCGGGTGCTAATCATATCCCAATTCTCATCTCGGCGTCCACAAATCTGGTAGATAGTGTCCTTTAGCTCCTGCTTGTAGACTTCTCCAATCCTTCCCATAGCAATGTGGGCTGCCATGCTCCTTCCTAGGCTCCATGTAGGCGCACTAAAGGAAAATGCTATGAGTGAGGTGACGGGTGCGAACGTCCTTCCTGGAACTTGAGCTTGAATCAACCAACGCTCCTCCTCAGGTAGTGTGGCATTGTAGGTTCCGGTGAAACTTGGTAGTCCAATGTTTAGATATCTGGTGACTTCCTTCAGGTGTCGTCCAAATGGCGTATCATCATCCGGTTGCATGAACTTGTGCTTTGCTTCCACCATCCTAAAGAGTAGAAAAGACGAGGAGTCAGAAAAGAGAAGAGTGAATTGTGCTCTAGGGCTTGTCTTAGTGGTCGTGTCCTACAGTCAGCGTGTGCTCTGATACCATCTTGTAGCGACTAGACCTCAAACAGTCTGATCTCTGTGCATCAGTGTCATCCCTGGACCAGTAATGCTGACACACACAGTACTTGAAGGATTTATAACAGAGTAGCAATCACACACTTATTACATCGATAGTCCAACGATGAATTTATTACAAATAATATGGCTGAAGGCCATCTAATACGATAACAGCGGAAGGCTTGGAAGATAAGTGAGTACATCAACTCTAGCGGCATCACTGAGTATAGAACCACGACCTAAAAGGGGCATCTTACTCGTCATCTGAAAAGTCTGCAACATGAAACGTTGCAGCCCGAAAATGGGTCAGCACATGGAATATACTCGCAAGGTAACACAAGAGAATGCAATGAGAGTAAAGCTATACTATATGCAATATGGCTGGTGGAAAGCTATACTATATGCAATATGGCGGCAACCGGCGGCGGCGGTGACTGGCGCCGGCGGTGACTGGCGCCGGCGGCGGCTGGCGGCGATGGCGGCGCGGATTGCGAGGCGCGGCGCGGCGGCTAGGGTTAGGGCAGGGGTGGGGCGAGGTGACGGGCTGGAGGCGAAACGGGCCGGGGCGCTAGCTTATAAAGCCCAAAGTCCTACTCCTATACAAATCCTAAGTCGGATCACTTTTTTTTTATAAAAGAGTCCCGTGGCAGAAAAACTAACGAAAGAAATACCAAACGGACTCCAAAATTCCCGAAATAAAATTTCATCGTCCTCTAATAATATTTAGGACAAAGTGAACATTTTTCCCGGACCTAAATGTAATTTTAGAAAACGCGCATTTTTCCTATGCAAATAAATCCGCAAATAAATCCAGAAAAATACCAAAAATGATTTTAACATTTTCCTCCAATATTTCTGATATTTTGGAGAAGTCATATTATCTTCGCTCATATTTTGTATTTAGAAATATTTTTAGGAGAGAAAAATAATTAGAATCACACTGTCGTCGTACCGGTATTCGAGCGAACTCAAATACGAAAATGGTAAAATTCCCAACTCTCTCCGTAGGTCCTTGAGTTGCTTAGAATTTTGAGGAACGCCACGAACAAAAATGCAAAAAGCATGCAATGCTATATGATCTATGTATAACATTCCAAATTGAAAATTTGGGATGTTACAATTTTGCTACCATATATGAAGCCAACCCAGCTCCACATATTTCTACGCCGTGTTTACGTGCGTTCACCTGGCAATCGCTTTACTTAATCTTTGGTGTTATTTGACACCGCTGGTTGCCTATCACCACCTGCTGCATGGTAAGAACTTGTAAAATATTGATATTTTCTTTACTGTGAGCGCTTTACCACCAGATCCTAGTAGTTCATAGGAACATTATTCTCGAATTTTGTTTTTTGTTTCTACTAATCATGACAGGTACCGGCCGAGACAGAAGTTCTTGGACGACGGATACATCTTCACCATCACGAGACGTGGGATAACACACACAAGCACATGGTCAGGTTATTTCTTTACCGTCATTTGAGGGTAGATTTAATCCTGCTATTTATCTAGCTTGGGAGCTTGAAGTAGAAAAAGTTTTTAGTCATCATTATTTTTCTGAACTTGAGAGAGTACGAGCTGCCACTAGAGTATTTACTGGTTTTGCTTCTGTTTGGTGGAGTGTGCATTGTAAGAAAAATATTGATAACCAACCCACAACTTGGAAAGATTTGAAGGCTGTAATGAGAAAATATTGTTTTCCTCCTTACTATCACCGTGAATTGCTTCGTAAATTGGAACAATTAAAACAAGGCAGTAACACTGTTCATGCTTACTGCCAAGAGTTCAAATCTTATATGCATCATTGTGACATAAAAGAATCTGAGGATGATACAATGAATAGATTTTTTTGGTGGTTTGAACCAAGATATTCGTGCAAGATTTCAGTATATACCTCGTTGCATTATTGGTATGTATGTTCGTGCTTGTACCTTTGAGAGACAAATACAGGAGGATGCATTGTGTGACTACAACAACTACTATTCCAGTTCATGCTCACCACCACTGGTTGGTTCCTCCGCCATTGCACCTACTAGAGCAGCCACACCTCCAATTGTGAGCGTGACATCATCTAAAGTGTATGGTACATTGTCATCGTCCGTACCTATATCAGCTACGTCTTTGCGACAAGGTAACAGTAAAATCAATGATGATATCACTTCACATGAGGATGATGCATATCTAGTTAACTTGAATACATCATGTATTGAATTACCTGTTGATTTGAGCACACCACCTAGTTTAGATAATCATGTTACTATCATGAATGCATCATGTGATCAAACAACTAAAATACCAACAATTTGAGTGCACCCATTGAATTAACTGTTGATGCAAAAGAATCATGTGCGTTAGAGAATAAATCAGATTTGGATAAAATAAATTTGAACATAATTGTGCCAATATTTAATCATTTTGATATGACCTCTAATCTTGGTGATGATTCTATGTCAAATGACTTATTGCATGTTTGCTTATTTAGGCATGTTGTAGCCTGTGAATTTCATGCAAGTAAGGTTTATTCGCCAATGTTGGGATGGTTTAATGATGAACATTGTCAATCTTTTGATATGAATAAGAGCTTCACCTATTTGTGCAAACTGAGTTGCAATATTTTCATGCCTTCTACTTCTTGTGATAATATTTTGGCTTTATATTTTATGAACTACGAAAGTTACTCATCTATATATGTGTCATATGTGCAAAAATTAAGGGAAGTAAAAATGGATGACATATATATATACAACATGTACACCTTGTCTATTTTCTTACCCAAATTTCAGATTAAGCAACGCCGAGGACGGCATTATTTTCAAGAAAGGGAGGATGATGAGGACATGACTACCTTGGATACGACCAAAAATATTGCATACATGTATATTTGTGAGGTGATTTCTAATGCAAACTATGCAACAATTTATTTATGTCATCCAGGACAAAAATACTTCACAGACTTTTGTGCCATGTCTAATTCCAGGTGTATGGGACATTTGTACAATCCACATATAAAGATAAGGAAAAAACATAAGTTTAGGTGCTGTTCAAAAACTTCTCTCACGTCACTTTTGGGCCAAGAGAAGATAGAGTCAAAGTCTCTCACGTTCTGCATCCAGATTCGGACTGCACAGACATACCTGAGTCAAAACGGCAAGAACTCCTTCATACGGACTCCGAATTGGGTGATTCTTTTTTTGTTGGCAACTAGATTTCGTACACTTTCCAACCCAATTGGATTCACCTTCAAATTCGTCCAGAGCGTTGAGATACCGACGAAACAATCTGACACTGGAGCAGAATCCGAGTCAAACTACAAGTCCAAAGGTGTTACATCACCTCCGCTTGGGCCTATGAGCCTTGTATGACCCAGGGTTAGTTTTAGGCTGCCTTGGGACGTCCTTCCACCTCCTTGGCCGCCACCCCTTGCTCCTATATAAGTAGATACAGCTATAGTTTTTTCTTTGGGATTTGTTTAGTCAAAAGTTAGCCATTGCAACTTCGAGTACTTCGTTTGTGTCCAACGACCAGACCAAGACCGCTTACGGATCCCCACCTTTATCAATACATCATTCATATTTGCAATATTCAGATTGCTTTATCATATTCTTGCTTGTACTTTGATTGCATGCAGGAATAGACCTTCGTGGTCAGGCTGATCCTGCTTCTGGCATTGTCAGTAACCCCTGGAGATTGGTTTAGCGATTGCTAAGGCGCAACGTCGTGCACATTCGTAGTCGGATCGTCAAAGTCGTCTCCACCAAATCGATAGTTATCATCTCATCGAAAGATCGGGCCCCTCGCCTCTATCAAGTGGTATCCGTTTTCAGGTTGCTCGGTGAGAATTTCCAGTTATTCCTAGATTAAATTTATTTTCTTACCTATTGTCCAAGGAAAAGCCACAAAAAGTTAGATCTATTCATGCTTTGTCCTAGCCAGTCTGAGCCTTTGCAATTTTCTTTTCATTGTTTGTATTATTGAATTATTGGTTGCATCATCGTGTCGAGTTGCTGGTCTTAGTGTCTAGTTCGTTAGAGTTTCGAGTTCTGTTCACATTAGTCACGTCGCCGCTGCATCGTTATCCCTTCCGCTGTCCGCCACCTCATCCATCAATTTCCACCTCGTCCTACACCGTGACCTCGTTAGTGTTCTAGGCTCGCGTCTCTAGTCTGGTCTAGCCTAGGACCAGCACAGTACCGTTGTTGAGCGTTTATTCAACATTGCATCTCTGAATTGATTATTGCTAATGTTTTGCTACCATATATAGTCAACCCAGCTCCACATATTTCTACACCGTGCATATTTACGTTCACCTGGCAATCGCTTTACTCAATCTTTGGAGTTATTTGACCCCGCTGGTTGCCTATCACCACCTGCTGCATGGTAATAACTTGTAAGATATTGATATTTGCTTTACTGTGAGCGCTTTACCACCACATCCTAGTAGTTCATATGAACATTATTCTCGAATTTTGTTTCTTATTTCTACTAATCATGACAGGTACCGGAGACAGAAGTTCTTGGACGACGGATACATCTTCACCATCACGAGATGTGGGACAACAAACACAAGCACATGGTCAAGTTATTTCTTTACCGTCATTTGAGGGTAGATTTAATCCTGCTATTTATCTTGCTTGGGAGTTTGAGGTCAAACTAATTTTTGCTAGCCATGATTTTTCTGAACTTGAGAGAGTACGAGCTGTCACTAGAGCATTTACTGGTTTTCTTCTATTTGGTGGAGTTTGCATTGTAAGAAAAATGTTGATAACCAACCCACAACATGGAAAGATTTGAAGGCTATAATGAGAAAACATTTTTTTCCTCCTTACTATCGTCGTGAATTGCTTCGTAAATTGGAACAATTAAAACAAGGCAGTAACACTGTTCATGCTTACTACCAAGAGTTCAAATCTTATATGCATCATTGTGACATAGAAGAATCTGAGGATGATACAATGAATAGATTTTTTGGTGGTTTGAACCAAGATATTCGTGCAAGATTTCAGTATATTCCTCGTTGCATTATTGGTATGTATGTTCGTGCTTGTACCTTTGAGAGACAAATACAGGAGGATGCATTGTGTGACTACAACAACTACTATTCCAGTTCATGCTCACCACCACTGGTTGGTTCCTCCGCCATTGCACCTACTAGAGCAGCCACACCTCCAATTGTGAGCGTGACATCATCTAAAGTGTATGGTACATTGTCATCGTCCGTACCTACATCAGCTACGTCTTTGCGACAAGGTAATAGTAAAATCAATGATGATATGACTTCACATGAGGATGATGCATATCTAGTTAACTTGAATACATTATGTATTGAATTACCTGTTGATTTGAGCACACTACCTAGTTTAGATAATCATGTTACTGTCATGAATACGTCATGTGATCAAATAACTAAAATACCAACAATTTTGAGTGCACCCATTGAATTAACTGTTGATGCAAAAGAATCATGTGCATTAGAGAATAAATCAGATTTGGATAAAATAAATTTGAACATAATTGCGCCAATATTTAATCATTTTGATATGACCTCTAATCTTGGTGACGATTCTATGTCAAATGACTTACTGCATGTTTGCTTATTTAGGCATGTTGTAGACTGTGAATTTCATGCAAGTAAGGTTTATTCGCCAATGTTGGGATGGTTTAATGATGAACATTGTCAATCTTTTGATATGAATAAGAGCTTCACCTATTTGTGCAAACTGAGTTGCAATATTTTCATGCCTTCTACTTCTTGTGATATTTTTTTGGCTTTATATTTTATGAACTACGAAAGTTACTCATCTATATATGTGTCATATGTGCAAAAATTAAGGGAAGTAAAAATGGATGACATATACATATACAACATGTACACCGTGTCTATTTTCTTACCCAAATTTCAGATTAAGCAACGCCGAGGACGGCATTATTTTCAAGAAAGGGAGGATGATGAGGACATGACTACCTTGGATACGACCAAAAATATTGCATACATGTATATTTGTGAGGTGATTTCTAATGCAAACTATGCAACAATTTATTTATGTCATCCAGGACAAAAATACTTCACAGACTTTTGTGCCATGTCTAATTCCAGGTGTATGGGACATTTGTACAATCCACGTATGAAGATAAGGGAAAAAGAGAAGTTTAGGTGCTGTTCAAAAACTTCTCTCACATCACTTTTGGGCCAAGAGAAGATAGAGTCCAAGTCTCTCACGTTCTGCATCCAGATTCGGACTGCACAGACATACCTGAGTCAAAACGGCAAGAACTCCTTCATACGGACTCCGAATTGGGTGATATTTTTTTGTTGGAAACTAGATTTCGTACACTTTCCAACCCAATTGGATTCACCTTCAAATTCGTCCGGAGCGTTGAGATACCGACGAAATAATCTGACGCTGCAGCAGAATCCGAGTCAAACTACAAGTCCAAAGGTGTTACATCACCTCCACTTGGGCCCATGAGCCTTGTACGACCTAGGGTTAGTTTTAGGCTACCTTGGGACGTCCTTCCACCTCCTTGGCCGCCACCCCTTGCTCCTATATAAGTAGATCCATCTAGTAGCTTTTTCTTTGTGATTTGTTTAGTCAAAAGTTAGGCATTGCAACTTCGTGTACTTCGTTTGTGTCCAACGACCAGACTAAGACCGCTTAAGGATCCCCACCTTTATCAATACATCATTTATATTTGCAATATTCAGATTGCTTTATCATATTCTTGCTTGTTCTTCGATTGCATGCAGGAATAGACCTTCGTGGTCAGGCTGATCGTGCTTCTGGCATTGTCAGTAACCCCTGGAGATTGGTTTAGCGTTTGCTAAGGCGCAACGTCGTGCATGTTCGTAGTCGGATCATCAAAGTCATCTCCACCAAATCAATAGTTATCATCTCATCGAAAGATCGGGCCCCTCGCCTATATCAATGTGCATTGCATTGGCTAAGTCTCATTTGCATCCGTGTGTAGTTGCATCGTCTCCGTCCTCTCCGTTGTCATTTCGGATTCCGACTCTCTCACATGGCACCCGTCGCACCTCTCAAGTCTTGTTCATGAGCGGGATAAAAACATCCTCGGAATGGGCCGAGATTTGTCGAGTGGTCTTGGTATATCACCGGTAGACCGCATGTCAAATTTCATTCAATTTGGAGGACGTTTGATGCCCCAACGGTTAACCATGTTAACCATTGGAAGCCCTTTGTCTTTTAGCCCACCACCCCTCCACAACAGCCCACTAGCCCATCTAAACCCCCTCCATGCTCTTCGACGTTGGATCACAATCGTGTGGGCGAAAATCACACCTCATTTGGACTCTCCTAGCTCCCTCTACCTATAAAAACAACCCCCCACATCCATTTTCGGGCAAAACCCTAGATCCAACTCTTCCCCACCGAACCAGACACGTCCGCCGGCAGCCGGACGCGTCCCGCCGCCGCCTCGACGAATCAGGCACTGCCACGTCGTCCGCCGCCGCCTTCTCTCTCCTCCTCCATTGCGGGCCCGCGGGACCCTAATTGGGCCTGCCGAGCCTAGCCTCTCCCCGCCCCCAAGCCCGTCCGCCGCCGCTTCCAGCCCACGCACCCCGCGCCCGCGCCGCCGGTCTTCTCTTCCGCCTTCACATCGCCATCGCCGGCCCATCACGCCGCCGGCCGTGCCGAGCGTCCGCCGCCATCACCGTCGTCCACCTCGCCAAGCTCCGCGCCCTGCTGCCTTCACCGCCGTCGGGCCGCGCGCCGCCCCCGCCTCGGGCCACGCGCCCCGCGCCACCGCTGACTGCCACCTCCACCGTCGTCGCCATTGTCTCCGGCGCAACCCCGTCGTCCTCACCGCCTTTGGCCGCCACCGCCATCCGGATCTGGTTGATCCAGACGAGATCCACCGGTCCCTTCTACCAAACGGATCCGTTCGCCCGGATATCTCTGTTCTGCATTTCCTCGTCCCCTTGACTTTCGTGGGGGTAAAATTCTACAAAATCCTGAAATCCTTATATTATGATGCCCTCTTTGCCATGTCATATATCCGTGCCCGTAGCTCCGATTTGTGTGTATAATATATGGATGTGTTTGTCTCAGAGTGATCTACATGTTGGTATCATTTGCATGCATGTTAGGGTTCATCTACATGTCTTAATCTTCATTGCCAGACTGCAATGTCATGTTACTGGTCAGCTCTAGTTGTGTGTCAACAATATGTTAGCATGTTTGTGAGCTCGTATCTTTGTGCATGTTGGCCCAAATGGAGTGTATGATATGTCAAAATGTTCGTCTTGTGATGCTCTTCATGATAGATGAATATTCATACATGTTAGGTTGCATTATGCCATGATTATCCCTGTTACAAAAGTGCTTGTTGCTGTTAAGATGCTATTGTTATAACTTGTTGTTTTGTCTTTTTCGTAGCATTTTGTATGATTTTCTTTTGAGCCACATGCCAATGTGTTTTAGGAGCATAATCCCGTTATCTTAGAAGTGGTGCAATTGATTTTTCATGAAATGCCCTGTGGTGACTTGAACAAGCTTGTAAACATGCCATGTCATTGTTGCTGTTTTTTACACTTAGTGAAAAACTTCTAAGTCTAGAATCTGTTATAACATGTTACCATGTAAACTTGATGCCACAATCTTTTCCATGCATGTTTTGGAATAACCAGTGATCATGTCTTGATGTCCATGTAATTGTCTATCAATCCATGCCTTAGTTTGCATTTATGCCATGATGTAGCTTGTTGTTATCTTGCTCTCAAAATGCTTGAAATCTGAACTGTCAGCCTGTTAAGAGAATATTCATTTTGGCAAAGCTCATGTTAATCAACCCTTGCATGGAATGACTTGTTTCTTTGGATGAATTGGAAGTATATTATGTCTTCTTCATGCTCATGTAATTTTAATGCTTGTTATAATTGTTTGGCTTGCTGTTATGTGCCTCCAAAGGCAGCAACATATTGTTCCAGGTTGCATGTCCAGTAATTTTCACTAAGTCTGAAAACCTGTTAACTTATTAAATCTTGCGATGCTAGTTTAATTGTATTCCAGTAAGTTTTTGGGTGTGATATGAGTGCATTTATGTTGAGAATCGTGTCTACTTCAAATCCATGCCTTTTGTCATCATGTTTGGGTGCTGTAGCATAATTAAACTTTGCTCCAAAGTTTCCATGTTGTTGTTAACCTCAGTTTTGCGTTGCATCTTGTTTTGATTGCCATTTGCAAACCGTGCATCCGATTCCAATTATCTTTATATCGATTTCGACCGAAATATTTCAATCTATCCAGTGGCATGCTTGGTTTGCCAAGATCTTGCCCACATCCATCATGTCTTCACATGTCTTTCCCGGCTTCATCTCCTTTCATACCAGTAGCTCCGTAGCATCATACTTGCATCTCTCTTGCATAACATGTGTTCTTGTCTTGTCAAGTGTGTTGATTTGGATGCTTGTTTATGTTGGGTAGCACCGGGAGACAAGTTTGAGTCCGAGGTCGAGACAGCCGCTGAGTACGATTACGAAGAGCAAGGTCCTGATTACACCAAAGACTTACCAGGCAAGATGACCATTCCTTGATATCACATGTATTATTGCTATGCTAGATGCCTCGCTCTATTGCTTTGTCGCGATACCTATACTTATGCATGTCAGCCCCCACTTTGCCATGAAACCTCTAACTACCTACCTAGCAAACTATTGTTTGGCTAAGTTACACTTTTGCTCAAGCCCCCTCTTATAGCGTTGGTAGTTGCAGGTGAAGATGAAGTTTACTCCACGTGGATTGGGTTTTTGGGAATAACACAATATCTATTATTTACAATAATGCACCTATATACATGGCAATGGGTGGAAGGCTTGGCCTTTTGCTCGGTGTTTTGTTCCACTCATGCCGCCTTAAGAATCGATAAACCAGTGTTATGTTCCTTGATTTTGCGTTCCTAACGCGGTTAGGCTTTATGGGGCCCCCTTGATAGTTCGCTTTGAATAAAACTCCTCCAGCAAGGCCCAACTTTGGTTTTACTATTTGCCTAATAACTAAAACTTGCATAGGGACCGGCTAGCACCCGAGGACTTAATTAACAACCCGGGCTAGTGCTCCTCATGAGTGTTGGTCCAAACTGGGTAGACTGCAGGGCCACCACGGGGAAACTCGAGGATTGGTTTTACCTGTAGGATGTCCCATCCGATTGTGGCCTAAGACGAGATACGCACAGCTCCTATCAGGTGTCGGCACGTCGGGAGGTCTTGCTAGACTTGTTTTACCATTGTCTGAATATCTTGTACACCGGGATTCCGAGTCTGATCGGGTAGTCCCAAAGATAAGGGGTTTTTACCTCTCTTGATCGCGAGAGCTTGTAATGGGCTATGTTGGGACACCCCTGCAGGGTTATGATCTTTCGAAAGCCATGCCCATGGTTATGTGGAGGATTGGAATTTGTTAATATCCGGTTGTACATAACTTGACACAAAACCTCAAACATAATACACTACCGTGTGAGTAGTCGTGATGGTCTCTTTTCGAGGGAGATCGGGAAGAGAACACGGCTGGGTTATGGATGACTCGTAGGTAGACATGATCATCAAGTGATCATGCATAGTTCACGACAGATGGCTTTCACTTTTCTTCTCGCTCTGATGATACGTAAGCTAGCCATCTCATCCACGCTTAGCGCTTGCAGCAGCCCACTTATACACTTTCTCCTTACCCAAAGGCTTTGATAGTTTTTAATGCGGGGCTAACCCGATCTAGGCTGATCTTTCACGAAATGGAGGGAATCCCACGAAGAACATGATGAACACGGGGAAGAACAAGGAGAAATCACAAGGGGACACACTCAAGAACAAGTCCAATCACACATCCACCAGACAATCAAACACACAAGATCACAAGCTACATGAACAACAAAGGGAAAGATACAAGGTAGAGTTCATCTCCAAGAGGAGGTCTTGATGATTTCCCGTAGGATCTTCCCGTGAGGGGCCTTGAATCCCGTAGGATCTTCTCCGAAGAGATCTTGTATCCGGTGTGGATCTTCTCCGTAGAGGGGTCGCGGTCACTCGTAGGAGTAGAACCACATAGATGAGCAAAGCTCTAGTCTAAAATGAGCTATCACATTTGCTAACCCTAAATTGGTGGAGGTGGAGGAGTATATATAGTCTAGGGACACGAAGGGGTAAGTGAGGGACGAAACAGGTACATGGGCCTCGGCCCGGACGTTGCACGCAGGCAAGGCCGGATGATCCGGGTGAGGGTCCGGATGATCCGGGCGACATCGGCCCGGATGATCCGGGAGCAGGTCCGGATGATCCGGCTTCATGGTGAAGCTTCGGGTGTCGTCGGCGTAGTTTTCCGGACAATCCGGGAGGACGTTCGGATGATCCGGCTGGGTTCGGATGATCTGGACGGACGTCCGGACGTCCGGCCTGACTCCAGCAGCCGCTCCGTCTTGTTCTCCTTTCTTCCGTCTTCTCTTCCACGCTTCCCTCGTGGATGGTGTAGTCGTTCCTTGGCGCTTGCACTCCTCCTTGACATTCGTGAAGCTCCGACAATACCTATGATTGCACACGGTAGAAGTGTCAAGTAGTAAACCATCCTCGAAGGGGTCAAGTGAACAAGTGTAAAGGAGATGATTCACCTTTGTGTATGTGAAGTAGATGTCGCACGTGTCACTTGCCAAACGGACTCTTGACATGGTGATGTCCGTAGGATGCTCTGCATCATCCACTCCCCTTGGGGAAAGATCCGACCTCAGATCGAAAACTAAATCATCATGGGAAAGAGATGGCGTCGCCGTGTAGAAGTGGACGATCACCAAGTACTCATCATCTTGAAGCTCGAAATAGGCACTCTCCAATGTCGCACCATCTAGTGATACCTTCAAAAGGAGCAAGGACAACAAACACTTTGAAAAACAAATGTGGTTAGCGTTAGTGCAAAACCAAGCATCCGAGAGGTGATTCACCCAAAAAGTGTTGTCATCAAGCATAACATATGGTCGGGCAAAGGATTGTGACATGGCATGTAAGCACATCAAATGAGCACAAGCAAATATATCATGGGGACAAATGTGCACTTGTGAGGTAGAGATGCAAATATGTTTGACAAATGAACAATCATCTACCTCAAGGTCATAGCAAGCATGGGCAACGCGCTCAATGAAAGGTCTATGATAGGCATAGGAATCATTCACAACACCAAAGGAAATGAAGTGTCTAAACACATGGATCAAGTGCAAGACAATCCAAGCATAACGTGCATGTGGTGGAGTGAAGGTAGTATGGCACTCAACACAATAGAAAGAGCAATTGTTCATCATGTGTGAGGCAATCATGTCAAGCATGTAGCAATCAATGGGATATGGCATATGTGAAGAGATGATATTGTTGCACCCAAGCATATGATAAGGACAAGTAATCCACAAGTCAGATGCAACACACAAGGCATATATATCATGAAGCATGGCAATGTGACAATGGCAAGTCAAAGCGAGATCTCTAACATGTCTGCAATCAAGGGGTCCAAGATGACAAATAAGTCTCATGGTGCAAGCAACACAAGTAGTGTGATCCACAATAACCATGCTCATGGTTTGGGTGTCTCGAAAAAGAAGGATATCACCTTGAAAGTGTGTCCTTGTGCGTCCTTCACAATACCGAAGCACGCACAAGTGTGATGTAGAAGCGTCGTGAACAAAGGCGGTTCGCTCTCAAGAGCTCGAATGGTCAAATTACGTGAAGTGGAAGTCGACACAAAGTCCAAGTATCCTACACATGCACACAACAAAACAAAGAACATATGTGCATGGTAGATAAACACATCATCCATCATTATGGTTTTCTTCACTTGCACATAACCATTAGAAGCAAAAGTGCATGAATAATATGATGCTACAATGGCTATATTCATGGCACTAGGCATATGGTGCAAAGAGGTAACACAAGCATGCTTCACAAGAATTATGTCAAAATCTCCAAATATATGTGAGAATGCTATGGGGGCAACCTCTTTTGCATGACGAAAGGCATTGTTGCACTCAATACATGGCAAATCATTTAGCATGCGAGAGGCAAGAGATGGAGACATATGACAACATGGACTAGCAATCATGTGCAAAGCATGGCAATAGTGGCTATCAACTACATGAAACGAGCATGTATGAATCATGGGTGATGCACTACACAAAGCAAACATGGTAATCATGTCGTGCAAGCTAGTGGCGTGAAGATGCAACACACTAGAGGAAAACATGGTAATCATGGCATGTGAGCAAATAGTATGCACAGGCAATGCACATGACATATCGCAAGCACGATCACAAATCAAGATCAAAGCATCATAATAGGCATGGGGTACAAAGGCATCATGGCAATAACAAGCAAAATCTCCACCAAGCTTGAAAATACACAAACAAGTATGAGAATCAATCATCATGTGTAATGCAAAGCATGGGTCACAAATGCATGGCAAAGGCATATAAATGAGCATATCATGCAAAGTGAACATGGCAAGATGGGCTTAAGTGATATAATGGATAATAACCCATAACCATTTGAGGGCCATGTAGAAGAAATGTGCGAAGTCTTTGCGCGAACGGAGCGGTAGGAAAGATAATCCAAGGAATCCCGAGTCGTCGTTGCTCTCTAGATCTCGTTTCGTCAACTCGTGCTCTTGCGAGGTTGACGAGAGAGTATGGGGACCTACACAAAATAGATGCAAACCAAAGAAATTCTGTGTGTGGTAAATGTACACATCATCCATCATGATGTGTATGTGCACGTGTGAGTTAGCACAAAATAAGCGTCGCTCAAAGAAATTTGATGCATGGTATAAGAACATGTCATCCATCATGACAGAATAGTTGTTGTGTATAACAAGATGGGGACCCAACTTGAGAATGCAAGTATATGGCACATCAATAGCATGTTTATTCATGGGCAACATATTGTGCACATAAGAATTGGGATCATGCAAATGATGGGATGGATCTAAATCTCCTAAAATGCACGAGGAAACTATTGGGGTCACCTCATGAGCAATAGTGGAAGCATAATATGGAGAAGTGGAACAGATTCCAAATCAATGCATGTCCGAAGCTAGGTGTTCATGGCATGGCTTATGATGGATATGATGCAAAGGAAGCATGTCAATATCATCACAAGAAAAACAAATACCAATAACCATGGGCTTGTCATATATGCCATAAGTACAAATTGGGTTTATTTTAATGGCACGCACATAGTTACTACGAAGAGATTGGAAATATGACATATGATTGATCTCATGCATAGCATATGACAAGTCAAGCGGGTTGTCAAACATGATGTGACCAAGAGAATTATCACAAGAAATCCTATGCAACATGGTATCCCAACTAATAGACTCCACATGCCAATCATCAAACTCATCATAAATGGGTAAATCATCGCATGGGGAAATCATACTAGCATGAAGCATGGTAATAGTTGGATCAACATCATGCAAGAAACCAATGTTATCATAGTACACTAGTGGGACGAGAGCATCACCTTTACCTTTGTTACCTTTCTCATTCCACTCATTTGGTGTAGATGAAGTGGAAAAGACCAAATGGTGGTCATCATCTTCATCTTGATGGAACCATGTGGGGGGGGGGGTGCATCATATTCCACCATGACCATCGTTTTATCCATAGGAAGGATGAAGTCGTCGAGAATCGGCGCGTCATCATATGTGGGACCTAGCACCAAATGAGAAGATACAATAGAGGTAGAGGTCAAGTCGTTAGTGTTGAAAGTGGCCTCGCATGACCTATCAACTATCTCACTCTCTTTATGTGGTGGCTCACTCACTCCCTCAAGGTAGGTGCACTCAAACTCACATATGGTGGATTCACGCATCTCACTCAAGTGGTGGGGGTTGTGTCTGTCCTCACATGGGAATTGGGGCAACTCATCATATATGGGGCTAGTGGTGAACTCGCTCTCACTCTCAATATGGTGGTACAAGTCACTCAAGTCATCATACGTCGCCGTGGTCGAAGAGAAAATCCCATGCTCAACCATCTCGTCACTGTCGCTGTGGATGAAGGCCTAAGATGGCACATCATCACTCTCGCCTCCAAAGAAGGAAGCATCATCCTTGCTCGTCACCATGTCGGTCGCCTTCAAAGTTGGTCCTCGAATGGCTCCGTAGTCGTCGCCGCACCGTCTTGAAAAAGAGTCGAAGTAGACTCGGCATCATCAATGGCACAAAGAGAGATGGCGACGAAGTCCAACTTGGGAACGTCGTCTTGGAGCTTGTTGGGCTTGGACATCATGGTGGTACTAGCCTCATGCTCGCCATCTTGGAGCTTGGTCTTCGGGAAGTGTGCTTGCGGTGGAGAAGCCTTGGCCTTCATGAGTTCTTGTTCCGCCTTGAGAGCAACAATGTAGTTGTCGTTGAGGGACTTGTAGTTCTCGAGGAATATAGTCTTGGAGATGTCGTTGTTCAATCCCATCATGAAGTGGAACTTCATCGAAATGGGGTCGTCCACGCCGGCTCATCGGAAGGCATTCTTCATGTCCTTGAAGTACTTGTCGATGGACTTGGATCCTAGGGTGGCGTTCTCCAATTGGCGTAGAAGTTGTTCCGTGTAGGTGGGAGGCACAAACTCTCGCCGCATAGCTCTCTTTGTCTTGGGCCAACTCACGTCATAGTCCTCCAAAGGTGTCTGAAACCATCATGTCGACGGGTAGTCGTGGAAGTTTCTTGTGGCACACTTCACTTGATCTCCGGGAGGAACTTGATGTAGCGTGAGGTAGTCGTCCATCAAGTGTTCCCACTCGAGATACTCCTCGGGTTCTTGAGTCCCATATAAAGGAATCTCGTGGTCGTTGTCGAGGTCGTAGTAGCTCGTGGAAGTCGCAGACTTGAGCTTGGGGAGCTTCTATTAAGCATAATCTTGTGGTGCGTGTGGGCGAAGATGCCGCACATCCAAAGGTGAAGATGCCTTGGAGTCGCTTGGCGAAGATGCCAAGGTAGATGGTGAAGTCATAGAGCGGTTGTTGGTGTTGAGCTCTTGACTTTCACGTTCTTGTCGTTGATGGTGTCGATGCCGATGTGATCTTGCCGAAGATGGTAGCTCGGAAGGATGTGCACTTGAGCGTCTTCTTGAAGATGAGGGAGACCTCTTGGATGTCTTGATGAGGGCTTTGAGCTCCTCCATTTGAGCATCCATGTTGGCGCACAAGTGGTTTGTCATGGCATCAAACTTGTCATTGTTGTTGTAGACCGAAGTAGATGAAGTGCTTTGCCTATCCATCACAAGACTCGAGTAGAGGTGAGTAGGAAATGAGATAAACAATACCAAGTTACCTTTTCTCGATGTTGAGGATGTATCCTGTTTCACTCAATGTGAAACGAAAGAATAGTGGAATTGGTACCAGACTTATTCACTCACACCTATCAAATAAAGCTTATCGAGTGGCTTGGTTAGGATAAGTGGCACAAAAATTTGATGCAAAATGTTAGCAAGAGTCAATAATGTTGAAAGAGATTTACAAATTCGCAAATGAAACAAGTAGACCAACAGAAATGAATGGAACATGGAAACACACACACGGATAGATAAATGAGGTCGTGCAACCAAGGAATGAGCACAAAATGTGGAATCCACGGAAACGCCCGTGTTGCACAACTCAAGAGAGACGCTAGCACAATTGCTCTATAGGCAGATACGACACTTGTGCACAACCTATTGGATTCAAAATGTATCAACTTTCTGTCCCAAGTATGCTATTTATGTATGATGTTCCAGTGCTTTTAGCACAAGATGATCGGATATGATATGAGATTTTGTTATGCTATGGCTCTTGCTTACAAGCTTCTTTTTCTTTGTCTTTTTTCTTAAAAGCTTTATTCTCTTTTTTTGTATGGCCACGATGCACAATGCACAAACCAAGATAGCAATTGTGTATATGCTGGAACAATCTTGTGACACAAGGGGTTATATGATGATACCAAGATGATATGGTATGTATACAATGGAAGGGCGGATCACTAATGTGCACAAGTAACGTTGCCGTCAATACTCAAATGGCTAGTCTCGATAGGCAAGTGACGCAAAATGGGCTAGGGGTTAACAATGCAATGGCAAGGGGAATATACAATGATGTCGTTGAAGTTACCGTCCGATGATGATGATGAGATGCGGTGTTGTCGATGTCGAACCGTTCTTAATTAGCTGAAACACCTTAGGAAACGGAAAAAACCGCAAACTCAAAATCTCAAAGGCAAATGTCAAATGGTGGTAGGGTAAAACGGTGGTGGTTTTGCACTTGGCGAAGCGGAAGTGGAATGATGGGTTATGCGAGTCGAAATTGAAGTGACGTCACTAAGTAGCCGAAACACCTTAGGAGACACAAACCACAACTCGGACAAGCTCACACAAAATTGGGTTAAGTCGGGTTGGCGGTAATGTATAGTGGGAAATTGGTATGCGGATGTGGTGGTGGTGGTTGATGAAGAAGCAATCGTCCCTAAGTAGCCTAAACACCTTAGGAGACTCAAATCACTACTCAAGCAACCACAAATGTGATGGTGGATAAAAATGGGTTAGGTTGCGGAAGTCGATGATGGTTATGCGGATGATATGGTGGAAGGCCTAGGCAAACTTGCCAAATTTTCGAACATTTGATGGAGTCAAATGATGGTGGTGGTATTTTTGTGGTATGGGACATGTCAAGAGATTCAAAATGAGCTAAAGAACGTCAAAATTGAACTCCGGATGAATTAGTTATGGCCAAAACAAAATTTTAGCTTCGTCAGTTTCAGGGTTAGCCGGACATCCGGGAAAAAGTCCAGCTCATCCGGGCTATGTCCGGACGATCCGGGAGTACGTCCGGATGATCCGGGTTCGTCAGCTCCGGTTCTGTTTTTCGGGTGCGTGGATTACACGGATGTCCGGGAGAGGGTCCAGCTCATCTGGGAGGTGTCCGGATGATCCGCGACTGATAGAGGCAAAGGTGTCCCGTCTTTCGATGAGATGGTGGCTATCATTTTGGAGGAAGTCGACTTTGACGATCCGACTACGAACGTGCGAGGATGTCGCGTCTTAGCAATCGCTAAACCAACTCCGAGAGGTTATTGACCACGCCGGAGCACGATCAACCTGACCACGAAGGTCTGTTTCCTGGAGGCAAACGAAGAACAAGCAAGAAACTGAGATTGCAATCTGGATATTGTGAATTCAAGAGGAAAGCTTTATTGATCAAGTGGGGTTCTGCGACGTCTTGGTCTGGTCGTTGAACACAAACGAAGTACGCGAAGCTGCAGCTATGGCGAACTTTAATCTAAACAAAACCCCAAAGAAAAAGCTACTAGATGGATCTACTTATATAGGAGCAAGGGGTGGCGGCCAAGGAGGTGGAAGGACGTCCCAAGGCAGCCTAAAACTAACCCTAGGTCGTACAAGGCTCATGGGCCCAAGTGGAGGTGATTCAACACCTTTGGACTTGTAGTTTGACTCGGATTCTGCTGCAGCGTCAGATTGTTTCGTCGATATCTCAACGCTCCTGGCGAATTTGAAGGTGAATCCAATTGGTTTGGAAAGTGTACGAAATCTAGTTTCCAACAAAAAAAGAAACACCCAATTCGGAGTCCGTATGAAGGAGTTCTTGCCGTTTTGAGTCAGGTATGTCTCTGTAGTCCGAATCTGGATGCAAAACGTGAGAGACTTGGACTCTATCTTCTCTTGGCCCAAAAGTGACGTGAGAGAACTTTTTGAACAGCACCTAAACTTCTCTTTTTCCCTTATCTTCATATGTGGATTGTACAAATGTCCCATACACCTGGAATTAGACATGGCACAAAAGTATGTGAAGTATTTTTGTCCTGGATGACATAAATAAATTGTTGCATAGTTTGCATTAGAAATCACCTCACAAATATATATGTATGCAATATTTTTGGTCGTATCCAAGGTAGACATGTCCTCATCATCCTCCCTTTCTTGAAAGTAAAGCTGTCCTCGGCGTTGCTTAATCTGAAATTTGGGTAATAAAATAGACAAGGTGTACATGTTGTATATGTATATGTCATCCATTTTCACTTCCCTTGTTTTTTGCACATATGACACATGTATAGATGAGTAACTTTCGTAGCTCATAAAATATAAAGCAAAAATATTATCACAAGAAGTAGAAGGCATGAAAATATTGCAACTCAGTTTGCACAAATAAGTGAAGCTCTTATTCATATGAAAAGATTGACAATGTTCATCATTAAACCGTCCCAACATTGGTGAATAAACCTTACTTGCATGAAATTCACAGGCTACAACATGCTTAAATAAGCAAACATGCAATAAGGCATTTGACATAGAATCGTCACCAAGATTAGAGGTCATATCAAAATGATTAAACATTGGCATAATTATTTTCAAATGTATTTTATCCAAATCTGATTTATTCTCTGATTCACATGATTCTTTTGCATCAACAGTTAATTCAATGGGTGCACTCAAAATTGTTCGTATTTCAATTGTTTGATCACATGACGCATTCATGACAGTAACATGATTATCTAAACTAGGTGGTGTGCTCAAATCAACAGGTAATTCAATACATGATGTATTCAAGTTAACTAGATATGCATCATCCTCATGTGAAGTGATATCATCATTGATTTTACTATTACCTTGTCGCAAAGACGTAGCTGATATAGGTACGGACGATGACAATGTACCATACACTTTAGATGATGTCACGCTCACAATTGGAGGTGTGGCTGCTCTAGTAGGTGCAATGGCGGAGGAACCAACCAGTGGTGGTGAGCATGAAATGGAATAGTTGTTGTTGTAGTCACACAATGCATCCTCCTGTATTTGTCTCTCAAAGGTACAAGCACGAACATACATACCAGTAATGCAACGAGGAATATACCGAAATCTTGCGCGAATATCATGGTTCAAACCACCAAAAAATCTATTCATTGTATCATCCTCGGATTCTTCTATGTCACAATGATGCATATAAGATTTGAACTCTTGGTAGTAAGCATGAACAATGTTACTGCCTTGTTTTAATTGTTCCAATTTGCGAAGCAATTCACGGCGATAGTAAGGAGGAAAAAATGTTTTCTCATTACGGCCTTCAAATCTTTCCAAGTTGTGGGTTGGTTATCAATATTTTTCTTACAATGCACACTCCACTAAACAGAAGCGAAACCGGTAAATACTCTAGTGGTAGCTCATACTCTCTCAAGTTCAGAAAATGATGGTGACTAAAAACTTTTTCTACTTCAAGCTCCCAAGCTAGATAAATACCAGGATTAAATCTACCCTCAAATGACGGTAAAGAAATTACCTGACCATGTGCTTGTGTGTGTTGTCCCACGTCTCGTGATGGTGAAGATGTATCCGTCGTCCAAGAACTTCTGTCTCTGGTACCTGCCATGATTAGTAGAAACAAGAAACAAAATTCGAGAATAATGTTGCTATGAACTACTAGGATGTGGTGGTAAAGCGCTCACAGTAAAGCAAATATCAATATTTTACAAGTTCTTACCATGCAGCAGGTGGTGATAGGCAACCAGCGGTGTCAAATAACTCCAAAGATTGAGTAAAGTGATTGCCACGTGAACGTAAATATGCACGGTGTAGAAAGATGTGGAGCTAGGTTGGCTATATATGGTAGCAAAAGATTAGCAATAATCTATTCAGAGATGCAATGTTGAATAAATGCTCAACGACGGTACTGTGCTGGTCCTAGGCTAGACCGGACTAGAGACGCGAGCCTAGAACACTAATGATGTCACGGTGTAGCACAACTAGCATCAATAAAGGATACGAATTAGCTTTGGACAGCAAGATATAATTGAAGATCACAACGGTAGTAAAGATAATGATGAAAACAACTACCAAGCAGAATGATGAGGACATGACTACCTTGGATACGACCAAAAATATTGCATACATGTATATTTGTGAGGTGATTTCTAATGCAAACTATGCAACAATTTATTTATGTCATCCAGGACAAAAATACTTCACAGACTTTTGTGTCATGTCTAATTCCAGGTGTATGAGACATTTGTACAATCCACATATGAAGATAAGGGAAAAAGAGAAGTTTAGGTGCTGTTCAAAAAGTTCTCTCACGTCACTTTTGGGCCAAGAGAAGATAGAGTCCAAGTCTCTCATGTTCTGCATCCAGATTCGGACTGCACAGACATACTTGACTCAACACGGCAAGAACTCCTTCATACGGACTCCGAATTGGGTGATTCTTTTTTTGTTGGAAACTAGATTTCGTACACTTTCCAACCCAATTGGAATCACCTTCAAATTCGTCCGGAGCGTTGAGATACCGACGAAACAATCTGACGCTGCAGCAGAATCTGAGTCAAACTACAAGTCCAAAGGTGTTACATCACATCCACTTGGGCCCATGAGCCTTGTACGACCTAGGGTTAGTTTTAGGCTGCCTCGGGACGTCCTTCCACCTCCTTGGCCGCCACCCCTTGCTCCTATATAAGTAGATCCATCTAGTAGCTTTTTCTTTGAGATTTGTTTAGTCAAAAGTTAGCCATTGCAACTTCGTGTACTTCGTTTGTGTCCAACGACCAGACCAAGAACGCTTACGGATCCACACCTTTATCAATACATCATTTATATTTGCAATATTCAGATTGCTTTATCATATTCTTGCTTGTTCTTCGATTGCATGCAGGAATAGACCTTCGTGGTCAGGCTGATTGTGCTTCTGGCATCGTCAGTAACCCCTGGAGATTGGTTTAGCGATTGCTAAGGCGCAACGTCATGCACGTTTGTAGTCGGATCGTCAAAGTCGACTTCCTCCAAAACGATAGCCACCATCTCATCGAAAGATCGGGCCCCTCGCCTCTATCACAGAATATACAACAACACTCTCTCCAACTTTCTTTTCTTTCTATTTCTTTTCCTTTTTTCTCACATTTTTATTTTCTTTTTCTTTCTCTCCTCTTTTTTGTAACTTTTTTTTCTCTGTCTTTTTTTTCTTTCTCCCTTTTTCCAAGACAAACTAGATAAGATGCAGATTGGATCAATCAAAGATGCGAACGACTTCAACTATGATTGTTACAGTGAATGATGGGTTGCACGAGGTTGAAATTGATGGATGAGGTGGTGGACAGCGGAAGGGATAACGATGCAGTGGCGACATGACTAATGTGAACAGAATTCGAAACTCTAACGAACTAGACACTAAGACCAGCAACTCAACACGCCGATGCAACCGATAATTCAATAATGCAAACAATGAAAAGAAAATTACAAAGGCTCAGAATGGCTTGGACAAAGGATGAATAAATCTAACTTTTTTGTGGCTTTTCCTTGGACAATAGGTAAGAAAATAAATCTAATCTAGGAATAACTGGAAATTCTCACCGAGCAACCTGAAAATTGATACCACTTGATAGAGGCAAAGGTGTCCCGTCTTTCGATGAGATGGTGGCTATCGTTTTGGAGGAAGTCGACTTTGACGATCCGACTACGAACGTCCGAGGACGTCGCGTCTTAGCAATTGCTAAACCAACTCCGAGAGGTTATTGACCACGCCGGAGCACGATCAACCTGACCACGAAGGTCTGTTTCCTGCAGGCAAACGAAGAACAAGCAAGAAACTGAGATTGCAATCTGGATATTGTGAATTCAAGAGGAAAGCTTTATTGATCAAGTGGGGTTATGTGACGTCTTGGTCTGGTCGTTGAACACAAACAAAGTACGTGAAGTTGCAGCAATGGCGAACTTTAATCTAAACAAAACCCCAAAGAAAAAGCTACTAGATGGATCTACTTATATAGGAGCAAGGGGTGGCGGCCAAGGAGGTGGAAGGACGTCCCAAGGCAGCCTAAAACTAACCCTAGGTCGTACAAGGTTCATGGGCCCAAGTGGAGGTGATTCAACACCTTTGGACTTGTAGTTTGACTCGGATTCTGCTCAGCGTCAGATTGTTTCGTCGATATCTCAACGCTCCTGACGAATTTGAAGGTGAATCCAATTGGGATGGAAATTGTACGAAATCTAGTTTCCAACAAAAAAAGAAACACCCAATTCGGAGTCCGTATGAAGGAGTTCTTGCCGTTTTGAGTCAGATATGTCTCTGCAGTCCGAATCTGGATGCAAAACGTGAGAGACTTGGACTCTATCTTCTCTTGGCCCAAAAGTGACGTGAGAGAACTTTTTGAACAGCACCTAAACTTCTCTTTTTCCCTTATCTTCATATGTGGATTGTACAAATGTCCCATACACCTGGAATTAGACATGGCACAAAAGTATGTGAAGTATTTTTGTCCTGGATGACATAAATAAATTGTTGCATAGTTTGCATTAGAAATCACCTCACAAATATACATGCATGCAATATTTTTGGTCGTATCCAAGGTAGTCATGTCCTTATCAGGGACTTTGTCCGGTTGATCCGGGCGGGTCAACTCCGCTCGGGATTTCCTCCCGGGGACGAATTTGGGGGCGGAAATGGATGATTTTGGGCTCAAAATTGAGAGGATTTCATGGATGGAAAGTGGGGAAACTTGTGGAGATGCTAGATCCACTTGAAACCATGCAAATCCATGGATCAAAATCAACAAAATCTCATCAAACCAATAGATCACAAAAAAATTGAGGCTATTTTTCGTGGGGAATTTTCGAATTTGGGGGAAGAACACAATAAAACAAGGCTACAAAACGGTGAGGGGGCTCCTAATTCGTGAGAAACCCAGGCTCATGATACCATATGATGCGGGGCTAACCCGATCTAGGCCGATCTTTCACGAAATGGAGGGAATCCCACGAAGAACACGATGAACACGGGGAAGAACAAGGAGAAATCACAAGGAGAAACACTCAAGAACAAGTCCAATCACACATCCACTAGACAATCAAACACACAAGATCACAAGCTACATGAATAACAAAGGGAAAGATACAAGGTAGAGTTCATCTCCAAGAAGAGGTCTTGATGATATCCCGTAGGATCTTCCCGTGAGGGTCTTGAATCCCGTAGGATCTTCTTCGAAGAGGTCTTGTGATGTAGGGTGGAACCCTAATCGGCAGATCTTTCACGAAAGGAGGTTATCCCACGATGAACACGGAGAACACAAGGAAGATACGGAGGAAAAACACGAGGGGAAACACTCAAATCAACACATATATGATCACACAGGTGCTAGATCCACGATACACATCAAGATACACGATCCATAGTCAACAACGGTGGTACAAAGATAGTCTTCTCCCGGAGGAGGTCTTGAGTTATCCCTTGGGATCTTCTCCATGAAGGAGGTCTTGAATCCGAGGTGGATCTTCTCCGAAGAGGCCGCGGTCTCGTAGGATGAGCTATCCAAACGCTGCCTCGAAAGGATGGAAGTCAACGAGTATATATTACATGGGATGACGCCGTCGGGTCGGACGTCCGCTGGTCACCGGACGTCCGGTGGTTCGGGAGGGACCGGACGTCCGGTAATCCTCGGATTTCCACTATTTATGTTTTGTGGTCGATGTCACGGACGTCCGGTGGCTTCCGGTCGTCCGGTCATTTGGGAGTCATCGGTCGTCCGATGAACGCCGGTCGTCCGGTGCCTGGGAGTTACCGGTCGTCCGGTGTGGCCCGGACGTCCGGTGCCTGTAGCCTCTTCAGCCGTACTTCGTCTTGTACCAAGCACTTGTTGATCTTGTCATCTTGTCCGCTGTGCAGAGCTGTCCCGTGGCCTTAATCCAAGTACCTGAGTGTGCATAGAGTTTCTGATGAGGGTAGAAGCCATGTCTCATGTGAATCGGGAGGATGTAGAGCAAGGAGTGAAGTCACCTCGGTCTCGAGAGCTCTAGCACGAGCACGTGTCATGGGTCCTTGAGGCACTTGGTGAGGCGATGGAGGGTCCATGGGGATGACCTTAGGATGCTCTGCATCATCTCCCTTCCCTTGGGAAAGATCAGACCTCGGATCGAAATCTTCATCACCATGGTAAGGGGATAGATCCTTGACGTTGAAAGCATCGCTCACATTGTACTTGTCTCGTGGGATGTCGATCTTGTAGGAGTTGTTGTTGTAGTGCTAGCACCTTGAAGGGTCCGTCGGCGCTAGGTAGTAGTTTGGACTTGCGCTCGTGTGGGAAACGGTCCTTGCGAAGATGAAGCCAAACAAGATCTCCCGGTTGGAACACCATTGGTGCCTTGTTGACGTTGAGCTTGGTGGCGAGACGATGGACTTGTCGCTCGATCGTTGCCCTTGTATCTTCATGCACCTTCTTGAGATAGCTCGCTCGTGCACTTGCGTCCATGTTCGTGCGCTCTTGTAGAGGTAGAGGTAGGATGTCCAATGGGGACAACGGGTTGAAGCCGTAGACGACCTCGAAGGGGGACTTGTCGGTAGTTGAATGTCTTGCGCGGTTGTAGGCATACTCGGTGATGGGCAAGCATTGCTCCCATTCCTTGATGTTCTTCTTGATCAACACGCGAAGAAGCGTCGAAAGCGTGCGGTTCGTCACCTCCGTTTGGCCGTCGGTTTGTGGATGGTATGCCGAAGAGAAGAGTAGCTTGATTCCGAGTTTGGCGCATAGAATCTTCCAAAAGTAGCTCAAGAACTTGACGTCCCGATCCGACACGATCGTCATGGGCACTCCATGTAGACGAATGATCTCCCTACAAAAGAGATTTGCAACATGTGAAGCATCGTCGATCTTGTTACAAGGAATGAAATGAGCCATTTTAGAGAATCTATCCACGACAACAAACACAGAATCATTGCCATTGTGAGTCCTCGACAATCCAAGTACAAAGTCCATGCTTATGTCTTCCCATGGATGGTATGGAATAGGAAGTGGCATGTAAAGACCATGAGATTGAGCTTTTGACTTAGCTTTGCGGCATGTAGAACATCGGTTGGTGAGGCGTGAGACGTCACGTAGCATCCTCGGCCAAAAGTAGTTCTTTGAGAGCATAGCAAATGTATTGTCTTGTCCAAAGTGACCCATGAGTCCTCCTCCATGAGATTCCTGCAAAAGGAGCATACGAAGGGAAGACTCGGGAATGCAAAGTTTGTTAGGTCTCATAAGATATCCATCCTTGATGTAGTAATGTTCCCAAGAATTGTGAGTCAAACACTTAGCATAAGGATTTTCAAAGAAAGGATCATGCTCATATAAATCTTTTATGTACTCAAAGCAAATAACATTCAACTCAGGTTGTGTAACAAGCATGCATTTGCGGGAAAGCGCATCCGCCACAACATTCTCTTTGCCTTTGATGTATTTGATGACATAGGGAAAAGACTCAATGAACTCACTCCATTTAGCATGACGCTTGTTCAACTTAGTTTGACCCTTGAGATACTTGAGAGTCTCATGGTCCGTATGAAGAATGAATTCATGAGGTCTAAGATAATGTTCCCAGACATGTAAAACTCTCACCAAGGCATAGAGCTCTTTATCATAGATGGGATAGTTAAGTTGCGCTCCGGATAGCTTCTCGCTAAAATACGCAATTGGGCGCTTTTCTTGCATGAGCACGCCACCTATGCCGGTACCACTAGCGTCACAATGAATCTCAAACGGTTTATCAAAGTTTGGTAGGGCTAGAAGCGGTGCGTGTGTAAGCAAGCTTTTTAGCTCGTTGAACACGGTGTCTTGCGAAGGACCCCAAATGAAGGGTGCGTTCTTCTTGCTCAAGGCCTGAAGAGGCATAGCAATAGTGCTAAAGTCCTTCACAAAACGTCGGTAGAAACCGGCTAGACCAAGGAAACTACGCACTTGCATGAGATTCGTTGGTTGAGGCCAAGTTGTAATTGCTTCAATTTTAGTTTCATCAACGTGAACACCTTGTGAAGAAACGACAAATCCTAGGAAGACGACCTTGTCAACGCCAAAAGTGCATTTCTCCATATTAGCATATAAGCGCTCTTTCCGAAGGGTTTGTAAAACCATACGGATGTGTGTCACATGGTCCTCTAGCGACTTGCTAAAAACGAGGATGTCATCAAAGTAAACCACTACAAAGACGCCTATGTAGGGTCGAAGACAAAAATGCATAAGACGCATAAATGAACCTGGTGCTTCCGGTTTTGAAAGCCGTTTTCCACTCATCACCCTCTTGAATGCGAATTTCGTAGTAACCACTTGTAAGATCAATTTTCGAAAAGATGGTGGCACCACATAATTCACCAAGCATGTCGTCTAAGCGTGGGATAGGATAACGGTATCTAACGGTGATAGCATTTATAGGGCGGCAATCGGAGCACATGCGAAAACTTCCATCTTTCTTAGGCACGAGAATAACCGAAACGGCACAAGGGCTCAAGCTTTCACGTACATGACCATTGTCGATGAGTTGTTGCACTTGTCGTTGTATCTCCTTGGTTTCCTCGGGGTTGAGGCGGTAAGGAGCCTTGTTTGGAAGTGGTGCGTCGGGTATGAGGTTGATGCGGTGTTTGATTCCGCGAAGTGGATGTAGACCCGGAGGTAGCTCATCGGGAATGACGTCCGAGAATTCCTGCAACAATTGAGACAACACTAAAGGTAGAGGTGGTGAAGTGTTAGTAGTTTTGGCTTCCCCTTTGCATAAAAGCACAAGGTGAAAGACACTCTATGGGTTCTCACACACTTCTTTCATCTCACTTTTGGTTGCAAATAGCACTAGTTGCTTCTTGTCGCTCATCGTGGAGTCGCTCATATTTGGCTTGTGGCTCTCACTCTCCTTTTGGTGGCTCACTCTCTCACCATTTTCTCCACGATGGTTGGTGAAGGAAATATGCCCTAGAGGCAATAATAAAGATGTTATTTCTATTTCCTTATATCATGATAAATGTCTTTTATTCATGCTAGAATTGTATTAACCAGAAACTTGGTACATGTGTGAATACATAGACAAAATAGTATGTCCCTAGTATGCCTCTACTAGACTAGCTCATTGATCAAAGATGGCTATGTTTCCTAGCCATAGAAATGAGTTGTCATTTGATCAACGGGATCACATCATTAGGAGAGCGATGTGATGGAATAGACCCATCCGTTAGCTTAGCACTATGATCGTTTAGTTTTACTGCTATTGCTTTCTTCATCACTTATACATGTTCCTATGACTATGAGATTATGCAACTCCCGAATACCGTAGGAACACCTTGTGTGCTATCAAACTTCACAACGTAACTGGGTGATCATAAAGATGCTCTACAGGTGTCTCCGAAAGTATTCATGGTGTTGGCATAGACCAAGACTAGGATTTGTCACTCCGAGTGTCGGAGAGGTATCTCTGGGCCCTCTCGGTAATGCACATCATAATAAGCCTTGCAAGCAAATGACTAATGAGTTAGTCACGAGATGATGTATTACGAAACAAGTAAAGAGACTTGCCGGTAACGAGATTGAACTAGGTATTGAGGTACCGACGATCGAATCTCGGGCAAGTAACATACCGATGACAAAAGGAACAACGTATGTTGTTATGCGGTTTGACCGATATAGATCTTCGTAGAATATGTAGGAGCCAATATGAGCATCCAGGTTCCTCTATTGGTTATTGACCGGAGACGAGTCTCGGTCATGTCTACATAGTTCTCGAACCCGTAGGGTCCGCACGCTTAACGTTTGATGACGATCGGTATTATGAGTTTATGAGTTTTGATGTACCGAAGGTAGTTCGGAGTCCCGGATGAGATCACGGACATGACGAGGAGTCTCGGAATGTGCGAGACGTAAAGATTGATATATTGGACGACTATATTCGGACACCGGAAGTGTTCAGTAAAGTTTCGGAATTAACCGGAGTACCGGGGGAGTTATTGGAACCCCTGGGGAAGCTGTGGGCCTTAATGGGTCGTAGGAGAAAGAGGGAAGGAGGGCCGGGGCTGGGCCGCGCGCCCCCCACCCCTTGGTCCGAATTGGACAAGGAAGGAGGGGGGGCCGGCGCCCCTTTCCTTCTCCTTCTCCCTCTCCTTCCTTTCCCCCTTCTCCCTTTTGGTAGTTCCTACTAGGAATAGGATTGCAATCCTGTTCCTAGTAGGATTGCACCTCCTAGGCGCGCCACTAGGGGCCGGCCGGCCTCCCCCCCTTGCTCCTTTATATACGGGGGCAGGGGGGCACCCAAAGACACACAAGTTGAATTGTTTTAGCCGTGTGTGGTGCCCCCCTCCACAGAAATACACCTCGGTCATACTGATGCGGAGCATCCTATGGACATCACCATGTCAAGAGTCTGCTTGGCAAGTGACACGTGTGACCTCTACTTCTCATACATAAAGGTGAATCATCTCCTTTACACGTGTTCACTTGACCCCTTCGAGGATGGTATACAACTTGACACTCCACTCGTGTGCATGCATAGGTATTGTCGGAGCTTCACGGACGACGACGAGGAGTGCAAGCGCCAAGGATCACCTAGACCATCTGCGAGGGAAGCGTGGAAGAGAAGACGGAAGAAACGGAGATGCTGGAAAAGCTACAGGCTCCGGACGTCCGGCCTCTACCGGACGACCGGCGACTCCCAGGCGACCGGACGACCGGAGGCCACCGGACATCCTTGACATCGGCATCAGAACCGAAATCTAGGAAATTACCGGAAGTCCGGTCCCTCCCGAGCCACCGGACGTCCGGTGTCCAGCGGACGACCGGTACCTGTCTGCGTACAGTGTTCGGGCCCGAGGCCCATGTATCCCTTTCGCCCCTCACTTACCCCTTGGTGGCCCTAGACTATATAAACTCCTCCACCTCCACCATTTTAGGGTTAGCAATGGTTTAGCTCATATGAGAGATAGAGCTTTGCGCATCCATCCCGGATCTACTCCACGAGAGAGACCGCAGCCCCTCTACGGAGAAGATCCACCTTGGATTCAAGACCCCTAACGGGAAGATCCTTCGCGGATTCAAGACCTCCTCTTGGAGATGAACTCTACCTTGTATCTTTCCCTTTGTTGTTCATGTACTCGTGATCTTGTGTGTTTGATTGTCTAGTGGATGTGTGATTGGACTTGTTCTTGAGTGTTTCCCTCGTGATTCCCCTTTGTGTTCTTCGTGTTCATCGTGGGATCCCCTCCATTTCGTGAAAGATCGGCCATCTAGGGTTCCACCCTACATCATTATGGTATCATGAGCCATGGTTTCTCACGAATTTGGAGCCCCTCCACCGTTTTCTAGCTTGTTTTTGTTGTGTTCTTCCCCAATTTCGAAAATTCCCCACCAAAAATAGCCCCAAATTTTTTTGTGATCTGTTGGTTTGATGATGTTTTGTTGATTTTGATCCATGGATTTGCTTGGTTTCAAGTGGATCTAGCATTTCCCCAAGTTTCCCCATCTTTCCTCCACAAAATCCGTCAAATTTTGACCATAAAATCATCAAATTCCGCCCAAAATGGCGTCCCGGAACTCAAATCTCGCGTTGACCCCGACCCACCGGACGACCGGCGTTTTACCGGACGTCCGGACCCTCTCGAAGCACCGGACGTCGGGAACTCACCGGACGACCGGAACCACATATACAGCAGAAAATACCGGTTTTCCGGTCTTTTCCGGACGTCCGGTACATCCAGATTTTGACTTCGGCTGATTTTTGTTTTGGTCATAACTAATTCGTACAAACTCCGATTTGGACGTTCTTGAGCTCGTTTTGAAGCTCTTGACATTCCCCATCCAGAAAAATACTACCATCATCATTTGACTCTATCAAATTTTGTCAAATTTGGCAAGTTTGTATAGGCCCTCCACCATATCATCCGCATAGCCACCATAGCTTTCTGCAACCTAACCATTTTGTCCACCATAGCATTTGTGGTTGCTTGAGTAGTGATTTGAGTCTCCTAAGGTGTTTAGGCTACTTAGGGACAATTGCTTCTTCATCAACCACCACCACCACTTCCGCATAGCCTAGTCCACCATACATAGCCAACCTGATGTAGGGTGGAACCCTAGATGGCCGATCTTTCACGAAATGGAGGGGATCCCACGATGAACACGAAGAACACGAGGGGGAAATGGGGGAAAACACGAGAGGAAAACACTCAAACCAACAAGAACAAGTCACACATATGCTAGATCATCGAAACACAAAAAGATACAAGATCCATGATCAACAAGGGACGATACAAAGGGTAACCGGTTCTTCTCCGTGAGGAGGTCTTGGGGTCTTCTCCGTAAAGGAGGTCTTGAATCCGTGTGGATCTTCTCCATAGAGGGGCCGCAGTCACTCACAAGGAGATGAACCACTAGATGAGCAAAGCTCTAGGTATCAAATGAGCTATCACTCCGCTAACCCTCATTAGGAGGAGGTGGAGGAGTATATATAGTCTAGGGCCACGAAGGGGTAAGTGGGAGAGGGATACATGGGCCTCTGGCCCGATAACTGTGCGCAGACAGCATGTAGCGGACGTCCGACGGCTACCGGATGTCCGGTGGCTCGCGAGGGTCCGGACGTCCGGAAGTCTTCGGACTTCCGCTATTTTCCTTCTGTCGTCGAAGTCACGGACGTCCGGTGGCCTCCGGTCGTCCGGTCGCCTGGGAGTTGCCGGTCGTCCGGTAGAGGCCGGACGTCCGGAGCCTGAAGCTTTTCCAGCAGCTTCTCTTGTTCCTTGTACTTGGTGTCCTCGCCGTCTTGTCCAATGCTCCTAGCTGTTCCATGGCCTCCCTCTTGGTTCCTGGTCATGCATAGCACATATATTTGAAGTAGTAGCCATGTCTCACATGTAGAAAGTGGAGGTTCAGAGAGGAGCAAGTGAACCTTGTGTCCAATTGTGTGTGGTTGAGGTCTCGTCGAGTGAACATGGTGATGATCATGGGATACTCCGTATCACAACCCAACTTAACCAAATTTTGTTCGAGCTTGTTTGAGTTGTGGCTTGTGTCTCCTAAGGTGTTTCGGCTACTTAGGGACCGTGACTTCAACTCCGACATTGTGTATAGCATATCATTACACTTCCGCAACCACCACGGCATTCCCGCTACCACCATTTGACATTTGTCCTTGAGATTTTGAGTTGTGGTTTTTCCGTTTCCTAAGGTGTTTCGGCTAATTAGGAACGGGTCTACATCAAGAGCACCACCTCTCATCATTGACACGGACGGTAACTTCGACGACATCATTGTATATTCCCGTTGCAATTGCATTGTTAACCCCTAGCCCATTTTGCGTCACTTACCTATCGAGACTAGCCTTTGAGTATTGCTGGCAACGTTACTTGTGCACATTAGTGATCATCGATCTGCCTTCCATTGCATACTACCATATCATATTGGTATCATCATATCACCCCTTGTGTCACAAGATTGTTCCCGCATATACACAATTGCTATCTTGGTTTGTGCATCGTGGCCATATACAAAAAAAAAGAATAAGCTTTTAAGCAAAAGAGCCACAAAGAAGCTTGTAAGCAAGAGCCATAGCATCATACCAAATTGCATATAAGGTTGTCATACTCGATCATTTTGGATCATACCACCGGAATACCATACATATAGCATACTTGGGATAGAAGTCGTTGCATTTTGCTTAGTAGGTTGTGCACAAGTTCGTATCCGCCTATTGTGCAATCGCGCTAGCGTCTCTCTAGTGTTGTGCAACACGAGCATTTTCGTGGATTCCACTTTTTGGCTCATTCCTTGGTTGCACGACCCCATCTATCTATCCGTGTGTGTGTTTCCGTGTGCCACCCATATTGCTATTGGTCTACTTGTTTCACTTGCGAATTTGTCAATATTTTTCAACATTATTGACTCTTTCTAACATTTTGCATCAAACTTTTGTGCCACTATCCTCACCGAGCTACTCGATAAGCTTTACTTGATAGGTGTGAGTGAACAAGTCCGGTACCAATTCCACTATTCTTTCATTTCACATTGAGTGAAACGAGATACATCCTCAACGTTGGGAAAAGGTAACTTGGTATTGTTTATCTCATCTCCTACTCACCTTTGCTCGAGTCTTCTGATGGATAGGCAAAGCATTTCATCTACTTCGGTCTACAACAACAACGACAAGTTCGATGCCATGACGAACGACTTGTGCGCCAACATGAATGCTCAAATGGAGGAGCTCAAAGCCCTCATCAAGAACCGCAAGAGGTCTCCCTCATCTTCGAGAAGACGCTCTAGTGCACATCCTTCCGAGCTACCATCTTCGGCGAGATCACATCGGCATCGACACCATCAACGACAAGAACGTGAAGGTCAAGAGCTCAACACCAACAACCGCTCAACGACTTCACCATGTACTTTGGCATCTTTGCCAAGCGACTTCAAGACATCTTCGCCTTTGGATATGTGGCATCTTCGCCCACAAGAACCTCAAGCTTATGATCAAGAGAAGCTCCCCAAGCTCAAGTCCGCGACTTCCACGAGCTACTACGACCTCGAAAACGACGACGAGATTCCTTTCTATGGGACTCAAGACCACGAGGAGTATCTCGAGTGGGAGCGCGAGATGGACGACTACCTCAAGCTACATTAAGTTCCCTACGAAGATCAAGTGAAGTGCGCCACAAGAAAATTCCACGACAATGCGTCAACATGGTGGCTTCACACACCTTCGACAAGCTTCAACGTGAATTGGCCCAAGATGAAGCGAGCTTTGCGGCGAGAGTTCGTGCCTCCCACCTACACGGAACAACTTCTACGCCAATTAGAGAACACCATCCAAGGATCCAAGTCCATCGACGAGTACTTCAAGGACATGAAGATTGCCTTGCGACGAGCCGGCGTGGACGACCCCATTTCGATGAAGCTCCACTTTATGATGGGATTGCACAACGACATCTACAAGACTATCTTCCTCGAGAACTACAAGTCCCTCGACGACAACTACATTGGTGCTCTCAAGGCGGAACAAGAACTCATGAAGGCCAAGGCTTCTCCATCGCAAGCACACTTCTCGAAGACCAAGCTGCAAGACGGCGAGCATGAGGCTAGTCCCACCATGATGTCCAAGCCAATGGAGCTCCAAGACGACGCTCCCAAGTTCGACTTCACCGCCATCCCTCTTTGTGGCATTGATGATGCGGAGTCTACTTCGACTCTTTTTCAAGACGGTGCGGCAACGACTAAGACTACGGAGCCATTCGAGGACCAAGCTTTGGAGGCGAACGTCATGGTGACGAGCAAGGATGATGCTTCTATCTTTGGAGGCGAGAGTGATGATGTGCCATCTTCGGCCTTCATCCACGGCGATGGTGACGAGATGGTTGAGCATGGGATTTTCCCTTCGACCACGGCGGCGTATGATGACTTGAGTGACTTGTGCCACCATATCGAGAGTGAGAGTGAGTTCACCACTAGCCCCATATATGATGAGCTGCCCCGATTCCCATGTGAGGAGAGCCACAACCCCCACCACTTGAGTGAGATGAGTGACTCCACCATATGTGAGTTTGAGTGCACCTACCTTGAGGGAGTGAGTGAGCCACCACATAGAGAGAGTGAGATAGTTGATAGGTCATGTGAGGCCACTTTCAACACTAACGACTTGACCTCTAACTCTATTGTGTCTTCTCATTTGGTGCTAGGTCCCACATATGATGACGCGCCGATCCTCGATGACTTCGTCCTACCATTGGACAAGACGATGGCCATGGTGGAATATTATGCACCCCCCACATGGTTCCATCAAGATGAAGATGATGACCACCTTTTGGTCTTTTCCACCTCACCTACACCACATGAGTGGAATGAGAAAGGTAACAAAGGTGAAGGTGATGCTCTCGTCCCACTAGTGGACTATGTTAACTTTGATTGCTTGCATGATGTTGATCCACTTATTTCCATGCTTCGTGCTAGTATGATTTCCCCATGCCATTATTTACCCATTTATGATGAGTTTGATGATTTCCATGTGGAGTCTATTAGTTATGATGCCATGTTGCATAGGATTTCTTGTGATAATTCTCTCGGCCACATCATGTTTGACAATCCGCTTGACTTGTCATATGCTATGCATGAGATCAACAATATGTCATATTTGCAATCTCATCATAGTAACTATGCATATGCCATTAAGATAAACCCAATTTGCACATATGGCATAGATGACAAGCCCATGGTTATTGGCATTTCTTTTTCTTGTGATGATATTGACATGCTTCCTTTGCATCATATCCATCATATGCCATGCCATGATTACCTAGCTTCCGACATGCATTGTTTTGGATGTTGTTACACTTCTCCAAATTATGCTTCCGATATTTCTTATGAGGAGACCCCCATAGTTTCCTCATACATTTTAGGAGATTTTGACCCATCCCATCCATTGCATGATCCCCATGCTTGTGTGCACAATATGCTCCCCAAGAATGAACATGCTATAGATGTGCCATATAATTGTATGCTCAATTTGCATCCACATCATGCTATACACAATAACTATTCATTCATGATGGATGACATGTTCTTATACCATGCATCAAATTTCTTTGAGAGATGCTTATCTTGTGCTAACTCTAACGTGCACATACACATCATGATGGACGATGTGTACATTTACCACGCGCACAATTTCTTTGGTTTGTGTGTCTTTTGTGTAGGTCCCCATACTTACTCGTCAACCTCGCAAGAGCACTAGTTGACGAAACGAGCTCTAGAGAGCAACGACGACTTGGGAGTCCATGGATTATCCTTGCAACCGCTCCCTTCGCGCAAAGACTTCGCGCATCTCTTCTACATGGCACTCACATGGTTATGGGTTATTGTCCATTATATCTCTTACGCCCATCTTGCCATGTTCACTTTGTATGATATGCTCATTTATATCCCTTTGCCATGCATTGGTGACCCATGCTTTGCATTACACATGATGATTGATTCTCATACTTGTATGTGTATTTGCAAGCTTGGTGGAGATATGACTTGTTATTGCCATGATGCCTTTGTACCCCATGCCTATTTTGATGCTTTGATCTTGATTTGTGATCATGCTTGCGAGATGTCATGTGCATTGCCTATATCCACTATTTGCTCACATGACATGATTGCCATGATTTCCTATAGTGTGTTGCATCTTCGCGCCACTAGTTTGCCCGACATGATTGATATGCTTGCTTATGTTGCATCACCGACGATTCATATTTGCTCCTTTCATGCGGTTGATGTCAACCATTGCCATGCTTTGCACATGATTGATATTGCTTATTGTCATATGTCTCCACATGTTGCCTCTCTCATGCTATATGGTTGTCCATGCATTGAGCGCAACCATGATTTTAGTCTTGCTAATGAGATTGCCCCCATAGCATTCTCGCATTTATTTGGAGATTTTGACATATTTGTTGTAAAGCATGCTTGTTTTACCTCTTTGCACCATATGCCTAGTGCCATGAATATAGCCATTGTTGCATCATATTATTCATGCACTTTTGCTCTTAATGGTTATGTGCAAGAGAAGAGAACCATCATGATGGATGATGTGTTTATCTACCATGCGCATACATTCTTTGTTTTGTTGTGTGCATGTGTAGGATACTTGGACTTCGTGTCGACTTCCACTTCACGTGAGTTGACCATTAGAGCTCTTGAGAGCGAACCACTTTCTACCACAACGCTTCTACATCGCACTTGCTTGTGCTTCGGCATTGTGAAGGATGCACAAGGACACACTTTCGAGGTGATATCCGTCTCTTTCGAGAAACCACAATCTATGAGCATGAACATTGTGGATCATACTAGTTGTGTTGCTTGCACCATGACTCTTTGCACACATGCTAGAGATCTTTCTTTGAGTTGCCATTGCCACATTGCCATGCTTCATGATATATATGCCTTGTGTGTTGCATCCGACTTATGGATTACTTGGTCCTATCATATGCTTGGTTGCAACAATGTCATCTCTTCACATATGCCATGTCCCATTGCTTTTCACATGATTGACTTGATGGCCTCACACATGTTGAACAATTGTTCTTTCTATTGTGTTGAGTGCCACACCATTTTCACTACACCCTATGCATGTTATGCTTCGATTGTCTTGCACTTGACCCATGTGTTTAGACACTTCATTTTACATGGTGTTGTGAATGATTCTTATGCCTACCATAGACCTTCCATTGAGCGCTTTATGCATGCTTGCTATGACCATGAGGTAGATGCTTATTCTCTTGTCACACATATGTGCATCTCTACCTCACATTTACATGCTTGTTTCCATGATGACCTTGATTGTGCTCAATTGATGTGCTTAAATGCCATGCCACAACCCTTTGTCACACCCTATGCTATGCTTGATGAAAACACTTGTTGGGTAAATCACCTCTTGAATGTTTGGTTTTGCACTAACGCTAACCACATTTGTTTTTCCAAGTGTTTGTTGTCTTTGCTCTTTTCAAAGGAATCACTAGACGGTGCGACATTGGAGACTGCCCATGTTGAGCTTCAAGATGATGAGCACTTCGTGATCGTACACATCTACACGACGACGCCACCTCTTTCCCATGGTGATTTGATTTTCGATCCGAGGTTGGATCTTTCCCTAGGGGGAGGGGATGATGCCGAGCATCCTATGGACATCACCATGTCAAGAGTCTGCTTGGCAAGTGACACGTGTGACCTCTACTTCTCATACATAAAGGTGAATCATCTCCTTTACACGTGTTCACTTGACCCCTTCGAGGATGGTATACTACTTGACACTCCACTCGTGTGCATGCATAGGTATTGTCGGAGCTTCACAGACGACGACGAGGAGTGCAAGCGCCAAGGATCACCTACACCATATGCGAGAGAAGCGTGGAAGAGAAGACGGAAGAAACAGAGCTGCTGGAAAAGCTACAGGCTCCGGACGTCCGGCCTCTTCCGGACGACCAGCGACTCCCAGGCGACCGGACGACCGGAGGCCACCGGACATCCGTGACGTCGGCATTAGAACCGAAATCCAGGAAATTACCGGAAGTCCGGGAGCTACCGGACGTCCGGTCCCTCCCGAGCCACCGGACGCCCGGTGTCCAGCGGACGACCGGTACCTATCTGCGTAGAGTGTTCGGGCCCGAGGCCCATGTATCCATTTCGCCCCTCACTTACCCCTTGGTGGCCCTAGACTATATAAACTCCTCTACCTCCACCATTTTAGGGTTAGCAATGGTTTAGCTCATATGAGAGATAGAGCTTTGCTCATCCATCCCGGATCTACTCCACGAGAGAGACCGCGGCCCCTCTACGGAGAAGATCCACCTTGGATTCAAGACCCCTAACGGGAAGATCCTTCGCGGATTCAATACCTCCTCTTGGAGATGAACTCTACCTTGTATCTTTCCCTTTGTTGTTCATGTACTCGTGATCTTGTGTGTTTGATTGTCTAGTGGATGTGTGATTGGACTTGTTCTTGAGTGTTTCCCTCGTGATTCCCCTTTGTGTTCTTCGTGTTCATCGTGGGATCCCCTCCATTTCGTGAAAGATCGGCCATCTAGGGTTCCACCCTACATCACATACTATCGCAGTGCTTAGGCGAAGCCCTGCGCCGGTAACTTCATCATATCCGCCACCACGCCGTCGTGCTAACGAAACTCTCCCGTGAAGCTCAACTGGATCAAGAGCTCATGCGACGTCATCAAGCTGAACGTGTGCTGAATGCGGAGGTGCCGTACGTTCGATGCTTGATCGGTTGGATCGCGAAGAAGTTCGACTACATCAACCACGTCACTTGACGCTTCCGCTCCCGGTCTACGAGGGTACGTAGACACACTCTCCCTCTCGTTGCTATGCATCTGGTAGATAGATCTTGCGTGATCGTAGGAAAATTTTAAAATACTACGTTCCCCAACAGTGGCATCATGAGCCAGGTCTATGCGTAGATGATATGCACGAGTAGAACACAATGAGTTGTGGGCGATAGTAGTCATACTGCTTACCAGCATGTCATACTTTGCTTCGGCGGTATTGTGAGATGAAGCGGCCCGAACCGACATTATGCGTACGCTTATGCGAGACTGGTTTCACCGTTATGAGCACTCGTTGCTTAAAGGTGACTAGCGGGTGTCTGTCTCTCTCACTTTAGCTGAATCAAGTGTGGCTACGCCCAGTCCTTGTGAAGGTTAAAACAACACATACTTGACGTAACATCATTGTGGTTTTTGTATGCGTAGGTAAGAACGGTTCTTGCTAAGCCCAGAGCAGCCACGTAAAACTTGCAACAACAAAGTAGAGGACGTCTAACTTGTTTTTGCAGGGCATGTTGTGATGTGATATGGTCAAGACATGATGAGTTATACGGTTTTGTATGAGATGATCATGTTTTGTAAAGTTATCGGCAACTGGCAGGAGCCATATGGTTGTCACTTTATTGTATGAAATGCAATCGCCATGTAATTGCTTTGTTTTATCACTAAGCGGTAGCGATAGTCGTAGAAGCAATAGTTGGCGAGACGACAACGATACTACGATGGAGATCAAGGTGTCGCGCCGGTGACGAAGGTGATCATGACGGTGCTTTAGAGATGGAGATCAAAAGCACAAGATGATGATGGCCATATCATGTCACATATTTTGATTGCATGTGATGTTTATCTTATTATGCTTCTTATTTTGCTTAGAACGACGGTAGCATTATAAGATGATCCCTTACTAAATTTCAAGGTATAAGTGTTCTCCCTGAGTATGCACTGTTGAGAAAGTTCATCATGCCAAGACACCACGTGATGATCGGGTGTGATAAGCTCTACGTTCAAATACAACGGGTGTAAGCCAGTTTTGCACACGCAGAATGCTCAGGTTAAACTTGACGAGCCTAGCATATGAAGATATGGCCTCGGAACACTGGAGACCGAAAGGTCGAGCGTGAATCATATAGTAGATATGATCAACATAAGATGTTCACCATTGAAACTACTCCATCTCACATGATGATCGGACATGGTTTAGTTGATTTGGATCACGTGATCATTTAGATGACCGAAGGGATGTCTATCTAAGTGGGAGTTCTTTAAGTAATATGATTAACTGAACTTTAATTTATCATGAACTTAGTCCTGATAGTTTTTGCATATCTATGTTGTTGTAGATCTATGGCCCGTGCTACCATTCCTTTGAATTTTAATGCATTCCTAGAGAAAGCTAAGTTGAAAGATGATGGTAGCAATTACACGGACTGGGTCCGTAACTTGAGGATTATCCTCATTGCTGCACAGAAGAATTATGTCCTTGAAGCACCGCTAGGTGACAAGCCCCCTCCCGCCAATGTAGACGCTTTGAACGTCTGGCAGACGCGGTCTGATGACTACACGATAGTTCAGTGTGCCATGCTTTACGGCTTAGATCCGGGACTTCAATGACGTTTTGAACATCATGGACTGATGAGGACATCACTAACAAGGTTATGCCCACAGCTCCAACTGACACATATACAGGATCAATTACTAGAACTCGCGCACGCCAATAAAATTACCAGGTACGTTCATTTCTTGGTAATGTTTCTAATGTTCATGAGAATATGATTCTGCCTAAATTAGATACATTTGTCTTTCTTACAAATGAAGGGCCTAGCTTGGACAAGAAGGATGAACATTGGAGCAAGATCAAGCATGGAGATGATGGCATGCGCAAGGGGAACAAGAACGGAGTTACAAGTGATGATTTCAGGACTTTGAAGCCACCATAATGAGTGCGTGAAGCCTTGGAGGAAATATACAAGATGCCACTTCATAAATTTTGTCTAGAGGCTATTATAGGTGCTGCGTATCCTTATTATTGGGCCAGGCCCATGTAATTTTGAAATAGTAAAGTATATGCTGTTTTTAGAGTCCGTATGTGTGGGAAAACAAGAGTTAGGGTTGGTTTCGGACCCCTCCTCCAAGGGCCACGAAATTCCCCCCTCTTTCCCCATATATACAGCCCTTAGGGCGTCGTTTAGACTTTGGGTTTTGTTTAGATTAAAGTTCGCCATAGCTGCAACTTCGCGTACTTCGTTTGTGTTCAACGACCAGACAAAGACGTCACAGAACCCCACTTGATCAATAAAGCTTTCCTCTTGAATTCGCAATATCCAGATTGCAATCTCAGTTTCTTGCTTGTTCTTCGTTTACCTGCAGGAAACAGACCTTCGTGGTCAGGTTGATCGTGCTCCGGCGTGGTCAATAACCTCTCGGAGTTGGTTTAGCGATTGCTAAGGCGCGACGTCCACGCACGTTCGTAGTCGGATCGTCCAAGTCGACTTCCTCCAAAACGATGGCCACCATCTCATCGAAAGATGGGACACCTTTGCCTCTATCAAGTGGTATCAGATTTCCAGGTTGCTCGGTGAGATTTTACAGTTTTTCATAGATTAGATCGAGTCTGTTCTTCATACCTACAGTCCACGAAAAAGCCAAAAAAAATTAGGGTTAGTTCATCATATCCGAACCAGTATGAGCCATTGCATAATCTTTTCCGTGTTTGCTTAGTTGAATTTGCGGTTGCATCATCGTGTCAAGTTGCTGGTCTTAGCGTCTAGGCTTTTAGAGTTTCGAGTTCTGGTCATAAATTGTCACGCCGCCGCCGCAACATCTTCATCGCTACTGCCATATACCACCACCGATCCGTATCCATATACCACCACCGCTGCCATATTCTACCACCACATATCCACCACCAATCCGAGTTCTTTTCGTTTTAGATTGGCTTTCGAGATCCATCTAGTTTCGGTTTCGTGTTTCCTTGCGTCAGTAGGAGTCTGGAGACCCCCGGGCAGTTTTTAGGCCAAAATTTCGACAGGTGAAAATATTTTTCCCTATCCTATTTTTTGGCTTTTCGGAGTCTTTTGAGACACGTGCCACCATACTATTTTTTTACCGCACTTTTTCGTCGTCGCTGCCCTGATTCCGGAAAAAAAATCGTCAAAAAAATTTTGTGCCTATCATCTTAGTTTGACTTGGGAAGTGTTTTGAGACGCTCACCATTATAGTGATTTTCGGCAAAAAAAAAGGAGCGCAAAAAAAAGAGGCGGAAAAAAAAATCAGAGTGTGCTTCCCCCATTGATTACGTGCAGCGCCGTGTTTTTGTTAGTGTTCTAGGATCCCGTCTCTAGCACGGTCTAGCCTAGGACCAGCACAGTACCGTCGTTGAGCGTTTATTCAACTTTGCATCTCTGAATTGATTATTGCTGACCCTTTTTCCTACCATCTTATAAGCCTTCCCAGCTCCGCATACATCTACGTCGTGCGTTTTGACTCTCCCTGGTAATCGCTTTATCCAACCTTTGAGAGTTTTGACTACCATGGTTGCCGATCACCACCTGCTGCTGGGTAAGAACTGGTAAGAATTTGAGATTTTCTTGACGGATTTGTGACGCCCGACCACCACCATTTCTAGTAGTCTGTAGGATCATATTATTGTGTGTTTCTATTGCTGCTAACCATACCAGGATCACAAGCCGACGAGACTGACTAGGAGAACTTGACGAACAAGGAGCTTCATGATAAGTTTCAGCAAATGATGAGTGAACAGGTGCAAGATGTGCTAAACAGATTTGACGAGGCCATGGAGAAGATAGATGGCATGGAGAAGACGTTTGAAACAAAGCTCGATAACAAGTTTCCTGAATTGCTTTCGCGTTTTCCACCACTACCGGCTGCTGCAGCTGTCGCACCTCTACAACAACAACAACAACAACAACATCGCATTCCAAATCAAGTGGGATGAGCACAGCGCGTTCCCCTTGAGCCTGGTCAATCTTCTGGTGCCGCTGTTGATGTTTCTGTAGCTCCTGCTGCTACTGCAGAGGTGGAGGACCATTACGAGGATGAGGTTGACCAAAATCAGAACTACGTGCAACCACCAGCACCACCACCACCAGGTCGTCCTCATGCATATCATCGCAACGGTAGGGCTGCACCACCACCTGAGGTACATGACCATCTTCCTAAACTGAAATTGAATATTCCACCATTTGAGGGTAGATATGTTCCTGATATATATCTTACTTGGGAGTTAGAAACTGAAAAACGTTTTACATGTTTACACTATCCCGAGGAGAGACGTGTTCCTGCTGCTGTTTGTGCTTTCACTAGTTTTGCATGTGTTTGGTGGTCTGAACATTGTAGATTATATCCTATTCCAGCTACTTGGGCTGCTTTGAAAACTGCTATGCGTACTCGTTGGGTTCCACCATATTATCAACGTGAATTACTTCAAAAATTGCAGCGCTTAAGACAAGGAAAAAATTCTGTAGAAGAATACTATCAGCAATTACAAACTGGCCTGATTAGATGTGGTATTGTTGAGGAGAATGAAGCTATGCTTGCATGTTTTATGGGTGGATTAAATAGAGAGATTCAGACCATTCTAGAGTATAAGGATTATAATAATATCACTCGTTTATTCCATCTTGCTTGTAAAGCTGAACGTGAAGTGCAGGATCGACAGGCATTGGCGCGGACTAACTGTTCTGCAGTTCGACCTTCATCATGGACACCGCGTGCATCCTCTAATTCCACACATTCTACCGCACCAACACCTCCATCAGCTGTTACCTCCAGCCGTGATACAAGGAAGCAGGCACAACCACCATTATCTGCCAAGAGCACACCTATTGGGCCTGCACAGAGTTCTTCTTCTTCCATGGCATCAACATGGCACACCAGTGATATTATTTGTCGTCGTTGTAAGGGAAGAAGACATTTTGCGAGAGAATGCAAATCTCAGCGTGTGATGATTGCTACTGAGGATGGTGGATATGAGTCCGCTAGTGACTATGATGAGGATACTTTGGCTCTTATTACACATGAAGAACGCGATGGAGATGATTCTGATCATGAGACGCAATACATGGCTCCTGAAGATGCTGACAGGTATGAATGTTTAGTTGCTCAACGTGTTTTGAGTGTGCAGGTTACACAAGCTGAGCAAAATCAGAGGCATAATTTGTTCCATACAAAGGGAGTTGTGAAGGAACGTTTTGTTCGCGTGATCATAGATGGAGGGAGTTGCAACAATTTGGCTAGCATGGAGATGGTGGAGAAGCTATCTCTCACCACAAGACCACATCCACATCCTTACTACATCCAATGGTTCAACAACAGCGGCAAGGTTAAGGTAACACGTACTGTTCGTGTACATTTTAGTATCTCAACATATGTTGATTATGTTGATTGTGATGTGGTACCTATGCAAGCATGTTCCTTATTACTTGGTAGACCATGGCAATTTGATAAAAATTCTGTACACCATGGTAGAAACAATCAGTATACTCTTGTTCATAAGGATGAAAATATTACTTTGCTTCCTATGACTCCTGATTCCATTTTGAAAGATGATATTAATAGAGCTAATAAAGCAAAACAGGAGAAAAATAAGAGTGAAAATAAGATTGTGGCAAAAGAATTTGAGCAACAAATGAAGCCTAATAATAAACCATCTACTATTGCTTCTGAAATTAAATTGAAAAATGCATGTTTACTTGCCACCAAATCTGATATTGATGAGCTAGATTTTAGCAAATCTGTTTGCTATGCTTTTGTGTGCAAAGAGGCATTATTTTCATTCGAGGACGTGCCTTCCTCTTTGCCTCCTGCTGTCACTAACATTTTGCAGGAGTTCGCCGACGTCTTTCCACAAGACGTGCCACCGGGATTACCACCTATTCGAGGGATTGAGCATCATATTGACTTAATTCCCGGTGCATCGCTACCCAACCGCGCACCATACTGTACCAATCCAGAAGAGACGAAGGAGATTATGCGTCAAGTACAGGAGCTACTTGACAAAGGTTATATACGCGAATCCCTTAGTCCTTGTGTTGTTCCTATTATTCTAGTGCCGAAAAAGATGGTACATCACGTATGTGTGTTGATTGTAGAGGCATTAATAATTTACTATTCGTTATCGTCATCCTATTCCTAGGCTAGATGATATGCTTGATGAATTGAGTGGCTCTACAATATTCTCCAAAGTTGATTTGCGTAGTGGATACCATCAAATTCGTATGAAATTGGGAGATGAATGGAAAACAGCTTTTAAAACTAAGTTTGGATTATATGAGTGGTTAGTCATGCCTTTGGGTTAACTAATGCACCTAGTACTTTCATGAGATTAATGAATGAAGTTTTACGTGCTTTCATTGGACGATTTGTGGTAGTATACTTTGATGATATATTGATTTTTAGCAGATCTTTGGAGGAACATTTGGAACATTTACGTGTTGTTTTTATTGCTCTACGTGATGCACGTTTGCTTGGTAACCTTGGAAAGTGCATCTTTTGCACCGACCGAGTCTCTTTTCTTGGCTATGTTGTTACTCCACAGGGAATTGAGGTTGATAAAGCCAAGATTGAAGCTATTGAGAGTTGGCCACAGCCCAAAACGGTCACACACGTGAGGAGTTTCCTTGGCCTCGCTGGATTCTATCGGCGTTTTGTGAGAGATTTCAGGACCATTGCTGCACCTCTCAATGGGCTTACAAAGAAGGATGTGCCTTTTGTTTGGGGCAGTGCACAGGAAGAAGCATTCACGGAATTGAAAGATAAGTTGACACATGCTCCTTTACTCCAACTTCCTGATTTTAATAAGAATTTTGAGCTTGAATGTGATGCTAGTGGAATTGGGTTAGGAGGTGTGTTATTACAAGATGGTAAACATGTTGCATACTTTTAAGAAAAATTGAGTGGGCCTAGTCTGGATTATTCTACTTATGATAAGCAATTATATGCTCTTGTTCGGACTTTGGAAACATGGCAACATTATTTATGGCCCAAAGAATTTGTTATACATTCTGATCATGAATCTTTGAAGCACATTAAAAGTCAAGCAAAACTGAACCATAGACATGCTAAATGGGTTGAATTCATATAGACTTTCCCTTATGTTATTAAACACAAGAAGGGAAAAGAAAATGTTATTGCTGATGCATTGTCTCGTCGTTATACTATGCTTTCACAACTTGACTTTAAAATAATTGGTTTGGAGACCATCAAAGATCAATATGTGCATGATGCTGAATTTAAAGATGTTTTGCAGAATTGTAAAGAAGGGAGAACATGGAACAAGTTCGTCGTTAATGATGGATTTGTGTTTCGTGCTAATAAGCTATGCATTCCAGCTAGCTCTGTTCGTCTTTTGTTGTTGTAGGAGGCGCATGGAGGAGGATTAATGGGACACTTTGGCGTGAAGAAAACAGAGGACGTACTTGCTACACATTTCTTTTGGCCGAAGATGAGACGGGATGTTGAGCGTTTTGTTGGTAATTGCACTACATGTCAAAAAGCTAAGTCACGACTCAATCCTCACAGTTTATATATGCCTTTGCCAATCCCTAGTGTTCCTTGGGAAGATATATCTATGGACTTTGTTTTGGGTTTACCTCGAACAAAGAAAGGGAGGGATAGCATATTTGTTGTCGTGGATAGGTTCTCGAAGATGGCACACTTTATACCATGTCATAAAAGCGATGATGCTGCTAATGTTGCTGATTTGTTCTTTCTTGAAATTATTCGCTTGCATGGTGTGCCAAATACTATTGTTTCAGATCGTGATACTAAATTTCTTAGCCACTTTTGGAGATGTTTATGGGCTAAGTTGGGGACTAAACTGCTTTTTAGTACTACATGTCACCCCCAAACTGATGGACAAACTGAAGTAGTCAATAGAACTTTGTCTACTATGCTTAGGGCTGTTTTGAAGAATAACAAGAAAATGTGGGAAGAATGCTTGCCTCATATTGAATTTGCTTATAATCGTTCGTTGCATTCTACTACTAAGATGTGCCCTTTTGAAATTGTCTATGGTTTCCTACCTCGTGCACCTATTGATTTGTTGCCTCTTCCATCTTCGGAGAAGGTTAATTTTGATGCTAAACAACGTGCTGAATTGATCTTAAAAATGCATGAGTTAACTAAGGAAAATATTGAGCGCACGAATGCTAAATATAAACTTGTTGGAGATAAGGGTAGAAAACGTGTTGTCTTTGCACCTGGAGATCTTGTTTGGTTACTTTTGCGTAAGGATAGGTTTCCGAATTTGTGCAAGTCAAAGCTAATGCCACGTGCTGATGGTCCTTTCATGGTGTTAGAGAAAATAAATGATAATGCATATAAACTTGAGCTGCCTGCAGATTTTGGGGTTAGTCCCACATTTAACATTGCAGATTTGAAGCCTTACTTGGGTGAGGAAGATGAGCTTCTGTCGAGGACGACTTCAATTCAAGAAGGGGAGTGTCAGGGATATTACTAGCAGGTATGAACCGGCTAGTGTAAACCGGTTTATGGTAATATAGTTGTATCATCATACTTAGTAGAGGCTACGGCCCATGAGATCTTAGGGCCCGTGTATAGAGTTACGGTTTGTAAACCGCCTGATCATGTAACTTGAGAAATAAGGAAGAAAGAGCAGAGACCAAGGCGGGCACAAGTTTGAGCCGGCCTCGGGACTCTGTAAACCGGACCGGGCGTCGCCTCTATATAAAGGGACGACCCGGCGACGGTTCAGGGACAAGCAAGAAACAACCCATCGATACACAGGCAAGCGATCCGCTCCCTGTTCATCGACGCCCAAGCAATACCAAACCAAACTAGACGTAGGCTTTTATCTTCATCGAAGGGGCCGAACTAGTATAAACCCTCTGTGTCCTTTGTGTGCTTTTAACCCCTTCAAGCTAACCCGTGCGATGGTTCCATTATCAAGTCCGTTAAACCGGACATCTGCCGTGTTAATTCCACGACAGGGAGGATGATGAGGACATCACTAACAAGGTTAGACCCACAGCTCCAACTGACAGATATACAGGATCAATTACTAGAGCTCGCGCACGCCAATTAAATTACCAGGTACTTTCGTTTCTTGGTAATGATTATAATGTTCATGAGAATATGATGCTGCCTAAATTGGATACATTTGTCTTGCTTACAAATGAAGGGCCTAGCTTGGACAAGAAGGATGAACATTGGAGCAAGATCAAGCATGGAGATGATGGCATGCACAAGGGGAACAAGAACGGAGTTACAAGTGATGATTTCAGGACTTTGAAGCCACCATAATGAGTGCGTGAAGCCTTGGACGAAATATACAAGATGCCACTTCATCAATTTCGTCTAAAGGCTATTATAGGTGTTGCGTCAACTTATTATTGGGCCAGGCCCATGTAATTTCGAAATAGTAAAGTATAGGCTGTTTTTAGAGTCTGTATGTGTGGGGAAACAAGAGTTAGGGTTGGTTTCGGACCCCTCCTCCAAGGGCCACGAAATTCCCCCCTCTTTCCCCATATATACAGCCCTTAGGGCGTTGTTTAGACTTTGGTTTTGTTTAGATTAAAGTTCGCCATAGCTGCAACTTCGCGTACTTCGTTTGTGTTCAACGACCAGACAAAGACGTCACAGAACCCCACTTGATCAATAAAGATTTCCTCTTGAATTCGCAATATCCAGATTGCAATCTCAGTTTCTTGCTTGTTCTTCGTTTGCCTGCAGGAAACAGACCTTCGTGGTCAGGTTGATCGTGCTCCGGCGTGGTCAATAACCTCTCGGAGTTGGTTTAGCGATTGCTAAGGCGCGACGTCCATGCACGTTCGTAGTCGGATCGTCCAAGTCGACTTCCTCTAAAACGATAGCCACCATCTCATCGAAAGATGGGACACCTTTGCCTCTATCATGGACCATATGAGATGTTCCAGGAGTTGAAGTTAATATTTCAAGCAAATGCCCGGATTGAGAAATATGAGATTTCCAATAAGTTCTACAGCTGCAAGATGGAGGAGAATTGTCCTATCAGTGAACACTTGCTCAGAATGTCTAGGTACTACAATCATATGACTCAACTTGGTTGCAAAGTTGATGAGGATAGTGTTATTGATAGAGTTCTTCAATCACTGCCACCAAGCTATAAAGGCTTCGTGATGAACTATAGTATGCAAGGGATGCAGAAAACAATTCCCGAGCTGTTCGCTATGCTCAAAGCTGCGGAGGTAGAAATCAAAAAGGAGCATCAAGTGTTGATGGTTAACAAGACCACTAGTTTCAAGAAAAAGGGCAAGGGAAAGAAGGGGAACTTCAAGAAGAATAGCAAATCAGTTGCTACTCCCGCGAAGAAACCCAAGTCTGGAGCCAAGCCTGAAACTGAGTGCTTCTACTACAAAGGGACTGGACACTGGAAGCGGAACTGCCCCAAGTATTTGGCGGATAAGAAGGATGGCAAGGTGAACAAAGGTATATGTGATATACATGTTATATATGTGTACCTTACTAATGCTCGTAGTAGTACCTGGGTATTTGATACCGGTTCGGTTGCTAATATTTGTAACTCGAGACAGGGACTACGGATTAAACGAAGATTAGCTAAGGACGAGGTGACGACGCGCGTGGGAAATGGTTCCAAAGTCGATGTGATCGCCGTCAGCACGCTACCTCTACATCTACCTTCGGGATTAGTTTTAGACCTAAATAATTGTTATTTGGTGCCAGCGTTGAGCATGAACATTATATCTGGATCTTGTTTTGGTGAGACGGTTATTCATTTAAATCAGAGAATAATGGTTGTTCTATTTTTATGAATAATATCTTTTATGGTCATGCACCCTTGAAGAGTGGTCTATTCTTATTGGATCTCGATTGTAGTGATACACATATTCATAATATTGAAACCAGAAGATGCAAGGTCAATAATGATAGTGCAACTTATTTGTGGCACTGCCGTTTAGGTCATATTGGTGTAAAGCGCATGAAGAAACTCCATAGTGATGGACTTTTGGAATCACTTGATTATGAATCACTTGGTGCTAGCGAACCATGACTCATGGGCAAGATGACTAAAACTCCGTTCTCCGGAACTATGGAGCGAGCAACAGATTTGTTGGAAATCATACATACTGATGTATGCGGACCAATGAGTGTCGAAGCTCGCAGCGGGTATCGTTATTTTCTGACCTTCACTGATGATTTGAGCAGATATGGGTATATCTACTTAATGAAGCACAAGTCTGAAACATTTGAAAAGTTCAAAGAATTTCAGAGTGAAGTAGAGAATCATCGTAACAAGAAAAAAAGTTTCTACGATCTGATCGTAGAGGAGAATATTTGAGTTACCAGTTTGGTCTTCATTTGAAACAATGTGGAATAGTTTCGCAACTCACGCCACCCGGAACACCGCAGCGTAATGGTGTGACCGAACGTCGTAACTGTACTTTATTGGATATGGTGCGATCTATGATGTCTCTTACTGATTTACCACTATCGTTTTGGGGATATGCTTTAGAGATAGCTCCATTCACGTTAAATAGGGCACCATCTAAATCCGTTGAGACGACACCTTATGAACTATGGTTTGGCAAGAAACCAAAGTTGTCGTTTCTTAAAGTTTGGGGCTGCGATGCTTATGTGAAAAAGCTTCAACCTGATAAGCTCGAACCCAAGTCGGAGAAATGTGTCTTCATAGGATACCCAAAAGAGACTGTTGGGTACACCTTCTATCACAGATCCGAAGGCAAGATATTCGTTGCTAAAGAATGGATCCTTTCTAGAGAAGGAGTTTCTCTCGAAAGAAGTGAGTGGGAGGACAGTAGAACTTGATGAGGTAATTGTACCTTCTCCTGAATTGGAAAGTAGTACATCACAGAAAATTGTTCCAGTGATTCCTACACCAATTAGTGAGGAAGCTAATGATGATGATCATGAAACTTCAGATCAAGTTTCTGCTGAACGTCGTAGATCAACCAGAGTACGTTCCACACCAAAGTGGTAAGGCAACCCAGTTCTGGAAGTCATGTTACTATACCATGATGAACCTACGAACTATGAGGAAGCGATGATGAGCCCAGATTCCGCAAAATGGCTTGAGGCCATGAAATCTGAGATGGGATCCATGTATGAGAACAAAGTGTGGACTTTGGTTGACTTGCCCGATGATCGGCAAGCCATCGAAAATAAATGGATCTTCAAGAGGAAGACCGACGTAGACGGTAATGTTACTGTTTACAAAGATGGACTTGTTGCGAAAGGGTTTCGACAAGTTCAAGGAGTTGACTACGATGAGACTTTCTCACCTGTAGCGATGCTTAAGTCTATCTGAATCATGTTAGCAATTGCTGCATTTTATGATTATGAAATCTGGCAAATGGGTGTCAAAACTGCATTCCTGAATGTATATCTCAAAGAAGAGTTGTATATGATGCAACCAGAAGGTTTTGTCGATCCAAAAGGTGCTAACAAAGTATGCAAGCTCCAACGATCCATCTATGGACTGGTGCAAGCATCTCGGAGTTGGAATATACGCTTTGATGAGGTGATCAAAGCATATGGTTTTATACAGACTTTTGGAGAAGCTTGTATTTAGAAAGTGAGTGGGAGCTCTGTAGCATTTCTGATATTATATGTGGATGACATATTGTTGATTGGAAATGATATAGAATTTCTGGATAGCATAAAAGGATACTTGAATAAAAGTTTTTCAATGAAAGACCTCGGTGAAGCTGCTTATATATTAGGCATCAAGATCTATAGAGATAGATCAAGACGCTTAATTGGACATCACAAAGCACATACCTTGATAAAGTTTTGAAGAAGTTCAATGGATCAGTCAAAGAACGGGTTCTTGCCTGTGTTACAAGGTATGAAGTTGAGTAAGACTCAATGCCCGACCACTGTAGAAGATAGAGAGAAAATGAAAGTCATTCCCTATGCCTCAGCCATAGGATCTATCATGTATGCAATGTTGTGTACCAGACCTGATGTGTGCCTTGCTATAAGTCTAGCAGGGAGGTACCAAAGTAATCCAAGAGTGGATCACTGGACAGCGGTCAAGAACATCGTCAAATACCTGAAAAGGACAAAGGATATGTTTCTCGTGTATGGAGGTGACAAAGAGCTCGTCCTAAACGGTTACGTCGATTCTAGCTTTGACACTGATCCGGATGACTCTAAGTCACAAACCGGATATGTATTTTTTGAATGGTGGAGCTGTCAGTTGGTGCAGTTCCAAGCAGAGCATCGTGGCGGGATCTACGTGTGAAGCGGAATACATAGCTGCTTCTGAAGCAGCAAATGAAGGAGTCTGGATGAAGGAGTTCATATCCGATCTAGGTGTAATACCTAGTGCATCGGGTCCAATGAAAATCTTTTGTGACAACACTAGAGCAATAGCCTTGGCGAAGAAATCCAGGTTTCACAAGAGAACAAAGCACATCAAAAGACGCTTCAATTCCATCTGCGATCTAGTCAAGGAGGGAGACGTACAGATTTGCAAGATACATACGGATCTGAATGTTGCAGACCCGTTGACTAAGCCTCTTCCACGGGCAAAACATGATCAGCACCAGGACTCCATGGGTGTGAGGATCATTACTTTGTAATCTAGATTATTGACTCTAGTTCAAGTGGGAGACTGAAGGAAATATGCCCTAGAGGCAATAATAAAGATGTTATTTGTATTTCCTTATATCATGATAAATGTCTTTTATTCATGCTAGAATTGTATTAACCGGAAACTTGGTACATGTGTGAATACATAGACGAAATAGTATGTCGCTAGTATGCCTCTACTATACTAGCTCATTGATCAAAGATGGCTATGTTTCCTAGCCATAGACATGAGTTGTCATTTGATCAACGGGATCACATCATTAGGAGAATGATGTGATGGACTAGACCCATCTGTTAGCTTAGCACTATGATCGTTTAGTTTTACTACTATTGCTTTCTTCATGACTTATACATGTTCCTATGACTATGAGATTATGCAACTCCCGAATACCGTAGGAACACCTTTGATGTAGGGTGGAACCCTAATCGGCAGATCTTTCACGAAAGGAGGTTATCCCACGATGAACACGGAGAACACAAGGAAGATACGGAGGAAAACACGAGGGGAAACACTCAAATCAACACAAAGACGGTCACACAGGTGCTAGATCCATGATACACAACAAGATACACGATCCATAGTCAACAACGGTGGTACTGATAGAGGCGAGGAGCCCGATTTTTCGATGAGATGATAACTATCGATTTGGTGGAGACGACTTTGACGATCCGACTACAAACATGCACGACGTTGCGCCTTAGCAATCGCTAAACAAATCTCCAGGGGTTACTGACAATGCCAGAAGCACGATCAGCCTGACCACGAAGGTCTATTCCTGCATGCAATCGAAGAACAAGCAAGAATAGGATAAAGCAATATGAATATTGCAAATATAAATGATATATTGATAAAGGTGGGGATCCGTAAGCGGTCTTGGTCTGGTCGTTGGACACAAACGAAGTACACGAAGTTGCAATGGCTAACTTTTGACTAAACAAATCCCAAAGAAAAAGCTACTAGATGGATCTACTTATATAGGAGCAAGGGGTCGCGGCCAAGGAGGTGGAAGGACGTCCCAAGGCAGCCTAAAACTAACCCTAGGTCATACAAGGCTCATGGGCCCAAGTGGAGGTGATGCAACACCTTTGGACTTGTAGTTTGACTCGGATTCTGATGCAGCGTCAGATTATTTCGTTGATATCTCAACGCTCCGGACGAATTTGAAAGTGAATCCAATTGGGTTGGAAAGTGTACGAAATCTATTTTCCAGCAAAAAAAGAATCACCCAATTCGGAGTCCGTATGAAGGAGTTCTTTCTATTTTGAGTCAGGTATGTCTGTGCAGTCCGAATCTGGATGCAGAACGTGAGAGACTTGGAATCTATCTTCTCTTGGCCCAAAAGTGACGTGAGAGAACTTTTTGAACAGCACATAAACTTCTCTTTTTCCCTTGTCTTCATATGTGGATTGTACAAATGTCCCATACACCTGGAATTAGACATGGCACAAAAGTATATGAAGTATTTTTGTCCTGGATGACGTAAATAAATTATTGCATAGTGTGCATTAGAAATCACCTCACAAATATACATGTATGCAATATTTTTGGTCGTATCCAAGGTAGTCATGTCCTCATCATCCTCCATTTCTTGAAAATAAAGCCGTCCTCGACGTTGCTTAATCTGAAATTTGGGTAAGAAAATAGACAAGGTGTACATGTTGTATATGTATATGTCATCCATTTTTACTTCCCTTAATTTTCGCACATATGACACATGTATAAAGGAGTAACTTTCGTGGTTCATAAAATATAAAGCCAAAATATTATCACAAGAAGTAGAAGGCATGAAAATATTGCAACTCAGTTTGCACAAATAAGTGAAGCTCTTATTCATATCAGAAGATTGACAATGTTCATCATTAAACCATCCCAACATTGGTGAATAAACCTTACTTGCATGAAACTCATAGGCTACAACATGCTTAAATAAGCAAACATGCAATAATTCATTTGACATAGAATCATCACCAAGATTAGAGGTCATATCATAATGATTAAACATTGGCACAATTATTTTCAAATGTATTTTATCCAAATCTGATTTATTCTCCAATTCACAAGATTCTTTTGCATCAACAGTTAATTCAATGGGTGCACTCAAAATTGTTGGTATTTCAGCTGTTTGATCACATGACGCATTCATGACAGTAACATGATTATCTAAACTAGGTGGTGTGCTCAAATCAACAGGTAATTCAATACATGATGTATTCGAGTTAACTAGATATGCACCATCCTCATGTGAAGTTATATCATCATTGATTTTACTGTTACCTTGTCGTAGAGACGTAGCTGATGCAAGTATGGACGATGATAATGTACCATACACTTTAGATGATGTCACGCTCACAATCGGAGGTGTGGCTGCTCTAGTAGGTGCAATGGTGGAGCAACCAACCAGTGGTGATGAGCATGAACTGGAATAGTTGTTGTTGTAGTCACACAATGCATCCTCCTGTATTTATCTCTCAAAGGTACAAGCACGAACATACATACCAGTAATGCAACGAGGAATATACTGAAATCTTGCGCGAATATCATGGTTCAAACCACCAAAAAATCTATTCATTGTATCATCCTCAGATTCTTCTATGTCACAATGATGCATACAAGATTTGAACTCTTGGTAGTAAGCATGAACATTGTTACTGCCTTGTTTTAATTGTTCCAATTTGCGAAGCAATTCACGACGATAGTAAGGAGGAAAAAATGTGTTCTCATTACAGCCTTCAAATCTTTCCAAGTTGTGGGTTGGTTATCAGTATTTTTCTTACAATGCACACTCCACCAAACAAAAGCAAAACCAGTAAATACTCTAGTGGTAGCTCGTACTCTCTCAAGTTCAGAAAAATGATGGTGACTAAAAACTTTTTCTACTTCAAGCTCCCAAGCTAGATAAATAGCAGGATTAAATCTACCCTCAAATGACGGTAAAGAAATAACCTGACCATGTGCTTGTGTGTGTTGTCCCACGTCTCGTCATGGTGAAGATGTATCCGTCGTCCAAGAACTTCTGTCTCCGGTACCTGTCATGATTAGTAGAAACAAGAAACAAAATTCGAGAATAATGTTCCTATGAACTACTAGGATGTGGTGGTAAAGCGCTCACAGTAAAGCAAATATCAATATCTTACAAGTTCTAACCATGCAGCAGGTGGTGATAGGCAACCAGCGGTGTGAAATAACTCCAAAGATTGAGTAAAGCTATTGCGAGGTGAACGTAAATATGCACGGTGTAGAAATATGTGGAGCTGGGTTGGCTATATATGGTAGCAAAAGATTAGCAATAATAAATTCAGAGATGCAATGTTGAATAAACGCTCAACGACAGTACTATGCTGGTCCTAGGCTAGACCGGACTAGAGACGCGAGCCTAGAACACTAATGAGGTCACGATGTAGCACAACTAGCATCAATAAAGGATACGAAGTAGCTCTGGACAGCAAGATATAAGTGAAGATCATAACGGCAGTAAAGATAATGATGAAAACAACTACGAGCCAGAATATACAACAACTCTCTCTCCAACTTTATTTTCCTTCTTTTTCTTTTACTTTTTTCTCACACCTTTTTTTCTTTTTCTTTCCCTCCTCTTTTTTTTTACTTTTTTTCTTGTCTTTTTTTTCTTTCTCCCTCTTTCCAAAACAAACTAGATAAGATGCAGATTGGATCAAGCAAATATGCGAATGACTTCAACTATGATTGTGACAATGAACGATGGGTAGCACGAGGTGGAAATTGATGGATGAGGTGGTGGACAGCGGAAGGGATAACGATGCTGCGGCGACGTGACTAATGTGAACAGAACTCGAAACTCTAACGAACTAGACACTAAGACCAGCAACTCGACACGACGATGCAACCAATAATTCAACTAAGCAAACACGGAAAAGATTATGCAATGGCTCAGACTGGTTCGGATATGATGAACTAACCCTAAATTTTTTTGGCTCTTTCGCTGACTGTAGGTATGAAGAACAGACCCGATCTAATCTACGAAAAACTGTAAAATCTCACCGAGCAACCTGGAAATCTGATACCACTTGATAGAGGCGAGGAGCCCAATCTTTCGATGAGATGATAACTATCAATTTGGTGGAGACGACTTTGACGATCCGACTACAAACGTGCACGACGTTGCGCCTTAGCAATCGCTAAACCAATCTCCAGGGGTTACTGAGAATGCCAGAAGCACGATCAGCCTGACCACGAAGGTCTATTCCTGCATGCAATCGAAGAACAAGCAAGAATATGATAAAGCAATATGAATATTGCAAATATAAATGATGTATTGATAAAGGTGGGGATCCGTAAGCGGTCTTGGTCTGGTTGTTGGACACAAACGAAGTACACGAAGTTGCAATGGCTAACTTTTGACTAAACAAATCCCAAAGAAAAAGCTACTAGATGGATCTACTTATATAGGAGCAAGGGATGGCGGCCAAGGAGTTGGAAGGATGTCCCAAGGCAGCCTAAAACTAGCCCTAGGTCGTACAAGGCTCATGGGTCCAAGTGGAGGTGATGCGACACCTTTGGACTTGTAGTTTGACTCGGATTCTGCTGCAGCGTCAGATTGTTTCGTTGATATCTCAACGCTCCGGACGAATTTGATGGTGAATCCAATTGTGTTGGAAAGTGTACGAAATCTAGTTTCCAACAAAAAAAGAATCACCCAATTAGGAGTCCGTATGAAGGAGTTCTTTCTGTTTTGAGTCAGGTATGTCTGTGCAGTCCGAATCTGGATCCAGAACGTGAGAGACTTGGACTCTATCTTCTCTTGGCCCAGAAGTGACGTGAGAGAACTTTTTGAACAGCACCTAAACTTCTCTTTTTCCCTTATCTTCATATGTGGATTGTATAAATGTCCCATACACCTGGAATTAGACAAGGCACAAAAAGTATGTGAAGTATTTTTGTCCTGGATGACATAAATAAATTATTGCATATTGTGCATTAGAAATCACCTCACAAATATACATGTATGCAATATTGTTGGTCATATCCAAGGTAGTCATGTCCTCATCAGGTACAAAAGATAGTCTTCTCCCGAGGAGGTCTTGGGTATCCCTTGGGATCTTCTCTGGTGTGGAGGCCTTGAATCCGAGGTGGATCTTCTCCGAAGAGGCCGCGGTCTCGTAGGAGAGGAACCACGAAGGTCTGTGATGAGCTATCCAAAAGCTGCCTCGAAAGCATGGAAGTCAACGAGTATATATTACATGGGATGACGCCGTCGGGGCAGACGTCCGCTGGTCAGCGGACGTCCGGTGGCTCGGGAAGAACCGGACGTCGGGTAATCCTCATATTTCCGCTAATTACGTTTTGTGGTCGGTGTCACGGACGTCCGGTGGCTTCCGTCGTCCAGTCATCTTGGAGTCGCCGGTCGTCCGGTGGGCGCCGGTCGTCCGGTGCCTAGAAGTGACCGGTCGTCCGGTGTGGGCCGGACGTCCGGTTCCTGTAGCATCTTCAGCCGTACTTCTTCTTGTTCCAAGCACTTGTCGATCTCGCCGTCTTGTCCGCTGTGCAGAGCTGTCCCGTGGCCTTCATCCAAGTACCTGAGTATGCACAGAGTTTCTGATGAGGGTAGAAGCCATGTCTCATGTGAATCGGAAAGATGTCGAGAGAGGAGTGAAGTCACCTCGGTCTCGAGAGCTCTAGCACGGGATCAAATCATTGGTCCTTTGGGCACTTGGTGAGGCGATGGAGGGTCCATGGGGGTGACCTTTGGATGCTCCGCATCATCTCCCCTCCCTTGGGAAAGATCCGACCTCGGATCGAAATCTTCATCACCATGGAAAGGAGATAGGTCCTTGATGTTGGAAGTATCGCTCACGGAGTACTTGTCTCGTGGGATGTCGATCTTGTAGGTGTTGTCGTTGTAGCGTGCTAGCACCTTGAAGGGTCCGTCGCAAGAGGTAGAAGTTTGGACTTGTGCTCGTGTGGGAAACGGTCCTTGCGAAGATGAAGCCAAACAAGATCTCCCGGTTGGAACACCGTTGGTGCCTTGTTGACGTTGATCTTGGTGGTGAGACAACGGACTTGTCGCTCGATCATTGCCCTTGTATCTTCATGCACCTTCTTGAGATAGCTTGCTCGTGCACTTGCGTCCATGTTGATGCGCTCTTGTAGAGGTAGAGGTAGGATGTCCAATGGGGACAACGGGTTGAAGCCGTAGACGACCTCGAAAGGGGACTTGCCGGTAGTCGAATGTCTTGCGCGGTTGTAGGCGTACTCGGCGATGGGTAAGCATTGCTCCCATTCCTTGATGTTCTTCTTGATCAACACGCGAAGAAGCGTCGAAAGCGTGCGGTTCGTCACCTCCGTTTGGCCGTCGGTTTGTGGATGGTATGCCGAAGAGAAGAGTAGCTTGATTCCTAGTTTAGCGCATAGAGTTTTCCAAAAGTAGCTCAAGAACTTGACATCCCGGTCTGACACGATCGTCTTTGGCACTCCATGTAAACGAACGATCTCCCTACAAAAGAGATTCGCAATATGTGAAGCATCATCGATCTTGTTACAAGGAAAGAAATGAGCCATTTTAGAGAATCTATCCACGACAACAAACACAGAATCTTTGCCATTTTGAGTCCTAGGCAATCCAAGTACAAAGTCCATGCTTATGTCTTCCCATGGATGGTATGGAATAGGAAGTGGCATGTAAAGGCCATGAGAGTGAGCTTTCGACTTAGCTTTGCTGCATGTAGAACATCGGATGGTGAGGCATGAGACGTCACGGAGCATCTTGGGCCAAAAGTAGTTCTTGGAGAGCGTAGCAAATGTCTTGTCGCATCCAAAGTGTCCCATGAGTCGTCCTCCATGCGATTCCTGCAAAAGGAGCAAACGAAGCGAAGACTCGGGAATGCAAAGTTTGTTAGCTCTCATAAGATATCCATCCTTTATGTAGTAACGTTCCCAAGATGTGTGAGTCAAACACTTAGCATAAGGATTTGCAAAGAAAGGATCATGCTCATATAAATCTTTTATGTGCTCAAAGCCAATAACATTCAACTCAAGTTGGGTAACAAGCATGCATTTGCGGGAAAGCGCATCCGCCACAACATTTTCTTTGCCTTTGATGTACTTGATGACATAGGGAAACGACTCAATGAACTCACTCCACTTAGCATGACGCTTGTTCAACTTAGTTTGACCTTTGAGATACTTGAGAGTCTCATGGTACGTATGAAGAATGAATTCATGAGGTCTAAGATAATGTTCCCAAACACATAAAACTCTCACCAAGGCATAAAGCTCTTTATCATAGATGGGGTAGTTAAGTTGTGCTTCGGATAGCTTCTCGCTAAAGTATGCAATTGGGCGCTTTTCTTGCATGAGCACGCCACTTATGCCGGTACCGCTAGCGTCACAATGAATATCAAAAGGTTTATAAAAGTTTGGTAGGGCTAGAAGTGGTGCGTGGGTAAGCAAGCTTTTTAGCTCATTGAACGCGGTGTCTTGCGAAGGACCCCAAATGAAGGGTGCGTTCTTCTTGCTCAAGGCGTGTAGAGGCATAGCAATAGTGCTAAAGTCCTTCACAAAACGCCGGTAGAAACCGGCTAGACCAAGGAAACTACGCACTTGCATGAGATTCATTGGTTGAGGCCAAGTTTTAATTGCTTCAATTTTAGTTTCATCAACGTGAACACCTTGTGAAGAAACAACTAATCCTAGGAAGACGACCTTGTCAACGCCAAAAGTGCATTTCTCCATATTAGCATATAAGCGCTCTTTCTGAAGGGTTTGTAAAACCATACGGATGTGTGTCACATGGTCCTCTAGCGTTTTGCTAAATACGAGGATGTCATCAAAGTAAACCACTACAAAGATGCCTATGTAGGGTCGAAGACAAAAATGCATAAGACGCATAAATGAACCAGGTGCTTCTGATAAACCCATTGGCATGACAAGCCACTCATATAACCCAAATTTGGTTTTGAAAGCCGTTTTCCACTCATCACCCTCTTGAATGCGAATTTGGTAGTAACCACTTTTAAGATCAATTTTCGAAAAGATGGTGGCACCACATAATTCATCAAGCATGTCGTCTAAGCATGGGATAGGATAACAATATCTAGCGATGATAGCATTTATAGGTCGACAATCGGAGCACATGCGAAAACTTCCATCTTTCTTAGGCACGAGAATAACCGGAACGACACAAGGGCTTAAGCTATCACGTACATGACCTTTGTCGATGAGTTGTTGCACTTGCCGTTGTATCTCCTTGGTTTCCTCGGGGTTGACGCGGTAAGGAGCCTTGTTTGGAAGTGGTGTGCTGGGTATGTGGTCGATGCGGTGTTCAATTCCGCAAAGTGGAGGTAGACCCGGAGGTAGCTCATCGGGAAAAACGTCCGAGAATACCTGCAACAATTGAGACAACACTAAAGGTAGAGGTGGTGAAGTGTTAGTAGGTTTGGCTTCCCCTTTGCATAAAAGCACAAGGTGAAAGACACTCGATGGGTTCTCACACACTTCTCTCATCTCACTTTTGGTGGAAAATAGCACTAGTTGCTTCTTGTCGTTCATCATGGAGTCACTCATATTTAGCTTGTGGCTCTCACTCTCCTTTTGTTGGCTCACTCTCTCACCATTCTCTCCATGATGGTTGGTAGGTAAGTGTTTGTCGGCGGCTACTTGACTTGGAGACATTGCTCGTAGCACGAATTCCTTGCCCTTCATCTTGAAGCTATAGTGATTGGTCCGTCCATTATGTCTGACTTGATGCGGAGCATCCCGAGGTCATCCTGATGTAGGGTGTGTGACGCCCGAGACCGACGTCCCAGTAGATTCCAGAAGCTTCCAGAAGATTCCAGATGTTCCGGGTTGCCCGTGTGTTCTTTGTGCTTGTGTTATTTATTTTTTGCATTGCATCATGTCATCATGCCATCATGTCATATTTTATTTTGCATCTCAACCTAAATAAACCGTGTGGACCTTCGGTCCATTTAAATCGAGGGAAGATTGTCTTCTCTTTAAAACATATAAAAGCCTCCTAATAATTATGGAGCTATATTAATAATCATTCCATTCCTCGGAATTACTCAAACACACTTGCATAATTCCCCATTGTCTTTTCCACTTTGAGTTTCTACTTCTAAACCTTCCCTTTATTCTTTTCCGTTATTTTCGAGGCTCCTCCAAAATTCCGGACATTTTTGGACACTTCAATAATCTCGTCTTAGTTCAAACCTATTTGAATTATAGTCAAATATGTTTGAATTATTTTTCCGTTCATGCCTTTCTTATTTTTCTCCGGTCGTGCTCATTTTTACGAGCCCGAGAAAAATTAACCTTTGTGCTATTTTTTTTTCCTAACCTCCCTCTTCTTTCTTTTATTCTCTCTTTTGATTTATGCTAAAAGGGAAATAGAAAGGAGAGCAGCCCAGCAGCCTTCCCTCCCGCGGCCCAGCCGACTTCCTTCCCTCCAGCCTCCTTTTTCTCAGCTGGCCCTTCTAGTTTTGGCCCAAACCTCCTCTCCTAGGCCCAACCGCAGCGCCCTCAAACCCTAGTGGCAGCCGATCCCCAGCGCTCCTCTCCCCTCGTCCCTCTCCCGCAGCCTCCGCCGCCAGGCTTCGTCCCGCACCCCTCGTTTCCCCTTTTCCCTCGCTCACCTCTCTGCCCGCACCCCAGTTCTCCCGCATCGCCCGAACCCTCCTCCCTCGTTCGATCTTCCCTCTCTCCCGACCGCCTCCCTCTCCATCCCGTCGCCTCCTCGCGCCCAGGCAGACCAGGCTCCCTCGCCTCTGGCCCGTCGCCTTCCAGGCCGCGCCTCTTCTCCAGGAAGAAGCGGCCGCCGCGACGTTCTCCTCCGCGGCCCCTCCGCGCCGTCCTTCTCCCCGCCGGTCAGCGCCAGGAGGCTCGACGCGCTCGTCCTCCCCGTCTTCACCAGGCCGGCCGCGGGGATCCCCTCCTCCCTGGCTGCCCTTCTCCGCCCGGCGCGGTTCTCCCTCTGCGCCAGATCGCCGCGGCCCTCCAGGGCCTCGCCTCGCCGGGTTCTCGCCTCGCCGTGGCGCCACTCTCTCGGCCAGGTTCCGTCCCGAGGCCCCAGCGCCTTCGGCCAGGCCAGCGGCCGCAACCAGCAGCGCGCCCGCGCCCCTGCGATTCCATCGCCTCTCCAGCGCCAGGCCATCGCCTCTCCCGCGCCCGACGGCCTCCCTCCGTCTCCATCCTCCTTGCTGCCGCCGCCATGGAGTTCCGCGGATCCTCCTCTGCCCGTCCAGTGCGCCCGGCCTCCTCCTCCCGTGGAAAGGAGCTGCTGCCGTGGCCTCGTGTCAGTGCTGTCCCTGTTGTGTTTGCTCCTGTTTTGCGATTGTTGTGTTGCCTTGCTGTAATTTTTGGACAGATGACCGTCTACGGAAAACGAGCTCCGTGTACATCTACGACCCCGTGTACAACTACGACATGAACGACCGAACGAATCGACGACCTTATGACAAGTACCACGACACGATGACGGATGAACATCTACAAACGTGTACCACGACGACCGAGTACATCTACGGCCCGAACGTCTACCGTCGCCCGAACGACTACCGTCGCCCGAACATCTACTTCCTCTTCGGCCGTGAACCACTACTTCCTCTACGAGTTGCGAGAACGACTACTTCCTCTACTTCCACTACACCCCGTGAACGGCTACTTCCTCTTCGGAACGAGAACGACTTCTTCCTCTACGTCTCGAACCGCCCCGAAACGCACGCTTCGAAGGTATAACCCCGTCGATGACCCGTGGATGCATGCTTGTTGTGTTGTATGAAGTGTCTCCCGTGTCTGTTTCGTCCCTTTTGTTGTTCCTCGGTTGCCTCGTCACCGACTCGTGGGAACCCGGTAACGGGATCGCCCCACCTTTCATCTCGTTTGACTCACCCATGCCATCTTACCTTTTTCACCGGTCTCGCAACGAGTTACCGGAACCGAGATGTTGCGTTGCTTCATTTTCGGATCGTTGCCGTGGCACCCTTTCATTCCACCACGGTGACAATACTTCATGTCTTCCTCTTAAGTCAACCCTTTTAATAAAAAAATGCATAAACTTGTTCATGTCATCCGCATCATGTTAACAACACTAAATGCTTAATTGTTGTTGCTTTATAATTATTAAACATGCTCATGGGGATTTTCCGGATATGTTGTTGTTTCTTCCGGCCTCATTTAAAATGCCTAAATAGTGTAGTTTCTTTATGCTTCACCTCTTGCCATGTTAAAACCCTTTTAATCTTGTCTTGTGAATAATGAGAGTTAACTAAATAATTAAATGTGGTGTTTCGTCAATATGCAACTCGTTGCATATTGAGCTCCACTTAACTTGTAGTGTTGTTTGTGCACTTTGCCATGCCATGCATAATTAAACCGGACATGCATCATGCTTGCTTGTGCATCGTATGCCATGTTTATGATATGTGTGTTTACCATGTTGTTTCTTTCTTTCCGGTTGCTTCTCTTGTTAGCTTCGGTTTCGTTCCGGAGTTGTGAGGTTCCGCTCGACTGTTGCTCCGTCTTCTTCTTGGATCCGTTCTTCTCCCTTGTGGAATCCCAGGCAAGATGACCGAACCCGGATACCATTACTATTTTTGCCTCTTGCTAGAAGTCTCGATCTATAGTTTTGCCTCGATGCCCATGTTCTTCTTGTCAGCCTCCTACTTGTAACCAATTGCCATGTTTAACCACCCTACCTACGCAAACCGTTGCTTGGCTAAGTACGCTTCGCTCAGCCCTCTTATAGCATTGTTAGTTGCAGGTGAAGATTGAAGATGCTTGCTTCATGTTGAAGTTTGGTTGGGTTATATCACACTATATAAATGCTTAAAAACGAAATCATCTATATACTGGCAGGGTGGAAGGCTAAGCCTTTTGCTTGGTGTTTTGTTCCACTCATGCTGTTAGGAACCGTATAAACCGGTGTTATGTTCCTTGATTATGCGTTCCTAACACGGTTGGGGTGTATGGGACCCCCTTGATAAACCGCTAAGTGCTAAGTCTTTTCCAGCAAGTCCCAACATTTGGTACTATTTGCCTCATAATAACAACTTAATTAATTAATTAAATTTGCATAGAGGGTCGCTCCCTCGAGGATCCTTTATTTCTACATAGCAGGGGGGGCCAGTGCCGATGGTGTTGGTCCCAAACGGGGAACCTGCGGGAACCACCACGGGGAAACTCGAGGTTTGGGTCCTGTAGCTTGTCCCATCCGGTCGTGGCCTGAGACGAGATACGCGCGGCTACTATCAGGGTGTCGGCACGCCGGGAGGATTTGCTGGATTAGCCTTACCTTAGTTCGGTTTAACTTGAGCACGGGATTCCGAGAATACTCGGGTCTTCCCAACTATGGAGTTGCGACTCCGCGGATCGTGGGCTTGTAATGGGTCAAGTTGGAACACCCCTGCAGGGTTTGAACTTTCGAAAGCCGTGCCCGCGGTTATGTGGCAGATGGGAGCTTGTTAATTCCGGTTGTAGATAACTTGACACAATGTTTCCAATACACTACCAGCGTGTGTACCGTGACTGTCAATTTCCGAATAGGGATTCGGGAGTTGAACACGGTGGGGTTATGTTTGACCGGCTTTAGCTAGGATCACTTCGTGATCATCTTTCGATCGATGCTCTTCTCTTCTCGCTCTCTATTACGTAAGTTAGTGCTAGTTGCTGCTGCAGACTCTTGTTTGTTCCTTCACCTCTCGTTCTTTCTTCAGCCTTGTCCTCACCCAAGGCTTAAATAGTCTTGTTACCCGGGAACGGGATTGCTGAGTCCTCTGTGGCTCACAGTTACTTCACCACACCAGATGCAGGTTCAGCCGAGCTCGATGCAGGAGTTGGATCAGTTCTTCACCAGGAGTTCGTTGAAGAGTGTGGCCGTTTGCTTGTGATGTTTCGATGTTCAGTAGTGGTTTCTACTAGGATTCGATCTTGGCCTGTGGCTTTATGTTGTTTTGGTATCTTTCTTTTGGTTCTTCACCCGTAGTCGGGTTGTGATGTATTGTGTGATGTTTGCTTATGTAATGTATTGTGTGAAGTGGCGAGTGTAAGCCAACTATCTCCTTTTGCAATTTAATCCCTCTTTTACATGAGTCGTGCAAAGATACCAAACTTGAGATCATTCTAGGATGGATTTATGCCTTTAAGTCGTGCCTCGACACGTAGGAGGTATACCTCCATCCTGGGCATTACAAGTTGGTATCAGAGCCTTCTCCGACCTAGAAGCCCCCACTGTTTGATCGAATCGTTGACGGTTGAGTCTAGGCACACACTGGAAAACTTTTTGAGTCCTATATATATATATATCGGAGAGTAGGATTTTCTTTGCTTCTCATCCCCTTTCTCTCTGGTGAGGACTCCTGACGATTACTCTTTTCTCTTCTACTTTCAAAAATTGCACTAAATTTTTTTTTTAGGATCTCGCGAGTATTCTGGGATTGTTTCGATGTTCTTGTGACAAGGATATTGTTCTCGATGCCTCCTGTTACCGAGGAGTTGAGCTTCGGGGTATCATTGACACAAGCATATCGCGGCAGTACTAAATACTTAAGACGGCCGACATCGAAAATCTCTCCTATACGGCCAGTGGCAAGATAACCCCGACATCACCCAGTACTGGGGAGGTAGTTCGAGAGTATTGCCATAGCTTGTTATAGTGGATGCGTTTTCGAAGGTCCGAGGTAAACAGTTTCCGAGAAAGACTGGTTATGTGTTGAAGGATGGATACACCTGGATGTAGGTTTAGAGTTGATTGCGCGGTGCTTCCCGTGTATCCCCAACACCTGATTGCATAACTGGAAACTTTCGGAAATCTATAGGTGGGTTCATCTAGTAGTTCTAGGCATTCTTCCAACGGATGCTCGATATGAAGTTTGGGGTTCTACATTGAGTGAAGTGGTTTTATGGACTTGTTCTGATCGGGAGTTGCATCTTAAAGGGTCCTTGGCTATGCTGATCCGGGGATTGCAAAACCCTTTTGTAACATGTTCCATGAGCTTTCAGCACGAAGATGTCGAACGAAGCTTCTATCTTGTGTTTGTTCTATCTGATCCTTGTTCCTTTTATTTTACCTTTTGTTCTCCAAGTGGCTTCTCGTCGAGTTGATGTACCTGCGGAATTCATTCGTTCAATTCTTTGCTCGGATGATATTGTGAAGATCATGCTGCACATCTCCCTTTGTTTTTGTCTTGATTCTGGTACTGAGTTGCTTCGATGTCAAATGTTGATTCCATACCTTTCCTAATCGGTATTCTCATATTTCTATGGGAGTGCAGATCCTTCTTGATCATTAAGATGGTCATGTTAATCCTTTTCAACCGGTGTGCCTTCTCTTCAAGTTATTCCATACGGACGTCGTTGTGAAATCTGACGATTTGTCTGTTTCATTCATCCCAAGTTGTCTTTTCTTTTCCCCACCCTCCCTCCCTTTTCTTCTTGGAGCCAGAAATTCTCAAATGAAGTATCCATTTTATTCATGTGATATTTCTTCATTCTTTTCCTCTCTTGCTATTCTTATCCGGAGTGCTGAAGATTCATAATTCCATTCTTAACCCGTTCAAATTATTTTGAGGATTGTCATCTATTCAAGCCATTTAATTCAACCGGTGCATTATCTCTTAAGCAATCTTTTCCAACGGTGGTTTCTTTAGTGGGCCCTAACCCACAGGTCTTTTCCAGGATCTTACCTGACTCTTCTATTTTCTGGAGTTATACTCAAATTCTTTTAAAGTGTGACGTAAGAATAATTTCCATCAGTCACATGCCTTCTTCAAGTTTACTTTCAAATTCTTTTTCATCATTGGTTCAATCTTCCAATTCTTCAACCCGGAGTGCTCATCAATTCTTATGGCATTTCTCGTCTTCATCCTCAACATTTGAAGACCGGAGAAGAGTTTCTCTTAAATCTTGACCCGTCTTCTTGAAGTTTCGTGGTTCTAGCTTCATGCCATCCTCATTATTGTTCAGATTGTGAGGAATTCTTTTATACCATCCGAAGCTTTTCGGGTATTCTTTCCATTGTGATCCTCCGAAGGCCATCATTTCAGAAGATTTCTTCGTTCTCAGTTTTCAACTTCGCCCTCCCAAATATTCTTCATTGATGTCTCTTCGTTCGTCTCTATATTTTTTTACGGTGGTTCTCTCAAGTTTACTCTTCCGTTGTTATCGTTTTAATTCATTTGTTCTTTTCACAATCCTACCGGTGGTTCGTTGAAGACCTTTCTCAAGCTTGTTCTAGATCTCTCTTTAATTCTTTCCAACGAGAATAAGTAGTATGCCAAATCCTTGGTTGTCATCAATTTAAATTGGTGAAGGAGATGCATAACATAATTCTTATTCTTATTCCTTCAAGGTGATTTAATCTCTATTTTCCGGAGCTTGTTCATCATATCATATTCTCAGTTCTAAATTCTTCATCCTGTTTTTCCGGAGTTCCAAGTTATTTAATTATATTGTTTCAACCTTCATCTAATTCATCGCAGGCCTTGAATCTTATTCTTTTCATCTTTCACTTCTCATGCTGTCATTACCGGAGTTCTCATGGTGGTTCATCATGTTTTAATTCATCCTTGAAGTCTTCATCAAGATTTTGTTGGAGCTCAAGCATTCTTCATCATACTTTCCAATTGCAATTCTTTCTACCTTATCTTTTCAGATGGTGTTATGTCATTTTGACAATTCCTTCATGTTTCATGATTCACGAGTTATCAAGAATGAGAGATTTAAAACCATCATTTTCTTTGTTCAAGAGATCTTTCCAACCATTCAATTTATTCATTGGAGTTATCTTGGGTTCTATTTCACCTAAAAGCTTTCCCTAAGGATTGTTGCTAATTATGGTGCTTATAAATGACCCAAGTTCTTCATTTTTCATTCCGGTGAATTAAGTTTATCGTCTCCTTGTTGTTCTCAATCCAAGCAATGTTTCCGTCAGTGGCTGGTTGTCACCTCATAATTTTGAGATGTTTGCCATAAGCCCACATCAAGCTTATTCTTCTCGTTTTTGAAATTCCAACAACTCCGTTCAACCCTTCTTCGTAAGGATGCTCTTTCAAATTTAATTTTGAGAGAAGTTGTCTTTTCTTCTCCGTTCTTTTCTTTCCAACGATCTTGCATCTATTCTTTCGTTCCGGAGGCCTTGTGATATTGCTCTCTTTAACCATCATCTTGTTTTCTTTTCAAGATCATGTTCTTTCCTTGTTTATCTTTTAACCGGAGTGTTCTATTCTTCATTTACGTTCCATCATCTTATATAGTTTTGCCTCTCTTTTCAACCGGAGTGCTGTCTGAATCTTTCTTTCCCCTTGTGCCATTCTTTTAATTGTTTCGGAGGCAATATGTTGCTGTTTTCATCAAGTATCATTCCATCTCCTCAAGTTCTTGTTCAATTCCTTCCATTTTCAGACGGAGTGCTGTCCTGTCATTCGTAGTCCTTGGCTATACCATTGCAGTTTCATATTCTTTTGGTCCGTGAGCTCTTGTTTAATGTCTTTCAACCTTCAAGGTTCTCATAATGCTCATAGTTACTCTTTTCTAACGGAGTGCACTTAACTTCGTTCATCTCCGTTGCATTCTTTCTTTCAACTTGTTTAACCTCTCAAGGTTCCTGGTTTCACTCGTCTGTCGAAGAAGCAACTTTGTTTTACCTCTTCCTCTTCCTCTTTCGTTTTTACCCGGTGATATCTCTAGGATCTCGGGTCGAGATCCTCTGTTAGTGTGGGAGAGTTGTGACGCCCGAGACCGACGTCCCAGAAGATTCCAGAAGCTTCCAGAAGATTCCAGATGTTCCGGGTTGCCCGTGTGTTCTTTGTGCTTGTGTTATTTATTTTTTGCATTGCATCATGTCATCATGCCATCATGTCATATTTTATTTTGCATCTCAACCTAAATAAACCGTGTGGACCTTCGGTCCATTTAAATCGAGGGAAGATTGTCTTCTCTTTAAAACATATAAAAGCCTCCTAATAATTATGGAGCTATATTAATAATCATTCCATTCCTCGGAATTACTCAAACACACTTGCATAATTCCCCATTGTCTTTTCCACTTCGAGTTTCTACTTCTAATCCTTCCCTTTATTCTTTTCCGTTATTTTCGAGGCTCCTCCAAAATTCCGGACATTTTTGGACACTTCAATAATCTCGTCTTAGTTCAAACCTATTTGAATTATAGTCAAATATGTTTGAATTATTTTTCCGTTCATGCCTTTCTTATTTTTCTCCGGTCGTGCTCATTTTTACGAGCCCGAGAAAAATTAACCTTTGTGCTATTTTTTTTCCTAACCTCCCTCTTCTTTCTTTTATTCTCTCTTTTGATTTATGCTAAAAGGGAAATAGAAAGGAGAGCAGCCCAGCAGCCTTCCCTCCTGCGGCCCAGCCGACTTCCTTCCCTCCAGCCTCCTTTTTCTCAGCTGGCCCTTCTAGTTTTGGCCCAAACCTCCTCTCCTAGGCCCAACCGCAGCGCCCTCAAACCCTAGTGGCAGCCGATCCCCAGCGCTCCTCTCCCCTCGTCCCTCTCCCGCAGCCTCCGCCGCCAGGCTTCGTCCCGCACCCCTCGTTTCCCCTTTTCCCTCGCTCACCTCTCTGCCCGCACCCCAGTTCTCCCGCATCGCCCGAACCCTCCTCCCTCGTTCGATCTTCCCTCTCTCCCGACCGCCTCCCTCTCCATCCCGTCGCCTCCTCGCGCCCAGGCAGACCAGGCTCCCTCGCCTCTGGCCCGTCGCCTTCCAGGCCGCGCCTCTTCTCCAGGAAGAAGCGGCCGCCGCGACGTTCTCCTCCGCGGCCCCTCCGCGCCGTCCTTCTCCCCGCCGGTCAGCGCCAGGAGGCTCGACGCGCTCGTCCTCCCCGTCTTCACCAGGCCGGCCGCGGGGATCCCCTCCTCCCTGGCTGCCCTTCTCCGCCCGGCGCGGTTCTCCCTCTGCGCCAGATCGCCGCGGCCCTCCAGGGCCTCGCCTCGCCGGGTTCTCGCCTCGCCGTGGCGCCACTCTCTCGGCCAGGTTCCGTCCCGAGGCCCCAGCGCCTTCGGCCAGGCCAGCGGCCGCAACCAGCAGCGCGCCCGCGCCCCTGCGATTCCATCGCCTCTCCAGCGCCAGGCCATCGCCTCTCCCGCGCCCGACGGCCTCCCTCCGTCTCCATCCTCCTTGCTGCCGCCGCCATGGAGTTCCGCGGATCCTCCTCTGCCCGTCCAGTGCGCCCGGCCTCCTCCTCCCGTGGAAAGGAGCTGCTGCCGTGGCCTCGTCTCAGTGCTGTCCCTGTTGTGTTTGCTCCTGTTTTGCGATTGTTGTGTTGCCTTGCTGTAATTTTTGGACAGATGACCGTCTACGGAAAACGAGCTCCGTGTACATCTACGACCCCGTGTACAACTACGACATGAACGACCGAACGAATCAACGACCTTATGACAAGTACCACGACACGATGACGGATGAACATCTACAAACGTGTACCACGACGACCGAGTACATCTACGGCCCGAACGTCTACCGTCGCCCGAACGACTACCGTCGCCCGAACATCTACTTCCTCTTCGGCCGTGAACCACTACTTCCTCTACGAGTTGCGAGAACGACTACTTCCTCTACTTCCACTACACCCCGTGAACGGCTACTTCCTCTTCGGAACGAGAACGACTTCTTCCTCTACGTCTCGAACCGCCCCGAAACGCACGCTTCGAAGGTATAACCCCGTCGATGACCCGTGGATGCATGCTTGTTGTGTTGTATGAAGTGTCTCCCGTGTCTGTTTCGTCCCTTTTGTTGTTCCTCGGTTGCCTCGTCACCGACTCGTGGGAACCCGGTAACGGGATCGCCCCACCTTTCATCTCGTTTGACTCACCCATGCCATCTTACCTTTTTCACCGGTCTCGCAACGAGTTACCGGAACCGAGATGTTGCGTTGCTTCATTTTCGGATCGTTGCCGTGGCACCCTTTCATTCCACCACGGTGACAATACTTCATGTCTTCCTCTTAAGTCAACCCTTTTAATAAAAAAATGCATAAACTTGTTCATGTCATCCGCATCATGTTAACAACACTAAATGCTTAATTGTTGTTGCTTTATAATTATTAAACATGCTCATGGGGATTTTCCGGATATGTTGTTGTTTCTTCCGGCCTCATTTAAAATGCCTAAATAGTGTAGTTTCTTTATGCTTCACCTCTTGCCATGTTAAAACCCTTTTAATCTTGTCTTGTGAATAATGAGAGTTAACTAAATAATTAAATGTGGTGTTTCGTCAATATGCAACTCGTTGCATATTGAGCTCCACTTAACTTGTAGTGTTGTTTGTGCACTTTGCCATGCCATGCATAATTAAACCGGACATGCATCATGCTTGCTTGTGCATCGTATGCCATGTTTATGATATGTGTGTTTACCGTGTTGTTTCTTTCTTTCCGGTTGCTTCTCTTGTTAGCTTCGGTTTCGTTCCGGAGTTGTGAGGTTCCGCTCGACTGTTGCTCCGTCTTCTTCTTGGATCCGTTCTTCTCCCTTGTGGAATCCCAGGCAAGATGACCGAACCCGGATACCATTACTATTTTAGCCTCTTGCTAGAAGTCTCGATCTATAGTTTTGCCTCGATGCCCATGTTCTTCTTGTCAGCCTCCTACTTGTAACCAATTGCCATGTTTAACCACCCTACCTACGCAAACCGTTGCTTGGCTAAGTACGCTTCGCTCAGCCCTCTTATAGCATTGTTAGTTGCAGGTGAAGATTGAAGATGCTTGCTTCATGTTGAAGTTTGGTTGGGTTATATCACACTATATAAATGCTTAAAAACGAAATCATCTATATACTGGCAGGGTGGAAGGCTAAGCCTTTTGCTTGGTGTTTTGTTCCACTCATGCTGTTAGGAACCGTATAAACCGGTGTTATGTTCCTTGATTATGCGTTCCTAACACGGTTGGGGTGTATGGGACCCCCTTGATAAACCGCTAAGTGCTAAGTCTTTTCCAGCAAGTCCCAACATTTGGTACTATTTGCCTCATAATAACAACTTAATTAATTAATTAAATTTGCATAGAGGGTCGCTCCCTCGAGGATCCTTTATTTCTACATAGCAGGGGGGGGCCAGTGCCGATGGTGTTGGTCCCAAACGGGGAGTCTGCGGGAACCACCACGGGGAAACTCGAGGTTTGGGTCCTGTAGAATCACCCATCCGGTCGTGTCCTGAGACCTAGATACGCGCGGCTACTATCAGGGTGTCGACACGCCTGGAGGATTTGCTGGATTAGCCTTACCTTAGTTCGGTTTAACTTGAGCACGGGATTCCGAGAATACTCGGGTCTTCCCAACTATGGAGTTGCGACTCCGCGGATCGTGGGCTTGTAATGGGTCAAGTTGGAACACCCCTGCAGGGTTTGAACTTTCGAAAGCCGTGCCCGCGGTTATGTGGCAGATGGGAGCTTGTTAATTCCGGTTGTAGATAACTTGACACAATGTTTCCAATACACTACCAGCGTGTGTACCGTGACTGTCAATTTCCGAATAGGGATTCGGGAGTTGAACACGGTGGGGTTATGTTTGACCGGCTTTAGCTAGGATCACTTCGTGATCATCTTTCGATCGATGCTCTTCTCTTCTCGCTCTCTATTACGTAAGTTAGTGCTAGTTGCTGCTGCAGACTCTTGTTTGTTCCTTCACCTCTCGTTCTTTCTTCAGCCTTGTCCTCACCCAAGGCTTAAATAGTCTTGTTACCCGGGAACGGGATTGCTGAGTCCTCTGTGGCTCACAGTTACTTCACCACACCAGATGCAGGTTCAGCCGAGCTCGATGCAGGAGTTGGATCAGTTCTTCACCAGGAGTTCGTTGAAGAGTGTGGCCGTTTGCTTGTGACGTTTCGATGTTCAGTAGTGGTTTCTACTAGGATTCGATCTTGGCCTGTGGCTTTATGTTGTTTTGGTATCTTTCTTTTGGTTCTTCACCCGTAGTCGGGTTGTGATGTTTTGTGTGATGTTTGCTTATGTAATGTATTGTGTGAAGTGGCGAGTGTAAGCCAACTATCTCCTTTTGCAATTTAATCCCTCTTTTACATGAGTCGTGCAAAGATACCAAACTTGAGATCATTCTAGGATGGATTTATGCCTTTAAGTCGTGCCTCGACACGTAGGAGGTATAACTCCATCCTGGGCATTACAGGGTGGAACCCTATGTGGCCGATCTTTCACGAAATGGAGGGGATCCCACGATGAACACGAAGAACACAAAGGGAAATCACGAGGGAAACACTCAAGAACAAGTCCAATCACACTTCCACTAGACAATCAAACACACAAGATCACAAGATACATGAACAACAAAGGGAAAGATATATGGGTAGAGTTCATCTCCAAGAGGAGGCCTTGAATCCGTGAAGGATCTTCCCGTTAGGGGTCTTGAATCCAGTGTGGATCTTCTCCGTAGAGGGGCCGCGGTCACTCGTAGGAGTAGAACCACATAGATGAGCAAATCTCTAGTCTAAAATGAGCTATCACATTTGCTAACCCTAAAATGGTGGAGGTGGAGGAGTATATATAGTCTAGGGTCATGAAGGGGTAAGTGAGGGGCGAAACGGGTACATGGGCATCGGCCCGGATACATGCACGCAGGCAAGGCCGGATGTCCGGGCTGGCAGCCGGATGTCCGGGGCTTCGGGGCGAGCCGGATGTCCGAGGTTACGGCCGGATGTCCGGGCTGGCTCGGTCCAGCTTCTGTGAAGGAGGGCCCGGATTTCCGGGAGGAGTGCCGGATGTCCGGCTGTTGCGGAAGCGCCGGATGTCCGGCCTTTGGCCCGGATGTCCGGCCGCTATAGTATCAGCAGCTCCGTCTTCTTCCGTCTTCTCTTCCAAGCTTCCCTCGCAGATGGTGTAGGTGATCCTTGGCGCTTGCACTCCTCCTCGCCATCCTTGAAGCTCCGACAATACCTATGCATGCACACGAGAGGAGTGTCAAGTAGTATACCATCCTCGAAGGGGTCAAGTGAACACGTGTAAAGGAGATGATTCACCTTTATGTATGAGAAATCGAGGTCACACGTGTCACTTCCCAAGCAGACTCTTGACATGGTGATGTCCATAGGATACACCGTATCATCCCCTCCCCCTTGGAAAAGATCCGACCTCGGATCGAAAACCAAATCACCATGGGAAAGAGATGGCGTCGTCGTGTAGATGTGGACCATCACGAAGTGTTCATCATCTTGAAGCTCAACATGGGCACTCTCCAATGTCTCTCCGTCTAGTGATTCCTTCAAAAGGAGCAAAGACAACAAACACTTGGAAAAACAAATGTGGTTAGCGTTAGTGCAAAACCAAACATTCAAGAGGTGATTTACCCAACAAGTGTTGTCATCAAGCATAGCATAGGGTGTGACAAAGGTTTGTGGCATGGCATTTAAGCACATCAATTGAGCACAATCAAGGTCATCATGGAAACAAGCATGTAAATGTGAGGTAGAGATGCACATATGTGTGTCAAGAGAATAAGCATCTACCTCATGGTCATAGCAAGCATGCATAAAGCGCTCCATGAAAGGTCTATGGTAGGCATAAGAATCATTCACAACACCATGTAAAATGAAGTGTCTAAACACATGGGTCACGTGCAAGACAATCCAAGCATAATGTGCATAGGGTGTAGTGAAGATAGTATGGAACTCAACACAATAGAAAGAGCAATTGTTCAACATGTGTGAGGCCATCAAGTCAATCATGTGAAAAGCAATGGGACATGGCATATGTGAAGAGATGATATTGTTGCAACCAAGCATAGGATAGGGACAAGTAATCCACAAGTCGGAGGCAACACACAAGGCATATATATCATGAAGCATGGCAATGTGGCAATGGCAAGTCAAATCAAGATCTCTAACATGTGTGCAAATAAGTCTCATGGTGCAAGCAACACAAGTAGTGTGATCCATAATATCCATGCTCATGGTTTTGGGTGTCTCGAAAGAGAAGGATATCACCTTGAAAGTGTGTCCTTGTGCATTCTTCACAATGCCGAAGCACAAGCAAGTGCGGTGTAGAAGCGTCGTTGTAGAAAGGGGTTCGCTCTCAAGAGCTCGAATGGCCAACTCACGTGAAGTGGAAGTCGACACATATTCCAAGTATCCTACACATGCACACAACAAAAGGAAGAACGTATGTGCATGGTAGATAAACACATCATCCATCATGATGGTTCTCTTCTCTTGCACATAACCATTAGGAGCAAAAGTGCATGAATAATATGATGCAACAATAGCTATATTCATGGCACTAGGCATATGGTGCAAGGAGGTAAGACAAGCATGCTTCACAAGAATGATGACATAATCTCCAAATAAATGAGAGAATGCTATGGGGGCAATCTCATTGGCAAGACTAAAACAAGCAAGATCAATCATGTGCAAAGCATGGCAATGGTTGACATCAACCGCATGAAAGGAGCAAGTATGAATCATCGGTGATGCAACATAAGCAAGCATATCAATCATGTCGTGCAAACTAGTGGAGCAAAGATGCAACACACTAGATGAGTTCATAGCAATCATGTCATGTGAGCAAATAGTGGATATAAGCAATGCACATGACATATCGCAAGCACGGTCACAAATCAAGATCAAAGCATCATAATAGGCATGGTGTGCAAAGGAATCATGGCAATAACAAGTGATATCTCCACCAAGCTTGCAAATACACATACAAGTATGAGAATCAATCATCATGTGTAATGCAAAGCATGGGTCACAAATGCATGGCAAAGGCATATAAATAAGCATATCATGCAAAGTGAACATGGCAAGAGGGGCATAAAAGATATAATGGACAATAACCCATAACCATGTGAGGGCCATGTAGAAGAAATGCGCGAAGTCTTTGCACGAAGGGATCGGTTGGAAGGATAATCCATGTACTCCCAAGTCGTCGTTGCTCTCTAGAGCTCGTTTCGTCAACTCGTGCTCTTGCGAGGTTGACGAGTAAGTATGGGTACCTACACAAAAGAGACACAAACCAAAGAAATTGTGCGCGTGGTAAATGTACACATCATCCATCATGATGTGTATGTGCACGTATGAGTTAGCACAAGATAAGCATTGCTCAAAGAAATTTGATGCATGGTATAAGAACATGTCATCCATCATGAATGAATAGTTATTGTGTATAGCATGATGTGGATGCAAATTGAGCATACAAGTATGGGGATCATGCAATGGATAGGATGGACCAAAATCTCCTAAAATGTATGAGGAAACTATGGGGGTCTCCTCATGAGCAATATTGAAAACATCATGTGGAGAAAAAGGACAACATCCAAAACAATGCATATCGGAAGCTAGGTGTTCATGGCATGGCATATGATGGATATGATGCAAAGGAAGCATGTCAATATCATCACAAGAAAAACAAATGCCAATAACCATGGGCTTGTCATCTATGCCATATGTGCAAATTGGGTTTATCTTAATGGCATATGCATAGTTACTACGAAGAGATTGCAAATAGGACATACTATAGATCTCATGCATAGCATATGACAAGTCAAGAGGATTGTCAAACATGATGTGACCGAGAGAATTATCACATGAAATCCTATGCAACATGGCATCACAACTAATAGACTCCACATGGCAATCATCAAACTCATCATAAATGGGTAAATCATCGCATGGGGCAATCATACTAGCATGAAGCATGGCAATAGGTGGATCAACATCATGCAAGCAATCAATGTCAACATAGTCCACTAGTGGGACGAGAGCATCACCTTCACCTTTGTTACCTTTTTCATTCCACTCATGTGGTGTAGGTGAGGTGGTAAAGACCAAATGGTGGTCATCATCTTCATCTTGATGGAACCATGTGGGAGGTGCATAATATTCCACCATGGCCATCGTCTTGTCCAATGGAAGGACGAAGTCGTCGAGGATCGGCACGTCATCAAATGTGGGACCTAGCACCGAATGAGAAGACACAATAGAGGTAGAGGTCAAGTCGTTAGTGTTGAAAGTGGCCTCACATGACCTATCAACTATCTCACTCTCTCTATGTGGTGGCTCACTCACTCCCTCAAGGTAGGTGCACTCAAGCTCGCATATGGTGGAGTCACTCATCTCACTCAAGTGGTGGGGGTTGTGGCTCTCCTCACATGGGAATTGGGGCAGCTCATCATATATGGGGCTGGTGGTGAACTCACTCTCACTCTCAATATGGTGGCACAAGTCACTCAAGTCATCATACGTCGCCGTGGTCGAAGGGAAAATCCCATGCTCAACCATCTCCTCATTGTCGTCGTGGATGAAGGCCGAAGATGGCACAGCATCACTCTCGCCTCCAAAGATGGAAGCATCAACCTTGCTCGTCACCATGTCGTTCGCCTCCAAAGCGTGGTCCTCGAATGGCTCCGTAGTCGTAGTCGTCGCCGCACCGTCTTGAAAAAGAGTCGAAGTAGACTCGGCATCATCAATGCCACAAAGAGGGATGGCGATGAAGTCGAACTTGGGAACGTCGTCTTGGAGCTCGTCGGGCTTGGACATCATGGTGGTACTAGCCTCATGCTCGCCATCTTGGAGCTTGGTCTTCGAGAAGTGTGCTTGCGGTGGAGAAGCCTTGGCCTTCATAAGTTCTTGTTCCGCCTTGAGAGCACCAATGTAGTTGTCGTCGAGGGACTTGTAGTTCTCGAAGAAGATAGTCTTGTAGACGTCATTGTGCAATCCCATCATGAAGTGGAGCTTCATTGAAATGGGGTCGTCCACGCCGGCTCGTTGCAAGACCATCTTCATCTCCTTGAAGTACTTGTCGATGGACTTGGATCCTTGAATGGTGTTCTCCAATTGGCGTAGAAGTTGTTCCGTGTAGGTGGAAGGCACGAACTCTTGTCGCATGGCTTTCTTCGTCTTGGGCCAAGTCACGTTGAAGCTCGTCGAAGTTGTGTGAAGCCACCATGTTGACGCGTTGTCGCGGAAGTTTCTTGTGGCGCACTTCACTTGATCTTCGTAGGGAACTTGATGTAGCGTGAGGTAGTCGTCCATCTTGCGCTCCCACTCGAGATACTCCTCGGGGTCTTGAGTCCCAAAGAAAGGAATCTCATGGTCGTTGTTGTCGAGGTCGTAGTAGCTCGTGGAAGTCGCGGACTTGAGCTTGGGGAGCTTCTCTTGATCATAAGCTTGAGGTTCTTGTGGGCGAAGATGCCGCATGTCCAAAGGCGAAGATGCCTTGAAGTCGCTTGGCGAAGATGCCAAGGTGTACGGTGAAGTCATTGAGCGGTTGTTGGTGTTGAGCTCTTGACCTTCACGTTCTTGTCGTTGATGGTGTCGATGCCGATGAGATCTTGCCGGAGATGGTAGCTCGGAAGGATGTGCACTAGAGCGTCTTCTCGAAGATGAGGGAGACCTCTTGCGGTTTTTGAGGAGGGCTTTGAGCTCCTTCATTTGAGCATCCATGTTGGCACACAAGTTGTTCGTCATGGCATCGAACTTGTCGTTGTTGTTGTAGACCGAAGTAGATGAAATGCTTTTCCTATCCATCACAAGACTCGAGCAAAGGTGAGTAGGAGATGAGATAAACAATACCAAGTTACCTTTTCCGAATGTTGATGATGTATCCCGTTTCACTCAATGTGAAATGAAAGAATAGTGGAATTGGTACCGGACTTGTTCACTCACACCTATCAAGTAAAGCTTATGGTGGAGCTCGGTGAGGATAGTGGCACAAAAATTTGATGCAAAATGTTAACAAGAGTCAATAAAGTTGAAAAAGATTCACAAATTCGCAAGTGAAACAAGTAGACCAATAGCAATATGTGGCACACGGAAACACATACACGGATAGATAGATGGGGTCGTGCAACCAAGGAATGAGCACAAAATGTGGAGTCCACGGAAAATGCTCGTGTTGCACAACTCAAGAGAGACGCTAGCACGATTGCTCTATAGGCGGATACGACACTTGTGCACAACCTATAAGATGCAAATGTATGGAACGACTTCTATCCCAAGTATGCTATATGTATAGTATTCCGGTGGTATGATCCAAAATGATCAAGTATGATATCATATGATGTGATGCTATGGCTCTTGCTTACAAGCTTCTTTGTCTTTCTCTTTTTGCTTAAAAGCTTATTCTTTCTCTCTTTTTTTTTTGTATATGTGGCCACGATGCACAAACCAAGATAGCAATTGTGTATATGCGGGAACAATCTTGTGACACAAGGGGTGATATGATGATACCAAGATGATATGGTATGTATGCAATGGAAGGCGGATCGATGATCACTAATGTGCACAAGTAACGTTGCCGGCAATACTCAAAGGCTAGTCTCGATAGGCAAGTGACGCAAAATGGGCTAGGGGTTAACAATGCAATTGCAAGGGGAATATACAAGGATGTCGTTGAAGTTACCGTCCGTGTCGATGATGAGAGGTGGTGCTCTTGATGTAGAACCGTTCCTAATTAGCCGAAACACCTTAGGAAACGGAAAAACCACAACTCAAAATCTCAAGGACAAATATCAAATGGTGGTAGCGGCAATGCCGTGGTGGTTGCGGAAGTGGAATGATGGGCTATACACGATGTCGGAGTTGAAGTCACGGTCCCTAAGTAGCCGAAACACCTTAGGAGACACAAGCCACAACTCAAACAAGCTTGAACAAAAATTTGGTTAAGTTGGGTTGGCTATGTATGGTGGACTAGGCTATGCGGAAGTGGTGGTGGTGGTTGATGAAGAAGCAATGTTCCCTAAGTAGCCTAAACACCTTAGGAGACTCAAATCACTACTCAAGCAACCACAAATGCTATGGGGGACAAAATGGTTAGGTTGCGGAAGTCGGTGGTGGTTATGCGGATGATATGGTGGAAGCCCTAGGCAAAGATGCCAAAATCCACAAAATATTATGGAGTCAAATGATTATGGTGCTATTTTTTTGTTATGGGGGATGTCAAGAGCTTTAAAACGAGCTCCAGAACGTCGAAATCGGAGTTCGGATGAATTAGTTATGGACAAAACGGTGAAATGAAAAAGTCTGAAATTCCCAGGGGTCGGACATCCGGGGCCGGGGCCGGATTTCCGGGGCCTGATGTCCAGAACCGCGCGGGATTTTGCCCTCCAGGAGCCGGATGTCCGGCCGGGGACCCGGATGTCCGGCCTATGGCCCGGATGTACGGCCCGACGATTCCAGATCTGAATCGGGACTTCCAAACTCGTTTGTGGGCGGAATTTGATGATTTTGGGGGCAAAATTTGACGGATTTTGTGGAGGAAAGATGGGGAAACTTGGGGAAATGCTAGATCCACTTGAAACCAAGCAAATCCATGGATCAAAATCAACAAAACTTCATCAAACCAACAGATCACAAAATTTTTTGGGGCTATTTTTGGTGGGGAATTTTCGAATTTAGGGAAGAACACAACCTTGTCAACCTTCTTCTCTTCATCGAAGAAGATCTTGTCAACCTTCAATGCCCATTAGAGGTAGTCTTCGGGATCAATGCTTCCGGAAAACTTTGGCATGGTGAACTTAAGCTTGCCATAGCGATGCTCTTCATTGTTTCCTTGCCTATTGGGAAGGCGGTCTTGATTGGGACGATTAGCAATATCATGTTTCTCTTGTCGAAGTAGATGTCCATTGTCGTGGTGTACTTGCCGAGCTTGTGGTTCTTGTTGGGCTTGTTGCTCTTGTCACGCTTGAGGAGGAACTTCGTCTTGCATTCTTGCTTGGTGGCGCCTCTCTTGCATCTCATCGCGAAGGAAATCCTCTTCTTGATGAGTGTGTCGAGTGCGAGCTGCCACATTGCGATGTGCATCACGTAATGCTCGTTGCGCCTCAAGAGCTTGAGCTTCTCGACGTTGTTGTGCTTGACGATTAGCCTCGACATCTTGTTCTTCTTGGTATTGATGTGCTCGCTCTTGTTGTTGTTGGCGTAGTCGTTGCCGTTCTTGTGCTTGATCAAGTTTAGCTTGGTTTTGACGATGTTGACTCTCTTGCTCTTCAAATAGCTCTTGTGAACTCTTGTCATGAAGTGGATTCCGTTTTTCATGTCGAGCTTGACGTGCGGCTTGACGAAAAGTGTTTGATGTAGGTGTACATGAGCCTTCCGTGGAGTCGGCATGTAGACTTGAGCGGCTTCGTCTTTGAGAAGATGTGGAAGAAGAACGTCGATTGACTATCAAAGTTCATAGCTCGTCAAATTGTGTAGACATGTTGGTGTTGATAATGTCGAATTGCTCTCTTGTTCTTGCTTCAAATTGGCGTGCGTCCTCGGCGACTTGACCAATGTACTCGCGCATAGCTTCACTTTCTTGATGGAGAGCTCGTTGGACACCGAAGAGATGTAGTTTGGTGACGTAGTTGTTCGCTTCTTGCGGATCGTCAAGGATCGGGTTCAAAGATGTAATTGGCCTATCCATCATCACAAGCAAGTATGTGAGTGGGAGAAAGGAGAAGACAATAGCAAATGTACCTTAACCGAGGTTGAAAATGGATCAATGATCACTCAATAATGTAACCCGGAAATAGCACTATTGGTACCACTTCGTGTCGATTCTCACACCTACACAAGTAAAGCTTTGAGAGGAGCTTGGTTAGGATGGTGGGACAAATTCAATGCAATCGTCAAAGTGACTCAAAGATGTTGAAAATGGTTCAAAATTTGCTCATGCAACAAGTAGATCATTAGTAAAGTAGCACACGGAACACAAACACGAATAGATAAATGTGGTTGTGCAACCAAGGATGAGCGAAAATGTGGAATCCATGGAAAATGCTCGTGTTGCACAACACTAGAGAGACGCTAATCGATTGCTTAATAGGCGGATATGCACTTATGCACGACCTATAAGTAGCAAAACGTAACGACTGTCTATCACAAGTATACTATGAGTGTATGATGTGCCGATGCTTGAGCACAAGATGAAGTATTGCTATCTCATATGATCTCTTTTGATGCAAGGCGTATGATGCTATTTTCCTTTTGCTTATAAGCTTTGGTTGGCTCTTTTGCTTAAAAGCTTGTGAGCTCTTTCTTTGGGCACTTATGCATGCTTCTCGGATCAAGGTAGCTATTGTGTATGCGGATCACTCTTGTGGCACACGGAGATATGATGATATGGTATGCAATATCTATGACTATCACTAAGGTGCACAAGTGTCGTGGTCCGGCAATACTCAAATGGCTAGTCTCAATGGGAAAGCTACGCAAAGATGGTCCATAGGGTGATAATGCAATTGCAAGGTAGAATGAACAAGCTGTCGTCGAGTCTACCGTCCTTGCCAAAGTTGAGTGGTGGTGTTGTCGAAGTCTTGCCGTTCCAAGGTAGCCTAAACATCCAAGGAAACGGTGAAACCACAACTCAAGTATCCAAGGCAAAGGGAGACAAGAATGTCAAAATCGTAGCGGTTTAACGATGGTGGTTGCGGAAGTGGTGGTGGTATGAACGGGGGTAGATGGTAGCGGAAGGTGGGACAAAACTGAAGAAATTCAGTGTTGTCAGGGTACGTCGGACTTCCGGTAGGCGTCGGTCGTCCGGTCGTTTGGAAGGGGCCGGACGTCCGGTAAGTCCCGGAAATCCGGTAAAAGTTTCTGTAGGTGGGGTGCCGGTCGTCCGGTGTTTAGCGGACGTCCGGTGTCTCGAGAGGGGCCGGACGTCCGGTAAACCGTCGGTCGTCCGGTAGGCCTGGGCTAGGGCTCGTGGATCCTTGGACAAATTGGTCAAACTTGGCCGAATTTGCGGAGGAAAATCGGTGAAAAGGTGGGGAAAAGCTAGATCCACTCGTGGCACAGCAAATCCATGGAACAAATTCAACAAAATATTGCCAAATCAACAGATCACAAAAAAAATTGGGGCTATTTTTGTGGGGAACTTTCGAATTTGGGAAGAACACAGCAAAAACAAGCTAGAAAACAAGGTGTGGGGCTCCAATTTCGTGATCAACCTATGCTCATGATACCATAATATGATGTAGGGTGGAACCCTAATCGGCAGATCTTTCAAGAAAGGAGGTTATCCCACGATGAACACGGAGAACACAAGGAAGATACAGAGGAAAACACGAGGGGAAACACTCAAATCAACACAAAGACGGTCACACAGGTGCTAGATCCACGATACACATCAAGATACACGATCCATAGTCAACAATGGTGGTACAAAAGATAGTCTTCTCCCGGAGGAGGTCTTGGGTATCCCTTGGGTTCTTCACCGGTGTGGAGGCCTTGAATCCGAGGTGGATCTTCTCCGAAGAGGCCACAGTCTCGTAGGAGAGGAACCACAAAGGTCTATGATGAGCTATCTAAAAGCTGCCTCGAAAGGATGGAAGTCAACGAGTATATATTACATGGGATGACACCGTCGGGGCGGACGTCCACTGGTCACCGGACGTCCCGTGGCTCGGGAGGGACCGGACGTTCGGTAATCCTCAGAATTCCGCTAATTATGTTCTGTGGTCGGTGTCACGGACGTCCGGTGGCTTTCGGTCGTCCGGTCGTCTGGGAGTCGGCGGTCGTCCGGTGGGCGCCGGTCGTCCGGTGCCTGGAAGTGACTGGTCGTCCGGTGTGGGCCGGACGTCCGGTGCCTGTAGCATCTTCAGCCGTACTTCTTCTTGTTCCAAGCACTTGTCGATCTTGCCGTCTTGTCCGCTGTGCAGTGCTGTCCCGTGGCCTTCATCCAAGTACCTGAGTATGCACAGAGTTTCTGATGAGGGTAGAAGCCATGTCTCATGTGAATCGGAAAGATGTCGAGAGAGGAGTGAATTCACCTCGGTCTCGAGAGCTCTAGCACGGGCTCGAGTCATTGGTCCTTTGGGCACTTGGTGAGGCGATGGAGGGTCCATGGGGGTGAACTTTGGATGCTCCGCATCAACCTTATGTGCTATCAAACATCACAACATAACTGGGTGATCATAAATATGCTCTACAGGTGTCTCCGAAAGTATTCGTGGTGTTGGCATAGACCAAGACTAGGATTTGTCACTCCGAGTGTCAGAGAGGTATCTCTGGGCCCTCTCGGTAATGCACATCATAATAAGCCTTGCATGATGAGGACATGACTACCTTGGATACGACCAAAAATATTGCATACATGTATATTTGTAAGGTGATTTCTAATGCAAACTATGCAACAATTTATTTATGTCATCCAGGACAAAAATACTTCACAGACTTTTGTGCCATGTCTAATTCCAGGTGTATGGGACATTTGTACAATCCACATATGAAGATAAAGGAAAAAGAGAAGTTAAGGTGTTGTTCAAAAAGTTCTCTCACGTCACTTTCGGGCCAAGAGAAGATAGAGTCCAAGTCTCTCACGTTCTGTATCCAGATTCGGACTACACAGACATACCTGACTCAAAACGGCAAGAACTCCTTCATACGGACACCGAATTGGGTGTTTCTTTTTTGGTTAGAAACTAGATTCCGTACACTTTCCAAGCCAACTGGATTCTCCTTCAAATTCGTCCGGAGCGTTGAGATATCGACGAAACAATCTGACGCTGCAGTAGAATCCGAGTCAAACTACAAGTCCAAAGGTGTTGCATCACCTCCACTTGGGCCCATGAGACTTGTACGACCTAGGGTTAGTTTTAGGCTGCCTTGGGACATCTTTCCACCTCCTTGACCGCCACCCCTTGCTCCTATATAAGTAGATCCATCTAGTAGCTTTTTCTGTGGGGATTTGTTTAGTCAAAATTTAGCCATCGCAACTTCGTGTACTTCGTTTGTGTCCAACGACCAGACCAAGACCGCTTACGGATCCCCACCTTTATCAATACTTCATTTATATTTGCAATATTCAGATTGCTTTATCATATTCTTGCTTGTTCTTCTATTGCATGCAGGAATAGACCTTCGTGGTCAGGCTGATCGTGCTTCTGGCATTGTCAGTAACCCCTGGAGATTGGTTTAGCGATTGCTAAGGCGCAACGTCGTGCACGTTTGTAGTCGGATCGTCAAAGTCGTCTCCACCAAATCGATAGTTATCATCTCATCGAAAGATCGGGCCCCTCGCCTTTATCATTGCAAGCAAATGACTAATGATTTAGTCATGAGATGATGTATTACAGAACGAGTAAAGAGACTTGCCGGTAACGAGATTGAACTAGGTATTGAGATACCGACGATCGAATCTCGGGAATGTAACATACCGATGACAAAAGGAACAATGTATGTTGTTATGCAGTTTGACCGATAAAGATCTTCGTAGAATATGTAGGAGCCAATATGAGCATCCAGGTTCCGCTATTGGTTATTGACCGGAGACGAGTCTCGGTCATGTCTACATAGTTCTCAAACCCGTAGGGTCCGCACGCTTAACGTTTGATGACGATCAGTATTATGAGTTTATGAGTTTTGATGTACCGAAGGTAGTTCGGAGTCCCGGATGAGATCACGGACATGACGAGGTGTCTCGGAATGTCCGAGACGTAAAGATTGATATATTGGACGACTATATTCGGACACTGGAAGTGTTCCGTAAAGTTTCGGAATTAATCGGAGTACCGGGGGGGGGGGTTACCGGAACCCCTGGGGAAGCTATGGGCCTTAATGGGCTGTAGGAGAAAGAGGGAAGGAGGGCCGGGGCTGGGCCGCGCACCCCCCACCCCTTGGTCCAAATTGGACAAGGAAGGAGGGGGGGGGGGGGGGGCGGCGCCCCTTTCCTTCTCCTTCTCCCTCTCCTTCCTTTCCCCTTCTCCCTTTTGGTAGTTCCTACTTGGAATATTCCTAGTAGGATTGCACCTCCTAGGCGCGCCACTAGGGGCCGGCCGGCCTCTCCCCTTGCTCCTTTATATACGGGGGTAGGGAGGCACCCAAAGACACACAAGTTGAATTGTTTTAGCCGTGTGCGGTGCCCCCCTCCACATAAACACACCTCGTTCATACTGTCGCAGTGCTTAGGCGAAGCCCTGCGCCGGTAACTTCATCATATCCGTCACCACACCGTCGTGCTGACGAAACTCTCCCGTGAAGCTCAACTGGATCAAGAGCTCATGGGACGTCATCAAGCTGAACGTGTGCTGAACGCGGAGGTGCCGTACGTTCGGTTCTTGATCGGTTGGATCGCGAAGAAGTTCGACTACAAGAACCGCGTCACTTGATGCTTCTGCTCCCGGTCTACGAGGGTACGTAGACACACTCTCCCTCTCGTTGCTATGCATCTGGTAGATTGATCTTGCGTGATCGTAGGAAAATTTTAAAATACTACGTTCCCCCACAGTTGGTAGGTAAGTGTTTGTCGGCGGCTACTTGACTTGGAGACATTGGTCGTAGCAAAAATTCCTTGCCCTTCATCTTGAAGCTATAGTGATTGGTCTGTCCATTGTGTGTGACTCCACGATCATATTGCCATGGTCGTCCAAGAATAAGGTGGCACACGGACATGGGGATCACATCACACTCAAGAGTGTCCTCGTAGGCGCCTATCTTGAAGGAGACTTGCACGATGTGCTCGATTCGAAGAATTTCGGCGTCGTCAAGCCATTGGACCTTGTAGGGGTGAGGATGCTTCGTCTTGACCAAATGTAGCTTGTCGCATAGCTCTTCGCCTGCCAAGTTGTGACAACTTCCGCCATCGATGATAACCTTGACGAGCGTCCATTGATGCCGGCCTTGGTATGGAAGATATGACATATTTGGTCATCATCGTGTTGGTGTTGGAGTGTCAAGACCTTGGAGACAACAAGATTGGGACTTGAGTCATTGTTGCAAAACACTTGGTGGTCTTCTTCTTCATTCACTTGGCGATGCATAGCTACATGCTCAAGGGCTTCCATCTCATCGTCGCTCATTGAGTCATAAGATCCGTCATCATTGATGATCATGGTACGAACGGTCTGGCACTCAAATGACTTGTGGCCTCGCCCTTGGCACTTGAAACATTTGATGGAACTCGTCTTGGAGTTGTTCTCGGTTGGGGTTGTAGATGTTGACGCTCTTGGCTTGAAGTTGTTTGTAAAAGGTGGACGACTCGATGTAGTCGCATTCTTGTAGCTTGACTTGTCACCGAAGTTTGTAGATGGCTTGGTAGAGGTAGGAGGAGTAGCCGAAGTCGTTAAAGCTTGGTAGTAGGAGCCGAAGTTCTCTGAGGTGAACTTGGAGTACTTGTAGTCCTCTTGAACTTGTCGCTCTGCTTTGGTTGCTTGGTGTACTAGCTTGAGGAGATTGGTGTACGATTGAAAGTCCGCAACCTTCTTGATAGGATAGTTGAGTCCATTCAAGAATCTCGCCATTTTTGCTCTTCATCTTCCGTGATGTTGGCTCTTATCATGGCAATCTCCATCTCCTTGTAGTACTCTTCAACGGACTTGGTACCTTGCTTGAGGAGTTGTAGCTTCTTGAACAAGTCACGGTTGTAGTGTGTTGGCACAAAGCGTGCTCTCATGACTTCCTTCAGTTGAGCCCAAGTGGTGATAGGAGGTTCGCCTTTTGCTTCTCTTCTCTCTATGATTTGCTCCCACCATATGAGAACATAGTCTTGGAACTCAAGGGAGGCCATTGCAATCTTCTTTTCTTCATCGAAGTTGTGAAGGCAAAAGATCTTGTCAACCTGCAATGCCCATGAGAGGTAGTCTTCGGGATCAATGCTTCCAGAAAACTTTGGCATGGTGAACTTAAGCTTGCCATAGCGGTGCTCTTCATTGTTTCCTTGCCAATTGGGAGGGTGGTCTTGATTGGGATGATTGGCAATCTCATGTTGCTCTTGACGAAGTACATGTCCATTATCATGGTGTGCTTGTCGAGCTTGTGGTTCGTGTTGAGGTTGATGGTCTTGTCGCGCTTGAGGAGGAGCTTCTTCTTGCATTCTTGCTTGGTGGTGTCTCTCTTGCATCTCATCGCTAAGGAAATCCTCTTCTTGACGAGTGTGTCGGGTGCGAGCTGCCACATTGCGATGTGAATCACGTAATGCTCATTGCGCCTCAAGAGTTTGAGCTTCTCGATGTTGTTGTGCTTGACGATTAGCTTCGGCATCTTGTTCTTCTTGGTATTGACGTGCTCGCTCTTGTTGTTGTTGGCGTAGTCGTTGCCGTTCTTGTTGATATAGGTGACGGGCCCGATCTTTCCATGAGATGATAACTATCGATTTGGTGTAGACGACTTTGACGATCCGACTACAAACGTGCACGACGTTGCGCCTTAGCAACCGCTAAACCAATCTCCAGGGGTTACTGACAATGCGAGAAGCACGATCAGCCTGACCACGAAGGTCTATTCCTGCATGCAATCGAAGAGCAAGCAAGAATATGATAAAGCAATCTAAAACTAAACCTGGGTCGTACAAGGCTCATGGGCCCAAGTGGAGGTGATGCAACACCTTTGGACTTGTAGTTTGACTCAGATTCTGCTGCAGCGTCAGATTGTTTCATCGATATCTCAATGCTCCGGACGAATTTGAAGGTGAGTCCAATTGGGTTGGAAAGTGTACGAAATCTAGTTTCCAACAAAAAAAGAAACACCCAATTCGGAGCCCGTATGAAGGAGTTCTTGCCCTTTTGAGTCAGGTATATCTGTGCAGTCCGAATCTGGATGCAGAACGTGAGAGATTTGGACTCTATCTTCTCTTGGCCCAAAAGTGACGTGAGAGAACTTTTTGAACAACACCTAAACTTCTCTTTTTCCCTTATCTTCATATGTGGATTGTACAAATGTCCCATATACCTGGAATTAGTAATGGCACAAAAGTCTGTGAAGTATTTTTGTCCTGGATGACATAAATAAATTGTTGCATAGTTTGCATTAGACATAACCTCACCAATATACATGTATGCAATATTTTTGGTCGTGTCCAAGGTAGTCATGTCCTCATCATCCTCCCTTTCTTGAAAATAAAGCCGTCCTCGGCGTTGCTTAATCTGAAATGTGGGTAAGAAAATAGACAAGGTGTATATGTTGTATATGTATATGTCATCCATTTTTACTTCCCTTAATTTTCGCACATATGACACATGTATAGATGAGTAACTTTCGTAGTTCATTAAATATAAAGCCAAAATATTATCACAAGAAGTAGAAGGCATGAAAATATTGCAACTCAATTTGCACATATAAGTGAACCTCTTAATCGTTACAAAAGATTGGCAATGCTCATCATTAAACCATCCCAACCTTGATGAACCATCACCAAGATTAGAGGTCATATCAAAATGATTAAACATTGGCACAACTATTTTCACACGTATTTGATCCAAATCTGATTTATTCCCTGATTCAAATGGTTCTTTCGCATCAATAGTTAATTCAGTTGGTTCACTCACAATTGTTTGATCACATGGCAAAGTCAAATCACGAACATATTCCTCTAAAATAGTTGGTGTGATCAAAGTAGTGGATAGCTCATCGCATGGTTCATTTATATTGACAAGGCATTCATCATACTCATGTGGAGGTGGAAGATCGGTACCTTTGTCATTACCTCTTATGATCAACTCAGATGATGTAGGCACTGTCGGAGGTGTTGTGTCACATGGTGGAGGTGATGTAGTCCTCACAACAACGAATGTGTCTGTCATAGTACACCTAGTAGTGGAAGGAACAACCGTATCATCTCTTGGAATGTGCACCTGGCGCTTATTCTCCTTATGGACAATACATCGTTTTATTTCCTGTTCAGCACTACAAGCAAGACGAAACAACTGGTCCATATGATAACACTCTTCATGAATTAGCATCTCCTGAATATCACGGTTTAGTCCTCCCCAAAATCTATCCATAAAATCATCTTCACTTTCCTCTAAAAAGGAGTGCAACAAGGTAGTTCATAAATCATCATAATATTTTGTTACGGTGTCACTACCTTGTTTCAAATGTTGTAGTTTTTTAATCATGCCATGAGTATAATAAACATCGACAAATCTATCTCCCATCACAAGTTTTAAATCATCCCAAGTAGTAGGTATATGATTAGGGTATAACCGACAATATTCACTCCACCAAACTAAAGCATAACCAGTGAAAGAACCAACCGCAACCTTAACTTTTTTACGTTCATCAAAATTATGGGAAGCAAATATATTATTGATGTTGAACTCTCGTTCAATATCTAAATTAGGTTTAAAACGACCATGCAAAGGTGGCATGGAAATAAGAACCTGTTTGTGCGCATTGTGATGTCTTTGTATCTCTTGTCATGGTGGTTGTATTTTCTGAGGTGATGACACGTCTCCCACGATTGATGAAGCCCAACTGACTCTTGAACCTGCCATGATTAGTAGAAACAAGAAACAAAATCCAAAAATAATGTTCCTATGCACTACTAGGATGTGGTGGTAAAGCACTCACAATAAAGCAAATATCAATATCTTACAAGTTCTTACCATGCAGCAGGTGGTGATAGGCAACCAGCGATGTCAAATAACTCCAAAGATTGAGTAAAGCGATTGCTAGGTGAACGTACGTAAACACGGTGTAGAAATATGTGGAGCTGGGTTGGCTTTATATATGGTAGCAAAAGATTAGCAATAATCAATTCAGAGATGCAATGTTGAATAAACGCTCAACGACGGTACTGTGCTGGTCCTAGGCTAGACCGGACTAGAGACGCGAGCCTAGAACACTAATGATGTCACGGTGTAGCACAACTAGCATCAATAAAGGATACGAATTAGCTCTGGACAGCAAGATATAAGTGAAGATCACAACGGCAGTAAAGATAATGATGAAAATAACTGCCAAGCAGAATATACAACAACACTCTCTCCAACTTTCTTTTCCTTCTTTTTCTTTTTATTTTTTCTCACACTTTTTTTCTTTTTCTTTCTCTCCTCTTTTGTTTTACTTTTTTTTTCTCTGTCTTTTTTTTCTTTCTCCCTCTTTCCAAGACAAACTAGATAAGATGCAGATTGGATCAAGCAAAGATGCGAATGACTTCAACTATGATTGTGAGAATGAACGATGGGTTGCAGGAGGTGGAAATTGATGAATGAGGTGGTGGACAGCGGAAGGGATAACGATGCAGCGGCGACGTGACTAATGTGAACAGAACTCGAAACTCTAACGAACTAGACACTAAGACCAGCAACTCGACACGACGATGCAACCGATAATTCAATAATGCAAACAATGAAAAGAAAATTGCAAAGGCTCAGACTGGCTTGGACAAAGGATGAATAGATCTAACTTTTTTGTGGCTTTTCCTTGGACAATTGGTTAAAAAATAAATCTAATCTAGGAATAACTGGAAATTCTCACCGAGCAACCTGAAAACTGATACCACTTGATAGAGGCGAGGGGCCCGATCTTTCAATGAGATGATAACTATCGATTTGGTGGAGACGACTTTGACGATCCGACTACAAACGTGCACGACGTTGCGCCTTAGCAATCGCTAAACCAATCTCCAGGGGTTACTGACAATGCGAGAAGCACGATCAGCCTAACCACGAAGGTCTATTCCTGCATGCAATCGAAGAACAAGCAAGAATATGATAAAGCAATCTGAATATTGCAAATATAAATGATGTATTGATAAAGGTGGGGATCCGTAAGCGGTCTTGGTCTGGTCGTTGGACACAAACGAAGTACACGAAGTTGCAATGGCTAACTTTTGACTAAACAAATCCCAAAGAAAAAGCTACTAGATGGATCTACTTATATAGGAGTAAGGGGTGGCGGCCAAGGAGGTGGAAGGACGTCCCAAGGCAGCCTAAAACTAACCCTAGGTCGTACAAGGCTCATGGGCCCAAGTGGAGGTGATGCAACACCTTTGGACTTGTAGTTTGACTTGGATTCTGCTGCAGCGTCAGATTGTTTTTGTCTGTGCAGTCCGAATCTGGATATAGAATGTGAGAGACTTGGACTCTATCTTCTCTTGGCCCAAAAGTGACGTGAGAGAACTTTTTGAACAGCACCTAAACTTCTCTTTTTCCCTTATCTTCATATGTGGATTGTACAAATGTCCCATACACCTGGAATTAGACATGGCACACAAGTCTGTGAAGTATTTTTGTCCTGGGTGACATAAATAAATTGGTGCATAGTTTGCATTAGAAATCACCTCACAAATATACATGTATGCAATATTTTTGGTCGTATCCAAGGTAGTCATGTCCTCATCACTTGTGCTTGCTCAAGTGTAGCTTGGTTTTGACGATGTCGACTCTCTTGCTCTTCAAATAGCTCTTGTGAACTCTTGTCATGAAGTGGATTCCGGTTGTCATGTCGAGCTTGACGTGTGGCTTGAAGAAGAGTGTTGGATGTAGGGGTACTTGAGCCATCCGTGGAGTCGGTATGTCGACTTGAGCGGCTTCGTCTTTGAGAAGATGTGGAAGAAGAACGTCGATTCACTATCAAAGTCCGTAGCTCGTCAAATTGGGTAGACATGTTGGTGTTGATGATGTCGAATTGCTCTCTTGTTCTTGCTTCAAATTGGCGCGCGTCCTCGGCGACTTGACCAATGTACTCGCGCATAGCTTCACTTTCTTGATGGAGAGCTTGTTTGACACCGAAGAGATGTAGTTTGGTGACGTAGTTGTTCGCTTCTTGAGGATCGTCGAAGATCGGGTTCGAAGATGTACTTCGCCTATCGATCATCACAAGCGAGTATGTGAGTGGGAGAAAGGAGAAGACAATACAAAATGTACCTTAACCGAAGTTGAAAATGGATCAATGATCACTCAATAATGTAACCCGGAAATAGCACTATTGGTACCACTTCGTGTCGATTCTCACACCTACACAAGTAAAGCTTTGAGAGGAGCTTGGTTAGGATGGTGGCATAAATTCAATGCAATCATCAAAGTGACTCAAAGATGTTGAAAATGGTTCACAATTTGCTCATGCAACAAGTAGATCACTAGCAAAGTAGCACACGGAACACACGCATGGATAGATAAATGTGGTTGTGCAACCAAGGCTGAGCGAAAATATGGAATCGACGGAAAATGCTCGTGTTGCACAACGCTAGAGAGATGCGAACCGATTGCTTAATAGGCGGATACGCGCTTGTGCACGACCTATAAGAGGCAAAACGTAACGACTATCTATCACAAGTATACTATGAGTGTATGATGTGCCGATGCTTGAGCACAAGATGGTATTGCTATCTCATATGATCTATTTTGATGCAACACGTATGATGCTATTTTCCTTTTGCTTATAAGCTTTGGTTGGCTCTTTTGCTTAAAAGTTTGTGAGTTCTTTCTTTGGATACTTATGCATGCTTCTCGTATCACGGTAGCTATTGTGTATGCGGTTCACTCTTGTGGCACACGGAGATATGATGATATGGTATGCAATATCTATGACTATCACAAATGTGCACAAGTGTCGTGGCCCGGCAATACTCAAATGGCTAGTCTCAATGGGAAAGCTACACAAAGATGGTCCATAGGGTGACAATGCAATTGCAAGGTAGAATGAACAAGGTGTCGTTGATGTTACCGTCCTTGCCGAAGTTGAGTGGTGGTGTTGTCGAAGTCTTGCCGTTCCAAGCTAGCCTAAACATCCAAGGAAACGGTTAAACCACAACTCAAGTATCCAAGGCAAAGGGAGACAAGAATCTCAAAATCATAGCGGTTAAGCGATGTTGGTTGCGGAAGTGGTGGTGGAATGAAAGGGTAGGTGGTAGCGGAAGGTGGAATGATGCAGGGTGGAACCCTAATCAGCGGATCTTTCACGTTTGGAGGTTGGCACACGATGAACACGGGGAAAACACGGAGAAAGATGGGGAAAACACAAGAGAGAACACTCAAATCAACACGGAGGCAATCACACAAGTGCTAGATTCGCGATACAAGGTCGAGATACATGATCCAAAGTCAACAACGGTGATACAGATAGTCTTCTCCCGGAGGAGGTCTTGGAATCCCGTGGGATCTTCCCGTTAGGGGTCTTGAATCCAGAGGTGGATCTTCTCCGTAGAGGCGCACCGGTCTCGTGGGAGAAATCCACACAAGTGTCAAATGAGCTAAAACCACAGCTAACCCTAAACGGAATGAGGAGAGGAGTATATATAGTCTACGGGGCGAATGGGTACATGGGCCTCGGCCCGGGGGATGCGCGCAGGCAATTCAGGGGCCGGACGTCCGGGCGGCGGGCCGGATGTCCGGGACTTCACAGGACGCCGGATGTCCGGGCGGGGGCCCGGATGTCCGAGCTGGGCAGTCGAGCCTCGGGCGCTCTCTGGACAGAGGCGCCGGATTTCCGGGCCCGGGGCCGGATGTCCGGGCCGTGCTTGGCCGGATGTCCGGGCCCTGGCCGGATGTCCGGGCCCTGTAGCTTCTGCTGCACGCGGCCTTCTGTAGCTGAACGCCCAGGGGCCGGATGTCCGGGCCAGGGGGCCGGATGTCCGGGGCCTGGAGCTCTCTTCTGCTCTTCTCGATGCATTGGCTCGTCCACGACCTTGGGGACTTGTCCATCTTCAAGCTCTTCTCCGAAGTGGTCTCCTTCACACCTGAGTACACAAAGCACACTCGCTTGAGGTAGCAACCATGTCTCGCAAGATTCATAAGGAAGTAGAGCTAGGAGTGACGTCACCTCGGTCTCGAAAGCTCTCGTATGAGCACGTGTCATCGGTCCTTGAGGCACTTGAGGGGGTGAAGGAGGGTCCATGGGGATGGCCCTAGGATACACCGTATCAGAAACAATAGCATCATACGCCTTGCATCCAAAGAGATCATACAACATAGCAACATCATCTTGTGCTCAAGCATCGGCACATCATACACTCATAGCATACTTGTGATAGATAGTCGTTACGTTTTGCCCATATAGGTCGTGCACAAGTGCGTATCCGCCTATTAAGCAATCGGTTAGCGTCTCTCTAGCGTTGTGCAACACGAGCATTTTCCGTGGTTTTCCACATTTTTCGCTCATCCTTGGTTGCACAACCACATTTATCTATCCGTGCGTGTGTTCCGTGTGCTACTCTTTGCTAGTGATCTACTTGTTGCATGAGCAAATTGTGAACCATTTTCAACATCTTTGAGTCATTTTTACGATTGCATTGAATTTGTGCCACATCCTAACCGAGCTCCTCTCAAAGCTTTACTTGTGTAGGTGTGAGAATCGACACGAAGTGATACCAATAGTGCTATTTCCGGGTTACATTGTTGAGTGATCATTGATCCATTTTCAACCTCGGTTAAGGTACATTGATATTGTCTTCTCCTTTATCCACTCACTTACTTGCTTGTGATGATGGATAGGCCAAGTTCATCTACCAACCCGATCTTCGATGATCCTCAAGAAGCGAACAACTACGTCACCAAACTACATCTATTCGGTGTCCAACGAGCTCTACATCAAGAGAGTGAAGCTATGCGAGAGTACATTGGTCAAGTTGCCGAGGACGCGCGACAATTCCAACAAAGCACCAAGGAGCAAATCGACCTCATCAACACCAACATGTCTACTCAATACAATGAGCTACGGACATTGATCATCAACCGACGTTCTTCCTCAACATCATCTCATCGACGAAGCCGCTCAAGTCGACATACCGACTCAACGCAAGACTCAAGTACACCTACGTCAAATACTCTTCGTCAAGCCGCACGTCAAGCTCGACATGAACATCGGCAACCTCTACATGACAAGAGTTCTCAAGAACCATTCGACGAGCAAGAAGGCCGACGTCGTCACAACCAAGCTACACTTGAGCAAGCACAAGAACGGCAACGACTACGCCAACAACAACAAAAGCGAGCTCGTCAATATCAAGAAGAACAAGATGCCGAGGCTAACCGCCAAGCACAACAACGTCGTGACGCTCAAGCTATGGAGGCGCAACGTGCTTTACAAGATGCACACCGCAATGTGGCCGCCCGCAATCGACACACTCGTCAAGAAGAGGATTTTCTTCGAGATGAGATGCAAGAACGGCGCCATCAAGCAAGCATGCAAGAAGAAGCTCCTCCTCACGCGCGGCAAGAGCAACAACCCCAACAAGAACATCTTCCTCAACAAGAGCAACAAGATATGGCAAACCGCCAAAATCGAGATCATCCTCCCAATAGACAAGGAAACAACGACGAGCATCGCTATGGCAAGCTCAAGTTCACCATGCCAAAGTTTTCCGGAAGCATTGACCCCGAAGACTACCTCTCATGGGCATTGAAAGTTGACAAGATCTGTCGCCTTCACAACTTCGATGAAGAGAAGAAGATCGCTATGGCATCACTTGAGTTCCAAGACTATGTTCTCATTTGGTGGGAACAAATCATGGAGAGAAGAGAAGCCAAAGGCGAACCTCCTATCACCACTTGGACTCAAATGAAGGAAGTGATGAGAGCACGTTTTGTGCCTACACACTACAACCGCGACTTGTTCAAGAAGCTCCAACTCCTCAAGCAAGGAACCAAGTCCGTTGAAGAGTACTACAAGGAGATGGAGATTGCTATGATAAGAGCAAACATCATGGAAGATGAAGAGCAAACAATGGCGAGATTCTTAGATACGGTGTATCCTAGGGCCATCCCCATGGACCCTCCTTCACCCCCTCAAGTGCCTCAAGGACCGATGACACGTGCTCATACGAGAGCTTTCGAGACCGAGGTGACGTCACTCCTAGCTCTACTTCCTTATGAATCTTGCGAGACATGGTTGCTACCTCAAGCGAGTGTGCTTTATGTACTCAGGTGTGAAGGAGACCACTTCGGAGAAGAGCTTGAAGATGGACAAGTCCCCAAGGTCGTGGACGAGCCAATGCATCGAGAAGAGCAGAAGAGAGCTCCAGGCCCCGGACATCCGGCCCCCTGGCCCGGACATCCGGCCCCTGGGCGTTCAGCTACAGAAGGCCGCGTGCAGCAGAAGCTACAGGGCCCGGACATCCGGCCAGGGCCCGGACATCCGGCCAAGCACGGCCCGGACATCCGGCCCCGGGCCCGGAAATCCGGCGCCTCTGTCCAGAGAGCGCCCGAGGCTCGACTGCCCCAGCCCGGACATCCGGGTCCCCGCCCCGGACATCCGGCGTCCTGTGAAGTCCCGGACATCCGGCCCGCCGCCCGGACGTCCGGCCCCTGAATTGCCTGCGCGCATCCCCCGGGCCGAGGCCCATGTACCCATTCGCCCCGTAGACTATATATACTCCTCTCCTCATTCCGTTTAGGGTTAGCTGTGGTTTTAGCTCATTTGACACTTGTGTGGATTTCTCCCACGAGACCGGTGCGCCTCTACGGAGAAGATCCACCTCTGGATTCAAGACCCCTAACGGGAAGATCCCACGGGATTCCAAGACCTCCTCCGGGAGAAGACTATCTGTATCACCGTTGTTGACTTTGGATCATGTATCTCGACCTTGTATCGCGAATCTAGCACTTGTGTGATTGCTTCCGTGTTGATTTGAGTGTTCTCTCTTGTGTTTTCCCCATCTTTCTCCGTGTTTTCCCCGTGTTCATCGTGTGCCAACCTCCAAACGTGAAAGATCCGCTGATTAGGGTTCCACCCTGCATCAGGACCCCAAATGAAGGGTGCGTTCTTCTTGCTCAAAGCGTGTAGAGGCATAGCAATGGTGCTAAAGTCCTTCACAAAACGTCGATAGAAACCGGCTAGACCAAGGAAACTACGCACTTGCATAAGAGTCTTTGGTTGAGGCCAAGTTTTAATTGCTTCAATTTTAGTTTCATCAACGTGAACACCTTGAGAAGACACGACAAATCCTAGAAAGACAACCTTGTCAACGCCAAAAGTGCATTTTTCCATATTAGCATACAATTGTTGTTTGCGAAGTGCTTGCAAAACTAGTTGAACATGGTCAACATGTTCTTCAAGCGACTTGCTAAACACAAGAATGTCATCAAAGTAAACCACAACAAAGACACCTATGTAGGGTCTAAGAACAAAGTGCATAAGACGCACAAAAGTGCCGGGTGCTTCCGATAAGCCCATTGGCATGACAAGCCACTCATATAACCCAAACTTGGTTTTGAAAGCAGTTTTCCACTCATCACCCTCTTGAATTCGAATTTGGTAGTAACCACTTTTAAGATCAATTTTTGAAAAGATGGTGGCACCACAAAGTTCATCAAGCATGTCATCTAAGCGAGGAATAGGGTGACGATATCTAACGGTTATAGCATTTATCGGGCGGCAATCGGAAGACATGCGAAAAGTTCCGTCTTTCTTAGGCACGAGAATAACGGGAACGGCACAAGGGCTTAGACTTTCACGTACATGACCCTTGTCGATGAGATTTTGCACTTGCCGTTGTATCTCCTTCGTTTCCTCGGGGTTGACGCGGTACGGAGCTTTGTTTGGAAGTGGAGCACCGGGTACGAGGTCGATGCGGTGTTCTATCCCTCGAAGTGGAGGTAGACCCGGTGGTAGCTCATCCGGAAAGACGTCCGAGAATTCCTGCAACAATTTAGACAACACCAAAGGTGGAGGTGGTGAAGTGTTAGTAGGTTTGGCTTCCCCTTTGCATAGAAGCACAAGGTGGAATACGCTCGATGGGTTCTCACACACTTCTCTCATCTCACGTTTGGTAGCAAATAGCACTAGTTGCTTCTTGTCGCTCATCGTGGAGTCGCTCATATTTGGCTTGTGGCTCTCGCTCTCTTTTTGGTGGCTCGCTCTCTCACCATTCTCTCCACGATGGGTGGTAGGTAAAATCTTGTCGGCGGCTACTTGACTTGGAGTCATTGGTCGTAGCACGAATTCCTTGCCCTTCATCTTGAAGTGATAGTGAGTCGTCCGTCCATTGTGTGTGACTCCACGATCATATTGCCATGGTCGTCCAAGAATAAGGTGGCACACGGACATGGGTATCACATCACACTCAAGAGTGTCCTCGTAAGCGCCAATCTTGAAAGAGACTTGCACGGTGTGCTCGACCCGAAGAATTCCGGCGTCGTTGAGCCATTGGACCTTGTAGGGGTTAGGATGCTTCGTCTTGACCAAATGAAGCTTGTCGCATAGCTCTTCGCTTGCCAAGTTGTGGCAACTTCCGCCATCGATGATAACCTTGACGGAGCGTCCATTGATGCCGGCCTTCGTATGGAAGATGTGACAACGTTGGTCGTCATCTTGTTGATGTTGGAGTGTCAAGACTTTGGAGATGACAAGGTTGGGGCTTGAGTCGTTGTCGCAAAACACTTGATTGTCTTCTTCGTCATTGACTTGGCGATGTATAGCGACATGCTCAAGTGCTTCCATCTCATCATCGCTCATGGAGTCATAAGATCCGTCGTCGTTGATGATCATGGTGCGAACGGTCTTGCACTCAAATGACTTGTGGCCTCGTCCTTGGCACTTGAAGCATTTGATGGAGCTCGTCTTGTTGTTATCTTCGGTTGGAGATGTGGTTGAGGAAGCTCTTGGCTTGAAGTTGTTGGTAGAAGGTGGACGACTCGATGTAGTCGCATTCTTGTAGCTTTGCTTGTCTCCGAAGTTTGTAGGAGGCTTGGAAGAGGTAGGAGGAGTAGCCGAAGTCGTTGAAGCTTGGTTGTATGAGCCGAAGTTCTTGGAGGTGAACTTTGAGTACTTGTAGTCTTCTTGAACTTGGCGCTCCGCTTTGGTTGCTTGATGTACTAGCTCGAGGAGATTGTTGTATGGTTGGAAATCCGCAATCTTCTTGATGGGATAGTTGAGTCCATTCAAGAATCGCGCCATAGTTTGCTCATCATCTTCCGTGATGTTTGCTCGTATCATGGCAATCTCCATCTCCTTGTAGTACTCTTCAACGGACTTGGTTCCTTGCTTGAGGAGTTGGAGCTTCTTGAACAAGTGACACGAAATTCATCACGAATTGTTTTTCCTCCAAGCAACATGTGAAGATATGGTATCATATTATGATACGGTGTATCCTATGGACATCACCATGTCAAGAGTCTGCTTGGGAAGTGACACGTGCGACCTCTACTTCTCATACATAAAGGTGAATCATCTCCTTTACACGTGTTCACTTGACCCCTTCGAGGATGGTATACTACTTGACACTCCACTCGTGTGCATGCATAGGTATTGTCGGAGCTTCACGGACGACGACGAGGAGTGCAAGCGCCGAGGAACACCTACACCATCCGCGAGGGAAGCTTGGAAGAGAAGACGGAAGAAGACGGAGCGGCTGAAGTTACAGCCGCCGGACATCCGGCGCCAGCCCGGACATCCGGCGCCAGCCCGGACATCCGGCGACCAGCCCGGACATCCGACGCTTCAGCAGAGGCCGGACATCCGGCATCACCCCGGAAATCCGGCAAGGGCAACAGAAGCACCCGAAGAACGGCCATCGCCAGGCCGGACATCCGGCCCGTGCCCGGACATCCGGCCTCCCATGAACGGCCAGACATCCGGCCCCCAGCCCGGACATCCGGCGCCTGCCTGCGCGCAGAGTCGGGCCAGAGGCCCATGTATCCTCTCCCACTTACCCCTTCGTATACTAGACTATATATACTCCTCCACCTCCACCATTTTAGGGTTAGCAATGGTTTAGCTCATATGAGAGATAGAGCTTTGCTCATCCATCCCGGATCTACTCCACGAGAGAGACCGCGGCCCCTCTACGGAGAAGATCCACCTTGGATTCAAGACCCCTAGCGGGAAGATCCTTCACGGATTCAAGACCTCCTCTTGGAGATGAACTTTACCTTGTATCTTTCCCTTTGTTGTTCATGTACCGTGTGATCTTGTGTGTTTGATTGTCTAGTGGATGTGTGATTGGACTTGTTCTTGTGTGTTTCCTCTCGTGTTTTCCCCCGTTTCCCTTTGTGTTCTTCGTGTTCATCGTGGGATCCCCTCCATTTCGTGAAAGATCTGCTGATTAGGGTTCCACCCTGTATCAAAGCTCCTCTCAAAGCTTTACTTGTGTAGGTGTGAGAATCGACACGAAGTGATACCAACAGTGCTATTTCCGGGTTACATTGTTGAGTGATCATGATACGGTGTATCCTAGGGCCATCCCCATGGACCCTCCTTCACCCCCTCAAGGACCGATGACACGTGCTCATACGAGAGCTTTCGAGACCGAGGTGACGTCACTCCTAGCTCTACTTCCTTATGAATCTTGCGAGACATGGTTGCTACCTCAAGCGAGTGTGCTTTGTGTACTCAGGTGTGAAGGAGACCACTTCGGAGAAGAGCTTGAAGATGGACAAGTCCCCAAGGTCGTGGACGAGCCAATGCATCGAGAAGAGCAGAAGAGAGCTCCAGGCCCCGGACATCCGGCCCCCTGGCCCGGACATCCGGCCCCTGGGCGTTCAGCTACAGAAGGCCGCGTGCAGCAGAAGCTACAGGGCCCGGACATCCGGCCAGGGCCCGGACATCCGGCCAAGCACGGCCCGGACATCCGGCCCCGGGCCCGGAAATCCGGCGCCTCTGCCCAGAGAGCGCCCGAGGCTCGACTGCCCCAGCCCGGACATCCGGGCCCCCGCCCCGGACATCCGGCGTCCTGTGAAGTCCCGGACATCCGGCCCGCCGCCCGGACGTCCGGCCCCTGAATTGCCTGCGCGCATCCCCCGGGCCGAGGCCCATGTACCCATTCGCCCCGTAGACTATATATACTCCTCTCCTCTTTCCGTTTAGGGTTAGCTGTGGTTTTAGCTCATTTGACACTTGTGTGGATTTCTCCCACGAGACCGGTGCGCCTCTACGGAGAAGATCCACCTCTGGATTCAAGACCCCTAACGGGAAGATCCCACGGGATTCCAAGACCTCCTCCGGGAGAAGACTATCTGTATCACCGTTGTTGACTTTGGATCATGTATCTCGACCTTGTATCGCGAATCTAGCACTTGTGTGATTGCTTCCGTGTTGATTTGAGTGTTCTCTCTTGTGTTTTCCCCATCTTTCTCCGTGTTTTCCCCGTGTTCATCGTGTGCCAACCTCCAAACGTGAAAGATCCGCTGATTAGGGTTCCACCCTACATCAACTTCCAACCATACAACAATCTCCTCGAGCTAGTACATCAAGCAACCAAAGCGGAGCGACAAGTTCAAGAGGACTACAAGTACTCCAAGTTCAACTCCAAGAACTTCGGTTCCTACAACCAAGCTTCAACGACTTCGGCTACTCTTCCTACCTCTACCAAGCCTTCTACAACCTTCGGAGACAAGCCAAGCTACAAGAATGCGACTACCTCGAGTCGTCCTCCTTCTACCAACAACTTCAAGCCAAGAGCTTCCTCAACTACAACTCCTACCGAAGACAATAACAAGACGAGCTCCATCAAATGCTTCAAGTGCCAAGGACGAGGCCACAAGTCATTTGAGTGCAAGACCGTTCGCACCATGATCATCAACGACGACGGATCTTATGACTCCATGAGCGATGATGAGATGGAAGCACTTGAGCATGTAGCAATGCATCGCCAAGTCAATGACGAAGAAGACACTCAAGTGTTTTGCGACAACGACTCAAGCCCCAACCTTGTTGTCTCCAAAGTCTTGACACTCCAACATCAACAAGACGAAGACCAACGTTGTCACATTTTCCATACGAAGGCCGGCATCAATGGACGCGCCGTCAAGGTTATCATCGATGGAGGAAGTTGCCACAACTTGGCAAGCGAAGAGCTATGCGACAAGCTTCATTTGGTCAAGACGAAGCATCCTCACCCCTACAAGGTCCAATGGCTCAACGACGCCGGAATTCTTCGAGTCGAGCACACCGTGCAAGTCTCTTTCAAGATTGGCGCTTACGAGGACACTCTTGAGTGTGATGTGATACCCATGTCCGTGTGCCACCTTATTCTTGGACGACCATGGCAATATGATCGTGGAGTCACACACAATGGACGGACGAACCACTATCACTTCAAGATGAAGGGCAAGGAATTCGTGCTACGTCCAATGACTCCAAGTCAAGTAGCCGCCGACAAGATTTTACCAACCACCCATCGTGGAGAGAATGGTGAGAGAGCGAGCCACCAAAAAGAGAGCGAGAGCCACAAGCCAAATATGAGCGACTCCACGATGAGCGACAAGAAGCAACTAGTGCTATTTGCTACCAAACGTGAGATGAGAGAAGTGTGTGAGAACCCATCGAGCGTATTCCACCTTGTGCTTCTATGCAAAGGGGAAGCCAAACCTACTAACACTTCACCACCTCCACCTGTGGTGTTGTCTAAATTGTTGCAGGAATTCTCGGACGTCTTTCCGGATGAGCTACCACCGGGTCTACCTCCACTTCGAGGGATAGAACACCGCATCGACCTCGTACCCGGTGCTCCTCTTCCAAACAAAGCTCCGTACCGCGTCAACCCCGAGGAAACGAAGGAGATACAACGGCAAGTACAAAATCTCATCGACAAGGGTCATGTACGTGAAAGTCTAAGCCCTTGTGCCGTTCCCGTTATTCTCGTGCCTAAGAAAGACGGAACTTTTCGCATGTGTTCCGATTGCCGCCCAATAAATGCTATAACCGTTAGATATCGTCACCCTATTCCTCGCTTAGACGACATGCTTGATGAACTTTGTGGTGCCACCATCTTTTCAAAAATTGATCTTAAAAGTGGTTACTACCAAATTCGAATTCAAGAGGGTGATGAGTGGAAAACTGCTTTCAAAACCAAGTTTGGGTTATATGAGTGGCTTGTCATGCCAATGGGCTTATCGGAAGCACCCGGCACTTTTGTGCGTCTTATGCACTTTGTTCTTAGACCCTACATAGGTGTCTTTGTTGTGGTTTACTTTGATGACATTCTTGTGTTTAGCAAGTCGCTTGAAGAACATGTTGACCATGTTCAACTAGTTTTGCAAGCACTTCGCAAACAACAATTGTATGCTAATATGGAAAAATGCACTTTTGGCGTTGACAAGGTTGTCTTTCTAGGATTTGTCGTGTCTTCTCAAGGTGTTCACGTTGATGAAACTAAAATTGAAGCAATTAAAACTTGGCCTCAACCAAAGACTCTTATGCAAGTGCGTAGTTTCCTTGGTCTAGCCGGTTTCTATCGACGTTTTGTGAAGGACTTTAGCACCATTGCTATGCCTCTACACGCTTTGAGCAAGAAGAACGCACCCTTCATTTGGGGTCCTGATGCAGGGTGGAACCCTAATCAGCGGATCTTTCACGTTTGGAGGTTGGCACACGATGAACACGGGGAAAACACGGAGAAAGATGGGGAAAACACAAGAGAGAACACTCAAATCAACACGGAAGCAATCACACAAGTGCTAGATTCGCGATACAAGGTCGAGATACATGATCCAAAGTCAACAACGGTGATACAGATAGTCTTCTCCCGGAGGAGGTCTTGGAATCCCGTGGGATCTTCCCGTTAGGGGTCTTGAATCCAGAGGTGGATCTTCTCCGTAGAGGCGCACCGGTCTCGTGGGAGAAATCCACACAAGTGTCAAATGAGCTAAAACCACAGCTAACCCTAAACGGAATGAGGAGAGGAGTATATATAGTCTACGGGGCGAATGGGTACATGGGCCTCGGCCCGGGGGATGCGCGCAGGCAATTCAGGGGCCGGACGTCCGGGCGGCGGGCCGGATGTCCGGGACTTCACAGGACGCCGGATGTCCGGGGCGGGGGCCCGGATGTCCGGGCTGGGGCAGTCGAGCCTCGGGCGCTCTCTGGACAGAGGCGCCGGATTTCCGGGCCCGGGGCCGGATGTCCGGGCCGTGCTTGGCCGGATGTCCGGGCCCTGGCCGGATGTCCGGGCCCTGTAGCTTCTGCTGCACGCGGCCTTCTGTAGCTGAACGCCCAGGGGCCGGATGTCCGGGCCAGGGGGCCGGATGTCCGGGGCCTGGAGCTCCCTTCTGTCCTTCTCGATGCATCAGTTCGTCCGTGGCCTTGGGGACTCGTCCATCTTCAAGCTCTTCTCCGAAGTGGTCTCCTTCACACCTGAGCACACAAAGCACACTCGCTTGAGGTAGCAACCATGTCTCGCAAGATTCATAAGGAAGTAGGGCTAGGAGTGACGTCACCTCGGTCTCGAAAGCTCTAGCACGAGCACGTGTCATCGGTCCTTGAGGCACTTGAGGGGGTGAAGGAGGGTCCATGGTGATGGCCCTAGGATACACCGTATCATGGAACAAAACTGAAAAAAAATTAGTGTTGTCAGGGTTCGTCGGACGTCCGGAGGTACGCAAGTCATCTAGTCGGGGCCGGAAATCCGGTAAGAGTTTCTGTAGATGGGGTGCCGGTCGTCCGGTGTTTAACGGACGTCCGGTGCTTCGCGGGGTGCCGGACGTCCGGTAAGTCGTCGGTCGTCCGATAGGTCTGGGCTAGGGTTTGAGGATCCGTGGACAAATTGGTCAAACGTGGCCGAATTTGCGGAGGAAAATCGGTGAAAAGGTGGGGAAAAGCTTGATCCACTTGTGATAGAGGCAAAGGTGTCCCGTCTTTCGATGTTATGGTGGCTATCATTTTGGAGGAAGTCGACTTTGACGATCCGACTACGAACGTGCGAGACGTCGCGCCTTAGCAACCGCTAAGCCAACTCCGAGAGATTATTGACCACGCCGGAGCACGATCAACCTGACCAGGAAGGTCTGTTTCCTGCAGGAAAACGAAGAACAAGAAAGAAACTGGGATTGCAATCTGGATATTACGAATTCAAGAGGAAAGCTTTATTGATCAAGTGGGGTTCTGTGACGTCTTGGTCTGGTCGTTGAACACAAACGAAGTACGCAAAGTTGCAGCTATGGTGAACTTTAATCTAAACAAAACCCAAAGTCTAAACGACGCCCTAAGGGTTGTATATATGGGGGAAAGAGGGGGGAATTTCGTGGCCCTTGGTGGAGGGGTCCGAAACCAACCCTAACTCTTGTTTCCCCACACATACGGACTCTAAAAACAGCCTATACTCAAGTATTTCGAAATTACATGGGCCTGGCCCAATAATAAGGTGACACAGCACCTATAATAGCCTCTGGACGAAATTTATGAAGTGGCATCTTGTATATTTCGTCCAAGGCTTCTCGCAATCATTATGGTGGCTTCAAAGTCCTGAAATCATCAATTGTAACTCCATGCTTGATCTTGCTCCAATGTTCATCCTTCTTGTCCAAGCTAGGCCCTTCATTTGTAAGCAAGACAAATGTATCCAATTTAGGCAGCATCATATTCTCATGAACATTAGATTCATTACCAAGAAACGAAAGTACCTGGTAATTTAATTGGCGTGCGCGAGCTCTAGTAATTGGTCCTGTATATGTGTCAGTTGGAGCTGTGGGTGTAACCTTGTTAGTGATGTCCTCATCATCCTCCCCTTCTTGAATTGAAGTCGTCCTCGACGGAAGCTCATCTTCCTCACCCAAGTAAGGCTTCAAATCTGCAATGTTAAATGTGGGACTAACCCCAAAATCTACAGGCAGCTCAAGTTTATATGCATTATGATTTATTTTCTCTAACACCTTGAAAGGACCATCAGCACGTGGCATTAGCTTTGACTTGCGCAAATTAGAAAACATATCTTTACGCAAATGTAACCAAACAAGATCTCCAGGTGCAAAGACAACACATTTTCTACCCTTATCTCCAACAAGTTTATATTTAGCATTCATGCGCTCAATATTTTCCTTAGTTAACTCATGCATTTTTAAAATCAATTCAGCACGTTGTTTAGCATCAAAATTATCCTTCTTCGAAGATGGAAGAGGCAACAAATCAATAGGTGCACGAGGTAGGAAACCATAGACAATTTCAAAAGGGCACATCTTAGTAGTAGAATGCAATGAACGGTTATAAGCAAATTCAATATGAGGCAAGCATTCTTCCCACATTTTCTTATTATTCTTCAAAACAGCCCTAAGCATAGTAGACAAAGTTCTGTTGACTACTTCAGTTTGTCCATCATTTTGGGGGTGACCAGTAGTACTAAAAAGCAGTTTAGTCCCCAACTTAGCCCATAAACATCTCCAAAAGTGGCTAAGAAATTTAGTATCACGATCTGAAACAATAGTATTTGGCACACCATGCAAGCGAATAATTTCACGAAAGAACAAATCAGCAACATTAGCAGCATCATCGCTTTTATGACATGGTACAAAGTGTGCCATCTTCGAGAACCTATCCACGACAACAAATATGCTATCCCTCCCCTTCTTTGTTCGAGGTAAACCCAAAACAAAGTCCATAGATATATCTTCCCAAGGAACACTAGGGAGAGGCAAAGGCATATATAAACCATGAGGATTGAGTCGTGACTTAGCTTTTTGACATGTAGTGCAGCGACCAACAAAACGCTCAACATCCCGTCGCATCTTTGGCCAAAAGAAATGTGTAGCAAGTACGTCCTCCGTCTTCTTCATGCCAAAGTGTCCCATTAATCCTCCTCCATGCGCCTCCTGCAACAACAAAAGATGAACAGAGCTAGCTGGATGCATAGCTTGTTAGCACGAAACACAAATCCATCATTAACGACGAATTTGTTCCATGTTCTCCCTTCTTTACAATTCTGCAAAACATCTTTAAATTCAGCATCCTGCACATATTGATCTTTGATGGTCTCCAAACCAAATATTTTAAAGTCAAGTTGTGAAAGCATAGTATAACGACGAGACAATGCATCATCAATAACATTTTCTTTTCCCTTCTTGTGTTTAATAACATAAGGGAAAGTCTCTATGAATTCAACCCATTTAGCATGTCTACGGTTCAGTTTTGCTTGACTTTTAGTGTGCTTCAAAGATTCATGATCAGAATGTATAACAAATTCTTTGGGCTATAAATAATGTTGCCATGTCTGCAAAGTCCGAACAAGAGCATATAATTCCTTATCATAAGTAGAATAATTCAGACTAGGCCCACTCAATTTTTCAGAAAAGTATGCAACAGGTTTACCATCTTGTAATAACACACCTCCTAACCCAATTCCACTAGCGTCACATTCAAGCTCAAAAGTCTTATTAAAATCAGGAAGTTGGAGTAAAGGAGCACGTGTCAACTTATCTTTCAATACCGTGAATGCTTCTTCCTGTGCAGTACCCCAAACAAAAGGCACATCCTTCTTTGTAAGCTCATTGAGAGGTGCAGCAATGGTGCTGAAATCTCTCACAAAACGCCGATAGAATCCAGCGAGGCCAAGGAAACTCCTCGTGTGTGTGACCGTTTTGGGCTGCGGCCAACTCTCAATAGCTTCAATCTTGGCTTTATCAACCTCAATTCCCTGTGGAGTAACAACATAGCCAAGAAAAGATACTCGGTCGGTGCAAAAGGTGCACTTTCCAAGGTTACCAAACAAACGTGCATCACGTAGAGCAATAAAAACAGCACGTAAATGTTCCAAATGTTCCTCCAAAGATCTGCTAAAATCAAAATATCATCAAAGTAAACTACCACAAATCGTCCAATGAAAACACGTAAAACTTCATTCATTAATCTCATGAAAGTACTAGGTGCATTAGTTAACCCAAAAGGCATGACTAACCACTCATAGAATCCAAACTTAGTTTTAAATGCTGTTTTCCATTCATCTCCCAATTTCATAGGAATTTGATGGTATCCACTACGCAAATCCACTTTGGAGAATACTGTAGAGCCACTCAATTCATCAAGCATATCATCTGGCCTAGGAATAGGATGACGATAACGAATAGTAATATTATTAATGCTTCTACAATCAACACACATACGCGATGTACCATCCTTTTTCGGCACTAGAATAATAGGAACAACACAAGGACTAAGGGATTCGCGTATATAACCTTTGTCGAGTAGCTCTTGTACTTGACGCATAATCTCTTTCGTCTCTTCTGGATTGGTACGGTATGGTGCGCGGTTGGGTAGCGATGCACCGGGAATTAAGTCAATCTGATGCTCAATCCCTCGAATAGGTGGTAATCCCGGTGGCACGTCTTGTGGAAAGACGTCGGCAAACTCCTGCAAAATGTTAGTGACAGCAGGAGGCAAAGAGGAAGGCACGTCCTCGAATGAAAATAATTCCTCTTTGCACACAAAAGCATAGCAAATAGATTTGCATAAATCTAGATCATCAATATCAGATTTGGTGGCAAATAAACATGCAGTTTTCAATTTAATTTGACAAGCAACCGTAGATGGTTTATTATTAGGCTTCTTTTGTTGCTCAAATTATTTTGCCACAATCTGATCTTCACTCATATTTTTCTCCTGTTTTGCTTTATTAGCTCTATTAATATCATCTTTCAAAATGGAATCAGGAGTCATAGGAAGCAAAGTAATATTTTTATCCTTATGAACAAGAGTATACTGATTGTTTCTACCATGGTGTACATAATTTTTATCAAATTGCCATGGTCTACCAAGTAATAAGCAACATGCTTGCATAGGTACCACATCACAATCAACATAATCAGCATATGTAGAGATACTAAAATGCCCACGAACAGTATGTGTTACCTTAACCTTGCCGCTGTTGTTGAACCATTGGATGTAGTAAGGATGTGGATGTGGTCTTGTGGTGAGAGATAGCTTCTCCACCATCTCCATGCTAGCCAAGTTGTTGCAACTCCCTCCATCTATGATCACGCGAACAGAACATTCCTTCACAACTCCCTTTGTATGGAACAAATTATGCCTCTGATTTTGCTCAGCTTGTGTAACCTGCACACTCAAAACACGTTGAGCAACTAAACATTCATACCTGTCAGCATCTTCAGGAGCCATGTATTGCGTCTCATGATCAGAATCGTCTCCACCGTGTTCTTCACGTGTAATAAGAGCCAAAGTCTCCTCATCATAGTCACTAGCGGACTCATATCCACCATCCTCAGTAGCAATCATCACACGCTGAGATTTGCATTTTCTCGCAAAATGTCCTATTCCCTTACAACGACGACAAATAATATCACTGGTGTGCCCTGTTGATGCCATGGAAGAAGAAGAACTCTGTGCAGGCCCAATAGGTGTGCTCTTGGCAGATAATGGTGGTTGTGCCTGCTTCCTTGTATCACGGCTGGAGGTAACAGCTGATGGAGGTGTCGGTGCAGTAGAATGTGTGGAAGTAGAGGATACGCGCGGTGTCCATGATGAAGGTCGACCTGCAGAAAAGTTAGTCCGCGCCAATGCCTGTCGATCCTGCACTTCACGTTCAGCTTTACAAGCAAGATGGAATAGACGAGTGATATTATTATAATCCTTATACTCTAGAATGGTCTGAATCTCTCTATTTAATCCACCCATAAAACATGCAAGCATAGCTTCATTCTCCTCAACTATACCACATCTAATCAGGCCAGTTTGTAATTGCTGATAATATTCTTCTATAGAATTTTTTCCTTGTCTTAAGCGCTGCAATTTTTGAAGTAATTCACATTGATAATATGGTGGTACCCAACGAGTACGCATAGCAGTTTTCAAAGCAGCCCAAGTAGCTGGAATAGGATATAATCTACAATGTCAGACCACCAAACACATGCAAAACAAGTGAAAGCACAAACAGCAGCAGGAACACGTCTCTCCTCGGGATAGTTTAAACATGTAAAACGTTGTTCAGTTTCTAACTCCCAAGTAAGATATATGTGAGGAACATATCTACCCTCAAATGGTGGAATATTCAATTTCAGTTTAGGAAGATGGTCGTGTACCTCAGGTGGTGGTGCAGCCCTATCGTTGCGATGATATGCATGAGGACGACCTGGTGGTGGTGGTAATGGTGGTTGCACATAGTTCTGATTTTGGTCAACCTCATCCTCGTAATGGTCCTCCACCTCTGCAGTAGCAGCAGGGGCTACAGAAACATCAACAGCGGCACCAGAAGCTTGACCAGGCTCAAGGGGAACGCGCTGTGCTCGTCCCACTTGATTTGGAAGGCGATGTTGTTGTTGTTGTTGTTGTTGTTGTTGTTGTTGTAGAGGTGCGACAGCTGCAGCAGCCGGTAGTGGTGGAAAACGCGAAAGCAATTCAGCAAACTTGTTATCGAGCTTTGTTTAAAACATCTTCTCCATGCCATCTATCTTCTCCATGGCGTCGTCAAATCTGTTTAGCACATCTTACACCTGTACACTCATCATTTGCTGAAACTTATCATGAAGCTCCTTGTTCGTCAAGTTCTCCCAGTCAGTCTCGTCGGCTTGTGATCCTGGCATGGCTAGCAGCAATAGAAACACACAAGAATATGATCCTACAGACTACTAGAAAATGGTGGTGGTCGGGCGTCACAAATCCGTCAAGCAAATCTCAAATTCTTACCAGTTCTTACCCAGCAGCAGGTGGTGATCGTCAACCGTGGTAGTCAAAACTCTCAAAGGTTGGATAAAGTGATTTCCAGGGAGAGTCAAAACGCACGACGTAGATGTATGTGGAGCTGGGAAGGCTTATAAGATGGTAGCAAAAAGGGTCAGCAATAATCAATTCAGAGATGCAAAGTTGAATAAACGCTCAACGATGGTACTGTGCTGGTCCTAGGCTAGACCGTACTAGAGACGCGAGCCTAGAAGACTAACAAAAACACGGCGCTGCACGTAATCAAGGGGGAAGCACACTCTGATTTTTTTCTCGCCTCTTTTTTTTGCGCTCCTTTTTTTGACAATTTTTTTTCGGAAACAGGGCAGCGACGACGAAAAGTGCGGTAAAAATACAGTATGGTGGCACGTGTCTCAAAAGACTTAGAAAAGCCTAAAAATAGGATAGGGAAAAAACATTTTCACCTGTCGAAATTTTGGCCTAAAAACAGCCCGGGGGTCTCCAGACTTTTTTTTTACGTAGGCAAGGAAACACAAATCCGAAACCTAGATGGATCTTGAGAACAAACCTAGTATGAAAAGAACTCGGATTGGTGGTGGATATATGGTGGTAGGATATGGCAGCGGTGGTAGGTTATGGCAGCGGTGGTGGTATGTGGTGGCGGTGGTGGGATATGGCAGCGGTGGTGGTATGGCAGCGGTGATAAATATGGTGTGGCGGCGACGTGACAAACTGTGAACAAAACTCGAAACTCTAAAGAACTAGATGCTAAGACCAGCAACTTGACACGACGATGCAACCGCAAATTCAACAAAGCAAATACAGAAAAGATTATGCAAAGGCTCAGATTGGTTCGGATGGGATGAACTAACCCTAATTTTTTTTGGCTTTTTCATGGACTATAGGTATGAAGAACAAACTCGATCTAAACTATGAAAAACTGTAAAATCTCACCGAGCAACCTGGAAATCTGATACCACTTGATAGAGGCAAAGGTGTCCCGTCTTTCGATGAGATGGTGGCTATCGTTTTGGAGGAAGTCGACTTTGACGATCCGACTACGAACGTGCGAGGACGTCGCGCCTTAGCAACAGCTAAACCAACTCCGAGAGGTTATTGACCACGCCGGAGCATGATCAACCTGACCACGAAGGTCTGTTTCCTGCAGGCAAACAAAGAACAAGCAAGAAACTAAGATTGCAATCTGGATATTGGGAATTCAAGAGGAAAGCTTTATTGATCAAGTGGGGTTCTCTGACGTCTTGGTCTGGTCGTTGAACACAAACGAAGTACGCGAAGTTGCAGCTATGGCGAACTTTAATCTAAACAAAACCCAAAGTCTAAACGATGCCCTAAGGGATGTATATATGGGGGAAAGAGGGGGAATTTCGTGGGCCTTGGTGGAGGGGTCTGAAACCAACCCTAACTCTTGTTTCCCCACACATACGGACTCTAAAAACAGCCTATACTCAAGTATTTCAAAATTACATGGGCCTGGCCTAATAATAATGTGACGCATCACCTATAATAGCCTCTGGACGAAATTTATGAAGTGGCATCTTGTATATTTATTCCAAGGCTTCTCACACCCATTATGGTGGCTTCAAAGTCCTGAAATCATCAATTGTAACTCCATGCTTGATCTTGCTCCAATGTTCATCCTTCTTGTCCAAGCTAGGCCCTTCATTTGTAAGCAAGACAAATGTATCCAATTTAGGCAGCATCATATTCTCATGAACATTAGATTCATTACCAAGAAACGAAAGTACCTGGTAATTTAATTGGCGTGCGCGAGCTCTAGTAATTGGTCATGTATATGTGTCAGTTGGAGCTATGGGTGTAACCTTGTTAGTGATGTCCTCATCAACTTGTGGCACAGCAAATCCATGGAACAAAGTCAACAAAATCTTGCCAAATCAACAGATCACAAAAAAAATTTGGGGCTATTTATGTGGGGAGTTTTCGAAATTGGGAAGAACACAACAAAAACAAGCTAGAAAACAGGGTCTGGGCTCCAAATTCGTGATCAACCTATGCTCATGATACCATAATATGATGTAGGGTGGAACCCTAATCGGCAGATCTTTCACGAAAGGAGGTTATCCAATGATGAACACGGAGAACACAAGGATGATACGGAGGAAAAACACGAGGGGAAACACTCGAATCAACACAAATATGGTCACATAGGTGCTAGATCCACGATACACATCAAGATACACGATCCATAGTCAACAACGGTGGTACAAAGATAGTCTTCTCCCGGAGGAGGTCTTGAGTTATCCCTTGGGATCTTCTCCACGAAGGAGGTCTTGAATCCGAGGTGGATCTTCTCCGAAGAGGCCGCGGTCTCGTAGGAGAGGAACCACTTAGGTCTATGATGAGCTATCCAAAAGCTGCCTTGAAAGGATGGAAGTCAATGAGTATATATTACATGGAATGACGCCATCGGGTCGGACGTCAGCTGGTCACCGGACGTCCGGTGGTTCGGGAGGGACAGAACGTCCGGTAATCCTCGGATTTCCGCTATTTATGTTCTGTGGTCGATGTCACGGACGTACGGTGGCTTCCGGTCGTCCGGTCGTCCGGGAGTCGCCGGTCATCCGGTGAACACCGGTCGTCCGGTGCCTGGGAGTGACCGGTCGACCGGTGTGGGCCGGACGTCCGGTGCATGTAGCCTCTTCAGCTGTACTTCGTCTTGTACCAAGCACTTGTCGATCTCGCCGTTTTGTCCGCTGTGCAGAGCTGTCCCGTGGCCTTCATCCAACTACCTGAGTATGCATAGAGTTTCAGATGAGGGTAGAAGCCGTGTCTCATGTGAATCGGGAGGATGTAGAGCAAGGAGTGAAGTCACCTCAGTGTCGAGAGCTCTAGCACGAGCACATGTCATGGGTCCTTGAGGCACTTGGTGAGGCGATGGAGGGTCCATGGGGATGACCTTTGGATGCTCCGCATCATCTTGTATCCAGTGTGGATCTTCTCCATAGAGGGGCCGTAGTCACTCGTAGGAGTAGAACAACATAGATGAGCAAAGCTCTAGTCTAAAATGAGCTATCACGTTTGCTAACCCTAAAATGGTGGAGGTGGAGTAGTATATATAGTGATGTAGGGTGGAAACCTAATCGACAGGTCTTTCACGAATGGAGGTTATCCCACGATGAACACGGAGAACACAAGGAAGATACAGAGGAAAAACACGAGGGGAAACACTCAAATCAACACAAATACGGTTACACAGGTGCTAGATCCACGATACATATCAAGATACACAATCCATAGTCAACAACGGTGGTACAAAGATAGTCTTCTCCCGGAGGAGGTCTTGAGTTATCCCTTGGGATCTTCTCCACGAAGGAGGTCTTGAATCCGAGGTGGATCTTCTCCGAAGAGGCCGCGGTCTCGTAGGAGAGGAACCACTAAGGTCTATGATGAGCTATCCAAAAGCTGCCTCCAAAGGATGGAAGTTAATGAGTATATATTACATGGGATGACGCCGTCGGGTCGGACGTCCGCTGGTCCCCGGACGTCCAGTGGTTCGGGAGGGACCGGACGTCCGGTAATCCTCGGATTCCGTTATTTATGTTCTATGGTCGATGTCACGGACGTCCGATGGCTTCCGGTCGTCCAGTCGTCTGGGAGTCGCCGGTCGTCCGGTGAACGCGGGTCGTCCGATGCCTGGAAGTGACCGGTCGTCTGGTGTGGGCCGAACGTCCGGTGCCTGTAGCATCTTCAGCCGTACTTCTTCTTGTTCCAAGCACTTGTCGATCTCGCCGACTTGTCCGTTGTGCAGAGCTGTCCCGTGGCCTTCATCCAAGTACCTGAGTATGCATAGAGTTTCTGATGAGGGTAGAAGCCATGTCTCATGTGAATCGGGAGGACGTGGAGAAAGGAGTGAAGTCAGCTCGATCTCGAGAGCTCTTGCACGAGCTCGAGTCATTGGTCCTTTGGGCACTTGGTGAGTCGACGGTATGTCCATGGGGATGACCTTGGGATGCTCCGCATCATCTCCCCTCCCTTGGGAAAGATCCGACCTCGGATCGAAATCTTCATCACCATGGAAAGGAGATAGGTCCTTGATGTTGAAAGTACCGCTCACGGAGTACTTGTCTCGTGGGATGTCGATCTTGGAGGAATTGTTGTTGTAGCGTGCTAGCACCTTGAAGGGTTCGTCCACGCGAGGTAGTATTTTGGACTTGCGCTCGTGTGGGAAACGGTCCTTGCGAAGATGAAGCCAAACAAGATCTCCCGGTTGGAACACCATTGGTGCCTTGTTGACGTTGAGCTTGGTGGTGAGACGATGGACTTGTCGCTCGATCATTGCCCTTGTATCTTCGTGCACCTTCTTAAGATAGCTCGCTCGTGCACTTGCGTTCATGATGTAGGGTGGAACCCTAATCGGCAGATCTTTCACAAAAGGAGGTTATCCCACGATGAACACGGGGAACACAAGGAAGATACGAAGGGAAACACGAGGGGAAACACTCAAATCAACACAAATATGGTCACACGGGTCCTAGATCCACGATACACATCAAGATACACGATCCGTAGTTAACAACGGTGGTACAAGGATAGTCTTCTCCCGGAGGAGGTCTTGGGTATCCCTTGGGATCTTCTCCGGTGTGGAGGCCTTGAATCCGAGGTGGATCTTCTCCGAGGAGGCCGCGGTCTCGTAGGAGAGGAACCACAAAGGTCTATGATGAGCTATCCAAAAGCTGCCTCGAAAGGATGGAAGTCAACGGTATATATTACATAGGATGACGCCGTCGGGGCGAACGTCCATTGGTCACCGGACGTCCGGTGGCACGGGAGGGACCGGACGTCCGGTAGTCCTCGGATTTCCGCTATTTAGGTTCTGTGGTCGATGTCACGGACGTTTGGGGGCTTCCGGTCGTCCGGCCGTCTGGGAGTCGCCGGTCGTCCGGAGAACGTCGGACGTCCGGTGCCTGGGATTGTCTGGTCGTCCGGAGCCTGTAGAGTCCTCAGCCGTCCTTGTTCTTGTTCCAAGCACTTGTTGATCTCGCCGTCTTGTCCGCTGTGCAGATCTGTTCTGTGGCCTTCATCCAAGTACCTGAGTATGCACAGAGTTTCTGATGAGGGTAGAATCTATGTCTCATGTGAATCGGAAAGATGTCGAGAGTGGAGCGAAGTCACCTCGGTATCGAGAGCTCTTGCACGGGCTCGAGTCATTGGTCCTTTGGGCACTTGGTGAGGCGATGGAGGGTCCATGGGGATGACCTTTGGATGCTCCGCATCATCTCCCCTCCCTTGGGAAAGATCCGACCTCGGATCGAAATCTTCATCACCATGGAAGGGAGATAGGTCCTTGATGTTGAAAGTATCGCTCACGGAGTACTTGTCTCGTGGGATGTCGATCTTGTATGTGTTGTTGTTGTAGCGTACTAGCACCTTGAATGGTCCGTCGGCGCGAGGTAGTAGTTTGGACGTGCGCTTGTGCGGGAAACGGTCCTTGCGAAGATGAAGCCAAACAAGATCTCCCGGTTGGAACACCATTGGTGCCTTGTTGACGTTGAGCTTGCTGGCGAGACGATGGACTTGTCGCTCGATCATTGCCCTTGTATCTTCGTGCACCTTCTTGAGATAGCTTGCTCGTGCACTTGCGTCCATGTTGATGCGCTCTTGTAGAGGTAGAGGTAGGATGTCCAATGGGGACAACGGGTTGAAGCCGTAGACGACCTCGAAGGGGGACTTGCCGGTAGTCGAATGTCTTGCGCGGTTGTAGGCGTACTCGGCGATGGGTAAGCATTGCTCCCATTCCTTGATGTTCTTCTTGATCAACACACGAAGAAGCGTCGAAAGCGTGCGGTTCGTCACCTAGAGTTTGTTCAACTTAGTTTGACCTTTGAGATACTTGAGAGTCTCATGGTCCGTATGAAGAATGACTTCATGAGGTCTAAGATAATGTTCCCAAATACGTAAAACTCTCACCAAGGCATAAAGCTCTTGATCATAGATGGGGTAGTTAAGTTGCGCCCCGGATAGCTTCTCGCTAAAGTATGCAATTGGGCGCTTTTCTTGCATGAGCACGCCACCTATGTCGGTACCACTAGCGTCACAATGAATTTCAAAAGGTTTATCAAAGTTCGGTAGGGCTAGAAGTGGTGCGTGGGTAAGCAAGCTTTTTAGCTCATTGAACGCGGTGTCTTGCAAAGGACCCCAAATGAAGGGTGCGTTCTTCTTGCTCAAGGCGTGTAGAGGCATAGCAATAGTGCTAAAGTCCTTCACAAAACGTCGGTAGAAATCGGCTAGACCAAGGAAACTACGCACTTGCATGAGATTCGTTGGTTGAGGCCAAGTTTTAATTGCTTCAATTTTAGTTTCATCAACGTGAACACCTTGTGAAGAAACAACAAATCCTAGGAAGACGACCTTGTCAACGCCAAAAGTGCATTTCTCCATATTAGCATATAAGCGCTCTTTCCGATGGGTTTGTAAAACCATACGAATGTGTGTCACATGGTCCTCTAGCGTTTTGCTAAAAACGAGGATGTCATCAAAGTAAACCACTACAAAGACGCCTATGTAGGGTCGAAGACAAAAATGCATAAGACGCATAAATGAACCGGGTGCTTCCGATAAACCCATTGGCATGACAAGCCACTCATATAACCCAAATTTGGTTTTGAAAGCCGTTTTCCACTCATCACCCTCTTGAATGCGAATTTGGTAGTAACCACTTTTAAGATCAATTTTCGAAAAGATGGTGGCACCACATAATTCATCAAGCATGTCGTCTAAGCGTGGGATAGGATAACAGTATCTAACGGTGATAGCATTTATAGGTCGACAATCGGAGCACATGCAAAAAATTCCATCTTTCTTAGGCTCGAGAATAACCAGAACGACACAAGGGCTTAAGCTTTCACGTACATGACCTTTGTCGATGAGTTGTTGCACTTGACGTTGTATCTCCTTGGTTTCCTCGGGGTTGACGCGGTAAGGAGCCTTGTTTGGAAGTGGTGCGCCGGGTATGTGGTCGATGCGGTGTTCGATTCCGCGAAGTGGAGGTAGACCCGGAGGTAGCTCATCGGGAAAAACGTCCGAGAATTCCTGCAACAATTGAGACAACACTAAAGGTAGAGGTGGTGAAGTGTTAGTAGGTTTGGCTTCCCCTTTGCATAAAAGCACAAGGTGAAAGACACTCGATGGGTTCTCACACACTTCTCTCATATCACTTTTGGTGGCAAATAGCACTAGTTGCTTCTTGTCGTTCATCGTGGAGTCGCTCATATTTGGCTTGTGGCTCTCACTCTCCTTTTGGTGGCTCACTCTCTCACCATTCTCTCCATGATGGTTGGTAGGTAAGTGTTTGTCGGCGGCTACTTGACTTGGAGACATTGCTCGTAGGATGAATTCCTTGCCTTTCATCTTGAAGCTATAGTTATTGGTCCGTCCATTGTGTGTGACTCCACGATCATATTGCCATGGTCGTCCAATAATAAGGTGGCACACGGACATGGGGATCACATCACACTCAAGAGTGTCCTCGTAGGCGCCTATCTTGAAAGAGACTTGCACGGTGTGCTCGACTCGAAGAATTCCGGCGTCGTTGAGCCATTGGACCTTGTAGGGGTGAGGATGCTTCGTCTTGACCAAATGTAGCTTGTTGCATAGCTCTTCGCTTGCCAAGTTGTGACAACTTCCTTCGTCGATGATGACCTTGACGGAGCGTCCATTGATGCCGGCCTTGGTATGGAAGATATGACATCGTTGGTCGTCATCTTGTTGGTGTTGGAGTGTCAAGGCCTTGGAGACAACAAGGTTGGGACTTGAGTCATTGTCGCAAAACACTTGATGGTCTTCTTCTTCGTTCACTTGGCGATGCATAGCTACATGATCAAGGGCTTCCATCTCGTCGTCGCTCATTGAGTCATAAGATCCGTCATCGTTGATGATCATGGTGCGAATGGTCTTGCACTCAAATGACTTCTGGCCTCGCCCTTGGCACTTGAAACAATTGATGGAACTCGTCTTGGAGTTGTCCTCGGTTGGAGTTGTAGAGGATGAAGCTCTTGGCTTGAAGTTGTTGGTAGAAGTTGGACGACTCGATGTGGTCACATTCTTGTAGCTTGACTTGTCACCGAAGTTTGTAGATGGCTTGGTAGAGGTAGGAGGAGTAGCCGAAGTCGTTGAAGCTTGGTTGTAGGAGCCGAAGTTCTTGGAGTTGAACTTGGAGTACTTGTAGTCCTCTTGAACTTGTCGCTCCGCTTTGGTTGCTTGATGTACTAGCTCGAGGAGATTGTTGTATGGTTGAAAGTCTGCAATCTTCTTGATAGTATAGTTGAGTCCATTCAAGAATCTCACCATTGTTTGCTCTTCATCTTCCGTGATGTTGGCTCTTATCATGGCAATCTCCATCTCCTTGTAGTACTCTTCTACGGACTTGGTACCTTGCTTGAGGAGTTGTAGCTTCTTGAACAAGTCACGGTTGTAGAGTGTTGGCACAAAGCGTGCTCTCATGACTTCCTTCATTTGAGCCCAAGTGGTGATAGGAGGTTCGCCTTTTGCATCTCTTCTCTCTATGATTTGCTCCGACCATATGAGAACATAGTCTTGGAAATCAAGGGAGGCCATTGCGATCTTGTTCTCTTCATCGAAGTTGTGAAGTCGAAAGATCTTGTCAACCTTCAATGCCCATGAGAGATAGTCTTCGGGATCAATGCTTCCGGAAAACTTTGGCATGGTGAACTTTAGCTTGCCATAGCGATGCTCTTCATTGTTTCCTTGCCTATTGGGAGGACGGTCTTGATTGGGACGATTGACAATATCATGTTGCTCTTGACGAAGTGGATGTCCATTGTCGTGGTGTATTTGCCGAGCTTGTAGTTCTTGTTGGGCTTGTTGCTCTTGTCGCGCTTGAGGAGGAACTTCGTCTTGCATTCTTGCTTGGTGGCGCCTCTCTTGCATCTCATCGCGAAGGAAATCCTCTTCTTAACGAGTGTGTCGAGTGCGAGCTCCCACATTGCAATGTGCATCACATAATGCTCGTTGCGCCTCAAGAGCTTGAGCTTCTCGACGTTTTTGTGCTTGACGATTAGCCTCGGCATCTTGTTCTTCTTGGTATTGACGTGCTCGCTCTTGTTGTTGTTGGCGTAGTCGTTGCCGTTCTTGTGCTTGATCAAGTGTAGCTTGGTTTTGACGATGTTGACTCTCTTGCTCTTCAAATAGCTCTTGTGAACTCTTGTCATGAAGTGGATTCCATTTGTCATGTCGAGCTTGACGTGTGGCTTGACGAAGAGTGTTTGATGTATGTGTACTTGAGCCTTCCGTGGAGTCGGTATGTCGACTTGAGCAGCTTCGTCTTTGAGAAGATGTGGAAGAAGAACGTCGATTGACTATCAAAGTCCATAGCTCATCAAATTGTGTAGACATGATTGTGTTGATGATGTCGAATTGCTCTCTTGTTCTTGCTTCAAATTGGCGCGCGTCCTCGGCGACTTGACCAATGTACTCGCGCATAGCTTCACTTTCTTGATGGAGAGCTCGTTGGACACCGAAGAGATGTAGTTTGGTGACGTAGTTGTTCGCTTCTTGCGGATCGTCAAAGATCGGGTTCAAAGATGTACTTGGCCTATCCATCATCACGAGCGAGTATGTGAGTGGGAGAAAGGAGAAGACAATAGCAAATGTACCTTAACCGAGGTTGAAAATGGATCAATGATCACTCAATAATGTATCCCGGAAATAGCACTATTGGTACCACTTCGTGTCGATTCTCACACCTACACAAGTAAAGCTTTGAGAGGAGCTTGGTTAGGATGGTGGCACAAATTCAATGCAATCGTCAAAGTGACTCAAAGATGTTGAAAATGGTTCAAAATTTGCTCATGCAACAAGTAGATCACTAGTAAAGTAGCACACGAAACACACGCACGGATAGATAAATGTGGTTGTGCAACCAAGGATGAGCGAAAATGTGGAATCCATGGAAAATGCTCGTGTTGCACAACACTAGAGAGACGCTAACTGATTGCTTAATAGGCGGATACGCACTTGTGCACGACCTATAAGAAGCAAAACGTAACGACTATCTATCACAAGTATACTATGAGTGTATGATGTGCGGATGCTTGAGCACAAGATGAAGTATTGCTATCTCATATGATCTCTTTTGATGCAAGGCGTATGATGCTATTTTCCTTTTTCTTATAAACTTTGGTTGGCTCTTTTGCTTAAAAGCTTGTGAGCTCTTTCTTTGGGCACTTATGCATGCTTCTCAGATCAAGGTAGCTATTGTGTATGCGGATCACTCTTGTGGCACACGGAGATATGATGATATGGTATGCAATATCTATGACTATCACTACGATGCACAAGTGTCGTGGTCCAACAATACTCAAATGGCTAGTCTCAATGGGAAAGCTACGCAAAGATGGTCCATAGGGTGACAATGCAATTGCAAGGTAGAATGAACAAGCTGTCGTCGATGTTACCGTCCTTGCCGAAGTTGAGCGGTGGTGTTGTCGAAGTCTTGCCGTTCCAAGGTAGCCTAAACATCCAAGGAAACGGTGAAACCACAACTCAAGTATCCTAGGCAAAGGGAGAGAAGAATGTCAAAATCGTAGCGGTTTAACGATGGTGGTTGCGGAAGTGGTGGTGGTATGAACGGGGGTAGATGGTAGCGGAAGGTGGGACAAAACTGAAGAAATTCAGTGTTGTCAGGGTACGTCGGACGTCCGGTAAGCGTCGGTCGTCCGGTCGTTCGGAAGGGGCTGGACGTCCGGTAAGTCCCGGAAATCCGCTAAAAGTTTCTGTAGGTGGGGTGCCGGTCGTCCGGTGTTTAGCGGACGTCCGGTGTCTCGAGAGGGGCCGGGTGTCCGGTAAACCGTCAGTCGTCCAGTAGGTCTAGGTTAGGGCTCGTGGATCCGTGGACAAATTGGTCAAACTTGGCCGAATTTGCGGAGGAAAATCGGTGAAATGGTGGGGAAAAGATAGATCCACTCGTGGCACAGCAAATCCCTGGAACAAATTCAACAAAATCTTGCCAAATCAACAGATCACAAAAAAAAATTGGGGCTATTTTTGTGGGGAACTTTCGAATTTGGGAAGAACACAACAAAAACAAACTAGAAAACAAGGTGTGGGGCTCCAATTTCGTGATCAACCTATGCTCATGATACCATAATATGATGTAGGGTGGAACCCTAATCGGCAGATCTTTCACGAAAGGAGGTTATCCCACGATGAACACGGAGAACACAAGGAAGATACGGAGGAAAACACGAGGGGAAACACTCAAATCAACACAAAGACGGTCACACAGGTGCTAGATCCACGATACACATCAAGATACACGATCCATAGTCAACAACGATGGTACAAAAGATAGTCTTCTCCCGGAGGAGGTCTTGGGTATCCCTTGGGATCTTCTCCGGTGTGGAGGCCTTGAATCCGAGGCGGATCTTCTCCGAAGAGGCCGCAGTCTCGTAGGAGAGGAACCACAAAGGTCTATGATGAGCTATCCAAAAGCTGCCTCGAAAGGATGGAAGTCAACGAGTATATATTACATGGGATGACACCGTCGGGGCGGACGTCCGCTGGTCACCGGACGTCCGATGGCTCGGGAGGGACCGGACGTCCGGTAATCCTCGGATTTCCGCTAATTAGGTTCTGTGGTCGGTGTCACGGATGTCTAGTGGCTTCCGGTCGTCCGGTCGTCTGGGAGTCGCCGGCCGTCCGGTGGGCGCCGGTCGTCCGGTGCCTGGAAGTGACCGGTCGTCCGGTGTGGGCCGGACGTTCGGTGCCTGTAGCATCTTCAGTCGTACTTCCTCTTGTTCCAAGCACTTGTCGATCTCGCCGTCTTGTCCGCTGTGCAGAGCTGTCCCGTGGCCTTCATCCAAGTACCTGAGTATGCACAGAGTTTCTGATGAGGGTAGAAGCCATGTCTCATGTGAATCGGAAAGATGTCGAGAGAGGAGTGAATTCACCTCGGTCTCGAGAGCTCTAGCACGGGCTCGAGTCATTGGTCCTTTGGGCACTTGGTGAGGCGATGGAGGGTCCATGGGGGTGACCTTTGGATGCTGGGTGATCATAAATATGCTTTACAGGTGTCTCCGAAAGTATTCGTGGTGTTGGCATAGACCAAGACTAGGATTTTTCACTCCGAGTGTCGGAGAGGTATCTCTGGGACCTCTCGGTAATGCACATCATAATAAGCCTTGCAAGATGAGGACATGACTACCTTCGATACGACCAAAAATATTGCATACATGTATATTTGTAAGGTGATTTCTAATGCAAACTATGCAACAATTTATTTATGTCATCCAGGACAAAAATACTTCACAGCCTTTTGTGCCATGTCTAATTCTAGGTGTACGGGACATTTGTACAATCCACATATGAAGATAAAGGAAAAAGAGAAGTTTAGGTGTTGTTCAAAAAGTTCTCTCATGTCACTTTTGGGCCAAGAGAAGATAGAGTCCAAGTCTCTCACGTTCTGTATCCAGATTCGGACTGCACAGACATACCTGACTCAAAAATGCAAGAACTCCTTCATACGGACTCCGAATTGGGTGTTTCTTTTTTGGTTGGAAACTAGATTTCGTACACTTTCCAACCCCAACTGGATTCACCTTCAAATTCGTTCGGAGCGTTGAGATATCGACGAAACAATCTGACGCTGCAGTAGAATCCGAGTCAAACTACAAGTCCAAAGGTGTTGCATCACCTCCACTTGGGCCCATGAGCCTTGTACGACCTAGGGTTAGTTTTAGGCTGCCTTGGGACGTCCTTCCACCTCCTTGGCCGCCACCCCTTTCTCCTATATAAGTAGATCCATCTAGTAGCTTTTTCTTTAGGGATTTGTTTAGTGAAAAGTTAGCCATTGCAACTTCATGTACTTCGCTTGTGTCCAACGACCAGACCAAGACCGCTTACGGATCCCCATCTTTATCAATACTTCATTTATATTTGCAATATTTAGATTGCTTAATCATATTCTTGCTTGTTCTTCGATTGCATGCAGGAATAGACCTTCGTGGTCAGGCTGATCGTGCTTCTGGCATTGTGAGTAACCCCTGGAGATTGGTTTAGCGATTGCTAAGGCGCAACGTCGTGCACGTTTGTAGTCGGATCATCAAAGTCATCTCCACCAAATCGATAGCTATCATCTCATCGAAAGATCGGGCCCCTCGCCTTTATCAAGTGGTATCAGAGCTACTTCGTATCCTTTATTGATGCTAGTTGTTCTACACTGTGACCTCATTAGTGTTATAGGCTCGCGTCTCTAGTCCGCTCTAGCATAGGACCAGCACAGTACCGTCGTTGAGCGTTTATTCAACATTGCATCTCTGAATTGATTATTGCTAATCTTTTGCTACCATATATAAAGCCAACCCAGCTCCACATATTTCTACACCGTGTGTAATGCCCAGGATAGAGCTAAATCTCCTACGTGTCGAGGCACGACTTAGAGACTTAACCCCATGCTGGAATGATCGCAAGTCTGGTATCTTTGCACAACTCATGTAAAAACAGGGATGTAAACTGAAAAGATAGCTGGCTTACACTCGCCACGTCACACAAATACAATACATGTCTCAAACATCATACATTAAAACATCACAGCCCTCTAAGGGTAAAATCCAAATATCAAGATACCAAACATAATTTAAATCCACAGGCGGATCGAATCCTAGTAGAAGTCTCCACTACTGATCATCAGGATAACGAACATAGTATCGACTACGCTCCTCATCGTACTCCCAGTCTAGCTCGGTGCCATCGCCTGGATAGCTCACCACTGGACCTGCATCTGGTGTGGTGAAGTAACTGTGAGCCACAGAGGACTCAGCAATCCCGTTCCCGGGTAACAAGACTATTTAAGCCTTGGGAGAGGATAAGGCTGAAGAAAAGAATAAGTGTCTGCAGCAGCAACTAGCAACTAGCTTACGTGAAAGAGTGCGAGAAGAGAAAGCCTCGGTCGAGAGATGATCACGAAGTGATCCTAGCTAAAGCTCAACAAACATAACCCCACCGTGTTCAACTCCCGAATCCCTATTCGGAAATTGACAGTCACGGTACACACGCTGGTAGTGTATTGAATCATTGTGTCAAGTTATCTACAACCGGATATTAACAAGCTCCCATCTGCCACATAACCGCGGGCACGACTTTCGAAAGTTCATAACCCTGCAGGGGTGTTCCAACTTGACCCATGACAAGCCCACGATCTGCGGAGTCGCAACTCCAAAGTGGGAAGACCCGAGTATTCTCGGAATCCCGTGCTCAAGATAATCCGAACTAAGGTAAGGCTAATCCAGCAAATCCTCCCGGCGTGTCGACACCCTGATAGTAGCCGCGCGTATCTAAGTCTCAGGACACGACCGGATGGGCGAGGCTACGGGTGTAAGCCAGATACCTCGGGTTGCCCCAAGGCGGCCCCGCAGGCTCCCCGTTTCGGACCAACACTCATGTGGAGCACTGGCCCGGGGTTGTTGATTAAGAAAAAAAAAGGGTTTATAACTCCCTATGCAAGTTTAATTTGTTATTAGGCAAATAGTACCAATGTTGGGATTTTCTGGAAAAAGACTTAGCACTTAGCGGTTTATCGAGGGGGTCCCATACACCCCAACCGTGTTAGGAACGCATAATCAAGGAACATAACACCGGTTTATACGGTTCCTAACGGCATGAGTGGAACAAATCACCAAGCAAAAGGCTTAGCCTTCCACCCTTGCCAATATATAGATGATTTCATTTTAAGCATTTATATAGTGTGATATAACCCAACAAAACTTCAACATGAAGCAAGCATCTTCGAACTTCACCTGCAACTAGCAATGCTATAAGAAGGGCTGAGCGAAGCGTGTGAGGACATGAATGGAAAGCCAACAATATATACTACAAGGAACCATCAAGATCCACTCCAAAACTATCATGGTTTGTCCTAGAGCAGCAAGCAAACATGGCATCGGAACGTTATAGATTCAGACTTAGTGAAAATCCACTAAGTGTTAAAATAGCAGTTTCATCATGGCATCTAAAAGAGCAAGTTTAAGTCACCTCGAAACTAAACATGGCAAGTGGTAAGCACCACATCAAAGTACACATGATGGTGATTCTGAAACATACAAGCATGCATCATGGAGATAAACACAACGATAGCAATGAGTTCAACATGATGGCATTTCATAACAAGTGAAACAACATCACAGCCACATGGCGCTCTGCAACGAAGATATACATGACAAGAATAAATCTATCATGCAACCTAACACAAGCAACATGTAGAGCATGGTAAGACGAACACGTGGACATGTCATTTGCATCATTCGGATAAACGTGCTAAAAGATATCACTATGCGAAGATGGCATAAAAACATCACATAGCAGCAATTTATATCGGGATGCACTCTTGCAACAGGAAAATAAGCACCTAAATGATCTCTAACATGCATGGCACAAAAAGGTAAAACATAGTGCTAATCACGACGAATGTCTGGACATGCTATTCACTCAATTCGGAGCAACACACACAAAGTTATCCGCATTTGAAATTAGCATCAGCACACAAAAATACAGGGGACTTAGAGGGAAAAACTACCTCCGGGTCAAAGAAGTCAACCGGGCCGAAACTGGTGCGGATCGGGTCGGGGTGGTTGGATCGGGTCCTGGAGGCAGATCGGGCGCGGCCTAGCGGGCTCCGGGCGCCGGATCCGGCCCGTGAAGCGGCTGAGCGGGTTGGAGGGAGGAGGCCCGCGAAGGCCTCGGGCCGGCGGCTTCTGCTGGCGAACTGGCGGAGAGGCGGAGGTCGACCGAGCGGCCTGGGCCTGGCGATGCGGCGGCCCAGCCGGGGCGCGGAGGAACGGCCTGCGGTAGAGAGCGGCCCGCTCGGGGGCGGAGGAGGCCGGCCCGCAGCGGCTGGCGGCGAAGTGGTCCAGGGCAGTGGCGACGCTGCGAAGGGCCCAGACGGAGGCTTCGGGATCGGCCGCTGCGGAGGGCAACGTCTATCGAGGCCGGAGGGAGGCGATCGATGGATCTGGTGCGGTGGGCGCGTTGACCCCGGGCGATCCCAGATCGGGACTTGCTCCCGATCCAGCGAGGAAAACGACGGCGGCTCGGCTGCTGCTTCAATGGCTTGCGGGAGGGATCTGACAAGTGGCGAAAAAGAAGGAGAGTGGCACGGAAATTGAGGGGAAGTAGGCTAGAGGTAGGTGGAGGGGGATTAGGCTGCCAAAAATGGCATGGGGGTGTTTATATAGGGTAGGTGCTAGGGTTTGAGGGATTTAGGGGGATTTAGAGCCCTCCGATCGCGATCCGACGGATCCGATCGCGAGGGGAGTTAGGATGGGCCTAGAGGAGGTAAGTGGGTTGTTGAAGGGTGTCTTGGGCCACAAAGTGGAGGCACTTTGAGCCCACACGAATAACTGTTGGGATAGCAAACGGACTCCAAACGCGACGAGATTTGACAGGCGGGTTACACACAACAAAACAACAACACACGACAAGTCTCGCGCCACACCGGTAACGTTACATGGCCAAACACCAAAGTAGGCCTACGGGACGCCACGGACACGTGAGGGAGCTCCGGAGCGCGAAACGAACAACGGGAAGGAACGCGTGGAACCGGATGCAACCGACAACACAAATGCAATGCGATGCATATGACTATATGATATGAATGAATGCCACACACGCACGCAACAAAACGACGAAAACCCGAAAGACAAAGAACCCGAAATGGAATAGATGAAGCCGGAGATATATTATATGCCCACAAGGGAAAGTATTACATCCGGGGCATTACAAACTCTCCTCTACTACAAAAAGATCTCGTCCCGAGATCTAGGACTGGAAAAAGGAAGGGTACTCGGAACGAAGATGATCTTCTCGTTCCCACGTAGCTTCTCGGTCGGTGTGATGTGACCACTTGACTTTCAAGAATTTGATGGACTTGTTGCGGGTCTTGCGTTCGGTTTCTTCGAGAATAGCAACGGGATGCTCTCGGTAGGACAAATCTTGTTGAAGATCAATCTCTTCAAACGGAATCATGCGTTCAGGTGCCTTGAAGCATTTGCGGAGTTGAGACACATGGAATACATCATGAACATTGGCGAAGTTGGGAGGGAGCTCAAGTTGATAGGCTAGATCGCCTCTTTTGCCAAGAATCTTGAAAGGCCCGGCGTATCTAGGAGCAAGCTTTCCTTCGATGCCGAATCTCTGAGTGCCTTTCATAGGAGAAACACGGAGATAGACATGATCATCAATGTTGAAGGCCAAATCACGATGCTTGCCGTCATAGTAACTCTTCTGACGCGACTGAGCGGCCTTGAGATTCTCACGTATGACTTTGCACATTTCTTCGGCTTCTGAGATCAAGTCATTGCCAAGAAGTTGACGTTCGCCTGTTTCAGACCAGTTGAGAGGGGTACGGCACTTTCTGCCATAGAGGATTTCAAACGGAGCTTTGCCTGCACTTGCCTGAAAGCTGTTGTTGTAAGAGAACTCGGCAAATGGAAGGCAATCTTCCCATTTCATGCCAAAGGATATGACACTGGCTCTGAGCATGTCTTCTAGAATCTGATTCACTCGCTCGACTTGACCACTAGTCTGAGGGTGAAAAGTAGTGTTGAACCTGATCTTAGTGCCCATGGCGGACTGAAAGGAGTCCCAGAACCTGGATGTGAACAAACTTCCACGGTCTGAGGAGATAACTTGAGGAATGCCATGTAAGGACACAATTCTGGAAGTGTACAGCTCTGCCAATTGAGCTGCATTGATTGATTCTTTGACTGGCAGGAAGTGAGCGACTTTGGTAAGCTTGTCAATCACCACGAAGATAGAATCATTCCCTCTCTTGGATATAGGAAAACCAGTGACGAAGTCCATTTCAATGTGGTCGAACTTCCACTCGGGAATAGGAAGAGGTTGGAGAAGACCGGCTGGACGTTGATGTTCTGCTTTCACTCTTCTGCAAACATCACATTCATTCACGAATTGGGCAATCTCCCTTTTCATGCGTGTCCACCAGTAAGACTGCTTGAGGTCTTGGTACATCTTGGAACTGCCAGGATGGATGGAAAGGAGAGAATCATGTGCTTCTTCCATTATGAGCTTCCTGAGATCACCTTTGGGAACAACGAGTCTGTCCTCGAAGAACAAGGTATCTCTCTCATCAACACGAAAGCACTTGTATTTTGGATTGCCCTTTGCAATACCATGTTTCACCTTCTTCACCATGGTATCCCTGAGTTGGGCCTCACGGACCTGATCTTCCAAGGTAGGAGCAATTTGAAGATTTGCAAGAAAACCCTGCGGAACAACTTGGAGGTTGAGCTTCCTGAAAGCTTCACAAAGCTCAGGCTGGCACGGCTTGATAAGAAGGCTGTTGCAATATGCCTTTCTGCTCAAAGCATCTGCAATCACATTCGCCTTGCCAGGAGTGTATTCAATGCTGGGATCGTACTCTTGGATCATTTCAACCCAACGAGTCTGGCGGAGGTTCAGATGCGGCTGTGTGAAGATGTACTTCAAGCTCTTGTGATCGGTGAAGATGTCGACTATTCTGCCCAATAACAGATGTCTCCACGTAATCAAAGCATGTACCACAGCTGCTAGCTCGAGATCATGTGTGGGATAGTTCTTCTCACTTGGCTTGAGCTGACGAGAAGTATATGCCACAATTCTCTTATCTTGCATAAGCACACCACCAAGACCTTGAAGAGAAGCATCACAGAATACTTCATAGGGCTTGGATTCATCTGGAGGAGTCAGAACTGGAGCAGAGACGAGCTTTTCTTTGAGAGTTTTGAATGCCACTTCACACTCTGGAGACCAAAAGTATTTGACATTCTTCTGAAGCAAGTTGGAAAGAGGCTTGGCAATCTTGGAGAAGTTCTCAACGAACCTTCTGCAATAGCTGGCAAGACCCAGAAAACTGCGGAGTTGCTTGACGTTCTGAGGAGCTTCCCAATTGACAATTGCTTCAACTTTCTCGGGATTAACCGCAATACCGTCAGCTGAGATGATATGGCCCAGGTACAAAACTTTATCGAGCCAAAACTCGCACTTGGAGAACTTGGCATAGAACTTATGCTCACGGAGTTGATCAAGAACCAGACGTAAGTGCTTTTCGTGATCTTCTTCATTCTTGGAAAACACCAGAATATCATCCAGATACACAAGCACAAACTCGCCGGTATAGGGGTTGAAGATGTAGTGCATCATCCTCGAAAAGGTAGGAGGAGCATTGGCGAGACCAAAGGACATGACGGTATACTCGTATGAACCGTAGCTCGTTCTGAAGGCCGTCTTGGGAATGTCTTCCTCGCGAATGCGAATTTGATGATAGCCCATTCGGAGGTCGAGCTTAGATAACACTTTAGCTCCTTTGAGCTGCTCGAAGAGTTCGTTGATGTTGGGGAGCGGATACTTGTTCTTTATCGTCTTCTTGTTCAATGGTCGGTAATCAACACAGAGACGCTCCGTGCCATCTTTCTTCTTGACAAATAAGACACCACAGCCCCAAGGAGACGTACTAGGCCTGATGAGACCCATACTCTCCTGTTTATCAAGCTGCTTCTTCAATTCCTTCAATTCATCTGGAGAGAGCTTGTACGGACGCCGGCATGCTGGCTCAGTACCCGGCTCGAGTTCAATGACAAATTCCACCTGACGGTGCGGAGGCATGCCTGGAAGTTCTTCAAGAAAGACGTCTTGGTATTCGTTCACCACCGGAATTTGAGATATGGCATTAATTACGCCCTTATCATTGAGAGAGAAAAGCCTAATAGTGTTATCCCTGGAGGCAAAGATAATCACATCTTCATCAGGATGAGTCATCTTGACTTCCTTCTGTGCACAATCAATGTGAGCATCATGCTGAGAAAGCCAATCCATTCCGAGGATGAGGTCAATGTCAGAATTGCCGAGAATCACCGGTTTAGCCAGAAATCGATAATCACCCATGCGAATAGAAACATCCGGAGCATAGACACCAGAATTCATACGTCTCCCCGGAGAAATAACTTGCAACCTCTGAGGCAAATTTGAAGTGACAATATTGTGCTTGGATGCAAATGGTTGAGACATGAAAGAGCATGAAGCACCCGAATCAAATAACACTTTAGCAGGAAAAGAGTTAACTGGAAGGTTACCCAAAATGACATCAGAAGAATTCTCCGCTTGCGCTGCACTCATCAGATTGACCCTTGCTGCCTTTGGATCATGCCTGACAATACCTGAACTCACAGGTGGAGGAGGTGGAAGACGCTTTGGGTTCGGACATCTGTTGGCATAATGACCCTTCTGGCCACACTTGTTGCACACCACTTCTGAGAGAGGACGGAAATGAGAACCACTTGACTTGGAGCCTTGAGACTGAAACTGCTTCTTCGACTGGTTGCTCGGGTTGGGTGGGTGGGAGAAACCACGTCCACTAGAGTTCTTGCTGCTGTTGGAGTTGTTGGAGTTGTTGTATGGAGCTCGAATCACTGGAGGAGGAGGAAGCCAGAATTTCTGTTGTTTTGAGACCATCTGAGACGATGAGGAAGAGTGAACGGCATCTCGAATCCTCTTTTTAGAAGCCTCCATCTTAAACTGAGCTGCCTCTTGTTTCAAAGCCATGTTATAGAATTTGTCGAATTCATCGGGCTCGAACAACGTGAGAGCAAGTTGAAGTTCATCTTTGCGACCTCCACGGAACTGGTAGATTTTGCTCTTAGCATCAGGAATGTCTTGCTTAGCATAGCGGGCGAGGTTTTGGAACTTGACATTATACTGATAGACTGTCATAGAGCCCTGCTTCAGGTTGCGGAATTGCTCACGCATACCCTCGATGACACTTGTTGGAATGTGGTGAGAGCGAAAGTCCTTGCAGAAATTCTCATAAGAGATCACCTGACCTGGCCTGGAGTCTTTGTACTGCTGCCACCAGTCAGCTGCTTGGTCTTTGAGTTGGAAGGCTGCAAACTTCACATAATCCTCTTCTCTTACGTTACTGCACTCAAAATGCTTCTTTATGTCGGTTAACCAATCTTCCGCATCAAGAGGGTCGACACAGTAACTGAAAGCTTTTGGATTATTGGCCAGGAACTGGTTGAGAGTAGCATGGTGCTGCTGGTTAAAGAAATTGCCTTGATTCCCTGGAACACCCTGATTAGCTTGATTAGCTTGCATCTGCTGCATCATCTGCATCAACAACTGGGTGTTCTGAGCTGTAGTCTGCATAATCGCTCTCCAAGCCTCAAACGGAGGACGAGGGGAAGGAGGACGGTCTGGGATCTCTTCACCCTCTGGGTTAGCGTTGGGAACCCTTTTCGGAGCCATCCTGAAAGAGATGACCACGAATCAGCAATTGATTGACAGAAGGTATAAGCTGAATCAATGGAATGAATTGCAACAAGTCTTCACAATAATCATTCGAACAATAGAACGAATGAAATCATTCGAACAAGAGGAACGAATGAAATTCTCAGTTAAATGATAACATCAATCTTCACGAGAAGCCACATAGGGGACAAAAGGTAAAATAAGAAAAACAACAAGGTACCGACGGGAACAAACACAAGATAGGAGCTTCGTTCTAACATCTTTGTGCTGAAAGCATATGAACGCGTTACGAAAGGGTTTTGCAATCCCCGGATCAGCATAGCCAAGGACCCTTTAAGATGCAACTCCCGATCGGAACATCGGTCATAATACCACTTCACTCAATGTAGAACCCCGAACTCACTAACATGCATTCGTTGAAAGAATGCCTACGATCTACTGGATAAACCCACCTATGAATTTCCGAAAGATTCCAGTTATGCAATCAGGTGTTGGGGATACACGGGAAGCACCGCGCAATCAACTCTAAACCTACATCCAGGTGTATCCATTCTTCAACACATAACCAGTCTTTCTCGGAAACTGTTTACCTCGGACCTTCGAAAAGCATCCACTATAACAAGCTATGGCAATACTCCCGAACTACCTCCCCAGTACTGGGTGATGTCGGGGTTATCTTGCCACTGGCCGTATAGGAGAGGTTTTCGATGTCGGCCGTCTTAAGTATTTAGTACTGCCGCGATATGCTTGTGACGACAATACCCCGAAGCTCAACTCCCCTGGACACTGCCACAACCCCTAATGTCAGGAGGCATCGAGAACAATATTCTCGTCACAAGAACATCGAAACAATCCCAGAATACTCGCGAGATTCCTAAAAAAAATTTGGTGCAATTTTTGAAGATAGAAGAGACAAGAGTAGTCGTCAGGAGTCCTCACCAGAGAGAAAGGGGATGAGAAGCAAAGAATTCCTACTCTCCGATATAATATAGGACTCAAAATATTTTCAGTGTGTGCCTAGACTCGACCGTCAATGATTCGATCAAACAGTGGGGGCTCCTAGGTCGGAGAAGGCTCTGATACCAACTTGTAATGCCCAGGATGGAGCTAAATCTCCTACGTGTCGAGGCACGACTTAGAGACTTAACCCCATGCTGGAATGATCGCAAGTCTGGTATCTTTGCACAACTCATGTAAAAACGGGGATGTAAACTGAAAAGATAGCTGGCTTACACTCGCCACATCACACAAATACAATACATGTCTCAAACATCATACATTAAAACATCACAGCCCTCTAAGGGTAAAATCCAAATATCAAGATACCAAACATAATTTAAATCCACGGGCGGATCGAATCCTAGTAGAAGTCTCCACTACTGATCATCAGGATAACGAACATAGTATCGACTACGCTCCTCGTCGTACTCCCAGTCTAGCTCGGTGCCATCGCCTGGATAGCTCACCACTGGACCTGCATCTGGTGTGGTGAAGTAACTGTGAGCCACAGAGGACTCAGCAATCCCGTTGCCGGGTAACAAGACTATTTAAGCCTTGGGATAGGATAAGGCTGAAGAAAAGAATAAGTGTCTGCAGTAGCAACTAGCAACTAGTTTACGTGAAAGAGTGCGAGAAGAGAAAGCCTCGGTCGAGAGATGATCACGAAGTGATCCTAGCTAAAGCTCAACAAACATAACCCCACCGTGTTCAACTCCCGAATCCCTATTCGGAAATTGACAGTCACGGTACACACGCTGGTAGTGTATTGAATCATTGTGTCAAGTTATCTACAACCGGATATTAACAAGCTCCCATCTGCCACATAACCGCGGGCACGGCTTTCGAAAGTTCATAACCCTGCAGGGGTGTTCCAACTTGACCCATGACAAGCCACGATCCGCGGTGTCGCAACTCCAAAGTGGGAAGACCCGAGTATTCTCGGAATCCCGTGCTCAAGATAATCCGAACTAAGGTAAGGCTAATCCAGCAAATCCTCCCGGCGTGTCGACACCCTGATAGTAGCCGCGCGTATCTAAGTCTCAGGACACGACCGGATGGGCGAGGCTACGGGTGTATGCCAGATACCTCGGGTTGCCCCAAGGCGGACCCGCAAGCTCCCCGTTTCGGACCAACACTCATGTGGAGCACTGGCCCGGGGTTGTTGATTAAGAAAAAAAGGGTTTATAACTCCCTATGCAAGTTTAATTTGTTATTAGGCAAATAGTACCACTGTTGGGATTTGCTGGAAAAAGACTTAGCACTTAGCGGTTTATCGAGGGGGTCCCATACACCCCAACCGTGTTAGGAATGCATAATCAAGGAACATAACACCGGTTTATACGGTTCCTAACGGCATGAGTGGAACAAATCACCAAGCAAAAGGCTTAGCCTTCCACCCTTGCCAATATATAGATGATTTCATTTTAAGCATTTATATAGTGTGATATAACCCAACAAAACTTCAACATGAAGCAAGCATCTTCGAACTTCACCTGCAACTAGCAATGCTATAAGAAGGGCTGAGCGAAGCGTACTTAGCCAAGCAACGGTTTGCATAGGTAGGGTGGTTAAACATGGTCGTGGTTACAAGTAGGAGGCTGACAAGAAAGACATGGGCATCGAGGCAAAACTATAGAGTGGATCTACTAGCAATAGGCAAAGATAGTAATGTTATCGAGGTTCGGTCATCTTGCCTGAAGAGAAGTCGTTCGGATCGTAAGAAGGGTCCTCGTGCTCAACCTCGTTGGTAACCTCGTGCTCGTACTCGTACTCGGTCTCAGCTTCCGGCTCTAAACAATACAATCACACAAGGCACGGATCAACAAGATGCAATGCGCACACCAAAATGATGGATGCATGAAGGATGCACTAAGGAAGCACACGGAGCATGGAAAAATAGCACACAAGCAAAACACCTCAAAACATGATAACAACAGGAGATCAAGGACTTTGGAGCAAAAGTTAAACATGCTACAGCCACTTAAATAAGCATGTGAGGACATGAATGGAAAGCCAACAATATATACTACAAGGAACCATCAAGATCCACTCCAAAACTATCATGGTTTGTCCTAGAGCAGCAAGCAAACATGGCATCGGAACGTTACAGATTCAGACTTAGTGAAAATCCACTAAGTGTTAAAACAGCAGTTTCATCATGGCATCTAAAAGAGCAAGTTTAAGTCACCTCGAAACTAAACATGGCAAGTGGTAAGCACCACATCAAAGTACACATGATGGTGATTCCGAAACATACAAGCATGCATCATGGAGATAAACACAACGATAGCAATGAGTTCAACATGATGGCATTTCATAACAAGTGAAACAACATCACAGCCACATGGCGCTTTGCAACGAAGATATACATGACAAGAATAAATCTATCATGCAACCTAACACAAGCAACATGAGAGCATGGCAAGACGAACACGTGGACATGTCATTTGCATCATTCGGGTAAACGAGCTAAAAGATATCACTATGCGAAGATGGCATAAAAACATCACATAGCAGCAATTTATATCGGGATGCACTCTTGCAACAGGAAAATAAGCACCTAAATGATCTCTAACATGCATGGCACAAAAAGGTAAAACGTAGTGCTAATCACCACGAACGTCTGGACATGCTATTCACTCAATTCGGAGCAACACACACAAAGTTATCCGCATTTGAAATTGGCATCTGCACACAAAAATACAGGGGACTTAGAGGGAAAAACTACCTCCGGGTCAAAGAAATCAACCGGGCCGAAACTGGTGCGGATCGGCTCGGGGTGGTTGGATCGGGTCCTGGAGGCGGATCGGGCGCGGCCTAGCGGGCTCCGGGCGCCGGATCCGGCCCGTGAAGCGGCTGAGCGGGCTGGAGGGAGGAGGCCCGCGAAGACCTCGGGCCGGCGGCTTCTGCTGGCGAACTGGCGGAGAGGCGGCGGTCGACCGAGCGGCCTGGGCCTGGCGATGCGGCGGCCCAGCCGGGGCGCGGAGGAACGGCCTGCGGTGGAGAGCGGCCCGCTCGGGGGCGGAGGAGGCCGGCCCGCAGCGGCTGGCGGCGAAGTGGTCCAGGGCAGTGGCGACGCTGCGAAGGGCCCAGGCGGAGGCTTCGTGATAGAGGCGAGGGGCCCGATCTTTCGATGAGAAGATAATTATCGATTTGGTGGAGACGACTTTGACGATCCGACTACAAACGTGCACGACGTTGCGCCTTAGCAATCGCTAAACCAATCTCCAGGGGTTACTGACGATGCTAGAAGCACGATCAGCCTGACCACGAAGGTCTATTCCTGCATGCAATCGAAGAACAAGCAAGAATATGATAAAGCAATCTGAATATTGCAAATATAAATGATGTATTGATAAAGGTGGGGATCCGTAAGCGGTCTTGATCTGGTCGTTGGACACAAACGAAGTACACGAAGTTGCAATGGCTAACTTTTGACTAAACAAATCCCTAAGAAAAAGCTACTAGATGGATCTACTTATATAGGAGCAAGGGGTGGCGGCCAAGGAGGTGGAAGGACGTCCCAAGGCAGCCTAAAACTAACCCTAGGTCGTACAAGGCTCATGGGCCCAAGTGGAGGTGATGTAACACCTTTGGACTTGTAGTTTGACTCGGATTCTGCTGCAGCGTGAGATTGTTTCGTCGGGATCTCAATGCTCCGGACGAATTTGAAGGTGATTCCAATTGGGTTGGAAAGTGTATGAAATCTAGTTTCCAACAAAAAAAGAATCACCCAATTCGGAGTCCGTATGAAGGAGTTCTTGCCGTTTTGAGTCAGGTATGTCTGTGCAGTCCGAATCTGGATGCAGAACGTGAGAGACTTGGACTCTATCTTCTCTTGGCCCAAAAGTGACGTGAGATAACTTTTTGAACAGCCCCTAAACTTCTCTTTTTCCCTTATCTTCATATGTGAATTGTACAAATGTCCCATGCACCTGGAATTAGACATGGCACAAAAGTCTGTGAAGTATTTTTGTTCTGGATAACATAAATAAATTGTTGCATAGTTTGCATTAGAAATCACCTCACAAATATACATGTATGCAATATTTTTGGTCGTATCCAAGGTAGTCATGTCCTCATCATCCTCCCTTTTTTGAAAATAAAGCCGTCCTCGGCGTTGCTTAATCTGAAATGAGGGTAAGAAAATAGACAAGGTGTACATGTTGTATATGTATATGTCATCCATTTTTACTTCCCTTAATTTTCGCACATATGACACATGTATAGATAAGTAACTTTCGTAGTTCATAAAATATAACGCCAAAATATTATCACAAGAAGTAGAAGGCATGAAAATATTGCAACTCAATTTGCACATATAAGTGAAGCTCTTAATCGTTACAAAAGATTGGCAATGCTCATCATTAAACCATCCCAACCTTGATGAACCATCACCAAGATTAGAGGTCATATCAAAATGATTAAACATAGGCACAACTATTTTCACACGTATTTGATCCAAATCTGATTTATTCCCTGATTCAAATGGTTCTTTCGCATCAATAGTTAATTCAATTGGTTCACTCACAATTGTTTGATCGCATGGCAAAGTCAAATCACGAACATATTCCTCTAAAATAGTTGGTGTGATCAAAGTAGTGGATAGCTCATCGCATGGTTCATTTAAATTGACAAGGCATTCACCATACTCATGTGGAGGTGGAAGATCGGTACCTTTGTCATTACCTCTTATGATCAACTCAGATGATGTAGGCACTGTCGGAGGTGATGTGTCACATGGTGGAGGTGATGTAGTCCTCACAACAACGGATGTGTCTGTCATAGTACGCCTAGTAGTGGAAGGAACAACCGTATCATTTCTTGGAATGTGCACCTGGCGCTTATTCTCCTTACGGACAATACGTCGTTTTATTTCCTGTTCAGCACTACAAGCAAGACGAAACAAATGGTCCATAGGATAACACTCTTCATGAATTAGTAACTCCTGAATATCACGATTTAATCCTGCCCAAAATCTGTCCATAAAATCGTCTTCACTTTCTTGTAAAGAGGAATGCAACAAGGTAGTTTGTAAATCATCATAATATTTCGTTACGGTGTCACTACCTTGTTTTAAATGTTGCAACTTTGTAAGCATGTCGCGAGTATAATAAGCAGGGACGAATGTATGTCGCATGGCAACTTTCAAATCAATCCAAGTAGTAGGTACATAATTAGGGTGTAACCGACAATATTCACTCCACCAAACTAAAGCATAACCAGTGAAAGAACCAACCGCAACCTTAACTTTTTTACGTTCATCAAAACTATGGGAAGCAAATAGATTATTTATGTCAAACTCCCATTCAATATATAAAGCAGGTCTAAAACGGCCATTAAACGGTGGTATAGAAACATTAACCTGATCATGTGCATTTGGATGTTTGTGCACCTCTCGTGATGGTTGTGGTATGTCCTTAGGTGGTGGCACATCTCCCGCGATCGACAAAGCCCATGAGTTGACTCTGGATCCTGTCATGATTAGTAGAAAAAAAATCGAGAATAATGTTCCTATGAACTACTAGGATGTGGTGGTAAAGCGCTCACAGTAAAGCAAATATCAATATCTTACAAGTTCTTACCATGCAGCAACTGATGATAGGCAACCAGCGGTGTCAAATAACTCCAAAGATTGAGTAAAGCGATTGCCAGGTGAACGTACGTAACACGGTGTAGAAATATGTGGAGCTGGGTTGGCTTTATATGGTAGCAAAAGATTAGCAATAATCAATTCAGAGATGCAATGTTGAATAAACGCTCAACGACGGTACTATGCTGGTCCTAGGCTAGACCGGACTAGAGACGCGAGCCTAGAACACTAATAATGTCACGGTGTAGCACAACTAGCATCAATAAAGGATACGAATTAGCTCTGGACAGCAAGATATAAGTGAAGATCACAACGGCAGTAAAGATAATGATGAAAACAACTGCCAAGCAGAATATACAACAACACTCTCTACAACTTTCTTTTCCTTCTTTTTCTTTTTCTTTTTCTCACACTTTTTTTTTCTTTCTCTCCTCTTTTTTTTTTTACTTTTTTTTTCTCTGTCTTTTTTTTTCTTTCTCCCTCTTTCCAAGACAAACTAGGTAAGATGCAGATTGGATCAAGCAAAGATGCGAACGGCTTCAACTATGATTGTGACAATGAACGATTGGTTGCACGAGGTGGAAATTGATGGATGAGGTGGTGGACAGCGGAAGGGATAACGATGCAGCGGCGACGTGACTAATGTGAACAGAACTCGAAACTCTAACGAACTAGACACTAAGACCAGCAACTCGACACGACGATGCAACCGATAATTCAATAATGCAAACAATGAAAAGAAAATTGCAAAGGCTCAGACTGGCTAGGACAAAGGATGAATAGATCTAACTTTTTTTGGTGGCTTTTCCTTGGACAATAGGTAAGAAAATAAACCTAATCTAGGAATAACTGGAAATTCTCACCGAGCAACCTGAAAACTGATACCACTTGATAGAGGCGAGGGGCCCGATCTTTCGATGAGAAGATAATTATCGATTTGGTGGAGACGACTTTGACGATCCGACTACAAACGTGCACGACGTTGCGCCTTAGCAATCGCTAAACCAATCTCCAGGGGTTACTGACGATGCTAGAAGCACGATCAGCCTGACCACGAAGGTCTATTCCTGCATGCAATCGAAGAACAAGCAAGAATATGATAAAGCAATCTGAATATTGCAAATATAAATGATGTATTGATAAAGGTGGGGATCCGTAAGCGGTCTTGATCTGGTCGTTGGACACAAACGAAGTACACGAAGTTGCAATGGCTAACTTTTGACTAAACAAATCCCTAAGAAAAAGCTACTAGATGGATCTACTTGGGTGGCGGCCAAGGAGGTGGAAGGACGTCCCAAGGCAGCCTAAAACTAACCCTAGGTCGTACAAGGCTCATGGGCCCAAGTGGAGGTGATGTAACACCTTTGGACTTGTAGTTTGACTCGGATTCTGCTGCAGCGTCAGATTGTTTCGTCGGGATCTCAATGCTCCGGACGAATTTGAAGGTGATTCCAATTGGGTTGGAAAGTGTATGAAATCTAGTTTCCAACAAAAAAAGAATCACCCAATTCGGAGTCCGTATGAAGGAGTTCTTGCCGTTTTGAGTCAGGTATGTCTGTGCAGTCCGAATCTGGATGCAGAACGTGAGAGACTTGGACTCTATCTTCTCTTGGCCCAAAAGTGACGTGAGAGAACTTTTTGAACAGCCCCTAAACTTCTCTTTTTCCCTTATCTTCATATGTGAATTGTACAAATGTCCCATGCACCTGGAATTAGACATGGCACAAAAGTCTGTGAAGTATTTTTGTTCTGGATAACATAAATAAATTGTTGCATAGTTTGCATTAGAAATCACCTCACAAATATACATGTATGCAATATTTTTGGTCGTATCCAAGGTAGTCATGTCCTCATCAAAGCAAAGATGGAAACGTCTTCAACTATGATTGTGACAATGAACGATGGGTTGCACGAGGTGGAAATTGATGGATGAGGTGGTGGACAGCGGAAGGGATAACGTGACGTGACTAATGTGAACAGAACTCGAAACTCTAACGAACTAGACACTAAGACCAGCAACTCGACACGCCGATGCAACCGATAATTCAATAATGCAAACAATGAAAAGAAAATTGCAAAGGCTCAGACTGGCTAGGACAAAGGATGAATAGATCTAACTTTTTTTTTGTGGCTTTTCCTTGGACAATAGGTAAGAAAATAAATCTAATCTAGGAATAACTGGAAATTCTCACCGAGCAACCTGAAAACTGATACCACTTGATAGAGGCGAGGGGCCCGATCTTTCGATGAGATGATAACTATCGATTTGGTGGAGACGACTTTGACGATCCGACTACAAACGTGCACGACGTTGCGCCTTAGCAATCGCTAAACCAATCTTCAGCGGTTACTGACAATGCCAGAAGCACGATCAGCCTGACCACGAAGGTCTATTCCTGCATGCAATCGAAGAACAAGCAAGAATATGATAAAGCAATCTGAATATTGCAAATATAAATGATGTATTGATAAAGGTGGGGATCCGTAAGCGGTCTTGGTCTGGTCGTTGGACACAAACGAAGTACACGAAGTTGCAATGGCTAACTTTTGACTAAACAAATCCCTAAGAAAAAGCTACTAGATGGATCTACTTATATAGGAGCAAGGGGTGGCGGCCAAGGAGGTGGAAGGACGTCCCAAGGCAGACTAAAACTAACCCTAGGTCGTACAAGGCTCATGGGCCCAAGTGGAGGTGATGTAACACCTTTGGACTTGTAGTTTGACTCGGATTCTGCTGCAGCGTCAGATTGTTTCGTCGAGATCTCAATGCTCCGGACGAATTTGAAGGTGATTCCAATTGGGTTGGAAAGTGTATGAAATCTAGTTTCCAACAAAAAAAGAATCACCCAATTCGGAGTCCGTATGAAGGAGTTCTTGCCGTTTTGAGTCAGGTATGTTTGTGCAGTCCGAATCTGGATGCAGAACGTGAGAGACTTGGACTCTATCTTCTCTTGGCCCAAAAGTGACGTGAGAGAACTTTTTGAACAGCCCCTAAACTTCTCTTTTTCCCTTATCTTCATATGTGAATTGTACAAATGTCCCATGCACCTGGAATTAGACATGGCACAAAAGTCTGTGAAGTATTTTTGTTCTGGATAACATAAATAAATTATTGCATAGTTTGCATTAGAAATCACCTCACAAATATACATGTATGCAATATTTTTGGTCGTATCCAAGGTAGTCATGTCCTCATCACTTCGGGATCGGCCGCTGCGGAGGGCCCAGTCGATCGAGGCCGGAGGGAGGCGATCGATGGATCTGGTGCGGTGCGCGCGTTGACCCCGGGCGATCCCAGATCGGGACTTGCTCCCGATCCTGCGAGGAAAACGGTGGCGGCTCGGCTGCTGCTTCGATGGCTTGCGGGAGGGATCTGACAAGTGGCGAAAAAGAAGGAGAGTGGCATGGAAATTGAGGGGAAGTAGGCTAGAGGTAGGTGGAGGGGGATTAGGCTGCCAAAAATGGCATGGGGGGTGTTTATATAGGGTAGGTGCTAGGGTTTGAGGGATTTAGGGGGATTTAGAGCCCTCCGATCGTGATCCGACGGATCCGATCGCGAGGGGAGTTAGGATGGGCCTAGAGGAGGTAAGTGGGCTGTTGAAGGGTGTCTTGGGCCACAAAGTGGAGGCACTTTGAGCCCACACGAATAACTGTTGGGATAGCAAACGGACTCCAAACGCGACGAGATTTGACAGGCGGGTTACACACAACAAAACAACATCACACGACAAGTCTCGCGCCACACCGGTAACGTTACACGGCCAAACACCAAAGTAGGCCTACGGGACGCCACGGACACGTGAGGGAGCTCCGGAGCGCGAAACGGACAACGGGAAGGAACGCGTGGAACCGGATGCAACCGACAACAGAAATGCAATGCGATGCATATGACTATATGATATGAATGAATGCCACACACGCACGCAACAAGACGACGAAAACCCGAAAGACAAAGAACCCGAAATGGAATAGATGAAGCCGGAGATATATTATATGCCCAAAAGGGAAAGTATTACATCCGGGGCATTACACCGTGTTTACGTACGTTCACCTGGCAATCGCTTTACTCAATCTTTGGAGTTATTTGACACCGCTGGTTGCCTATCACCACCTGCTGCATGGTAAGAACTTGTAAGATATTGATATTTGCTTTACTGTGAGCGCTTTACCACCACATCCTAGTAGTTCATAGGAACATTATTTTTGGATTTTGTTTCTTGTTTCTACTAATCATGGCAGGTTCAAGAGTCAGTTGGGCTTCATCGATCGTGGGAGACGTGTCATCACCTCAGAAAATACAACCAGCATCACAAGAGGTACAAAGGCATCAGAATGCGCACAAACAGGTTCTTATTTCCATGCCACCTTTTCATGGTCGTTTTAAACCTGATTTATATATTGAATGGGAGTTCAACATCAATAATATATTTGCTTCCCATAGTTTTGATGAACGTAAAAAATTTAAGGTTGTGGTTGGTTCTTTCACTGGTTATGCTTTAGTTTGGTGGAGTGAATATTGTCGGTTATACCCTAATCATGTACCTACTACTTGGGATGATTTAAAACTTGTGATGAGAGATAGATTTGTCGATGTTTATTATACTCGTGGCATGATTAAAAAACTACAACATTTCAAACAAGGTAGTGACACCGTAACAAAATATTATGATGATTTACGAACTACCTTGTTGCACTCCTTTTTAGAGGAAAGTGAAGCTGATTTTATGGATAGATTTTGGGGAGGATTAAACCGTGATATTCAGGAGATGCTAATTCATGAAGAGTGTTATCCTATGGACCATTTGTTTCGTCTTGCTTGTAGTGCTGAACAGGAAATAAAACGACGTATTGTCCATAAGGAGAATAAGCGCCATGTGCACATTCCAAGAGATGATACGGTTGTTCCTTCCACTACTAGGCGTACTATGACAGACGCATCCGTTGTTGTGAGGACTACATCACCTCCACCATGTGATACATCACCTCCGATAGTGCCTACATCATCTGAGTTGATCATAAGAGGTAATGACAAAGGTACCGATCTTCCACCTCCACATGAGTATGATGAATGACTTGTCAATTTAAATGAACCATGCGATGAGCTATCCACTACTTTGATCACACCAACTATTTTAGAGGAATATGTTCGTGATTTGACTTTGCTATGTGATCAAACAATTGTGAGTGAACCAATTGAATTAACTATTGATGCGAAAGAACCATTTGAATCAGGGAATAAATCAGATTTGGATCAAATACGTGTGAAAATAGTTGTGCCAATGTTTAATCATTTTGATATGACCTCTAATCTCGGTGATGGTTCATCAAGGTTGGGATGGTTTACTGATGAGCATTGCCAATCTTTTGTAACGATTAAGAGCTTCACTTATATGTGCAAATTGAGTTGCAATATTTTCATGCCTTCTACTTCTTGTGATAATATTTTGTCTTTATATTTAATGAACTACGAAAGTTACTCATCTATACATGTGTCATATGTGCGAAAATTAAGGGAAGTAAAAATGGATGACATATACATATACAACATGTACACATTGTCTATTTTCTTACCCACATTTCAGATTAAGCAACGCCGAGGACGGCTTTATTTTCAAGAAAGGGAGGATGATGAGGACATGAGTACCTTGGATACAACCAAAAATATTGCATACATGTATATTTGTGAGGTGATTTCTAATGCAAACCATGCAACAATTTATTTATGTCATCCAGGACAAAAAGACTTCACAGACTTTTGTGCCATGTCTAATTCCAGGTGTATGGGACATTTGTACAATCCACATATGAAGATAAGGGAAAAGAGAAGTTTAGGTGCTGTTCAAAAAGTTCTCTCATGTCACTTTTGGGCCAAGAGAAGATAGAGTCCAAGTCTCTCACGTTCTGCATCCAGATTCGGACTGCACAGACATACCTGACTCAAAACGGCAAGAACTCCTTCATACGTACTTCTAATTGGGTGTTTCTTTTTTTGTTGGAAACTAGATTTCGTACACTTTCCAACCGAATTGGATTCACCTTCAAATTCGTCCGGAGCGTTGAGATATCGACGAAACAATCTGACGCTCCAGCAGAATCCGAGTCAAACTACAAGTCCAAAGGTGTTGCATCACCTCCACTTGGGCCATTAGCCTTGTACGACCTAGGGTTAGTTTTAGGCTGCCTTGGGACGTCCTTCCACCTCCTTGGCCGCCACCCCTTGCTCCTATAAGTAGATCCATCTAGTAGCTTTTTCTTTGGTATTTGTTTAGTCAAAAGTTAGCCATTGCAACTTCGTGTACTTCGTTTGTGTCCAACGACCAGACCAAGACCGTTTACGGATCCCCACCTTTATCAATACTTCATTTATATTTGCAATATTCAGATTGCTTTATCATACTCTTGCTTGTTCTTCGATTGCATGCAGGAATAGACCTTCGTGGTCAGGCTGATCGTGCTTCTGGCATTGTCAGTAAGCCCTGGAGATTGGTTTAGCGATGGATAAGGCGCAACGTCGTGCACGTTTGTAGTCAGATCGTCAAAGTCGTCTCCACCAAATCGATAATTATCATCTCATCGAAAGATCTGGCCCCTCGTCGTGCACGTTTGTAGTCACGAGATGATGTATTACGGAACGAGTAAAGAGACTTGCCGGTAACGAGATTGAACTAGGTATTGAGATACCGACGATCGAATCTCGGGCAAGTAACATACCGATGACAAAAGGAACAACATATGTTGTTATGCGGTTTGACTGATAAAGATCTTCGTAGAATATGTAGGAGCGAATATGAGCATCCAGGTTCCGCTATTGGTTATTGACCGGAGACGAGTCTCGTTCATGTCTACATAGTTCTCGAACCCGTAGGGTCCGCACGCTTAACGTTTGATGACGATTGGTATTATGAGTTTATGAGTTTTTATGTACCGAAGGTAATTCGGAGTCCCGGATGAGATCACGGACATGACAAGGAGTCTTGGAATGTCCGAGACGTAAAGATTGATATATTGGACAACTATATTCGGACGCTGATGTAGGGTGCAACCCTAGATGGCCGATCTTGCACAAAATGGAGGGGATCCCACGAAGAACACGAGAGGGAACACGAGGGGAAACACGAGAAAATCACTCAAACCAACAAGAACAAGTCACACATATGCTAGATCCTTGAAACACAAGGAGATACAAGATCCATGATCAACAAGGGACGATACAAGTAGCGATAGTCTTCTCCGCGAGGAGGTCTTGGTATCCCGTAGGATCTTCTCCGCAGAGGTCTTGAATCCGTGTGGATCTTCTCTGTGGAGGGGCCGCAGTCACTCCCAAGGAGATGAACCACTAGTGGATGAGCAAAGCTCTGTCTCAAATGAGCTAAACCTAAGCTAACCCTCAAATGGAGGAGGGGGAGGAGTATATATAGTCTAGGTCCACGAAGGGGTAAGTGGGAGAGGGATACATGGGCCTCAGGCCCGTCTCTGTGCGCAAGCAGGCGCTGGATGTCCGGGCCGGGGGGCGGATGTCCGACGGCTCGCGAGGAGCCGGATGTCCGGGCGTCTGACCGGATGTCCGGGCTGAGCGTGGCCGGCTTTGGTTGCCTTTTGTGATGAGGGGCCGGATTTCCGGCGAAGGGGCCGGATGTCCGGGGCTTCAGGAGGAGCCGGATGTCCGGGGCATGGGGCCGGATGTCCGGGCTAGTAGGGCTCGCTTCTGTGAAGGGGCGCCGGATGTCCGGGCCTGGGGGCCGGATGTCCGGGGCTTCGGGAGGAGCCGGATGTCCGGGGCATGGGGCCGGATGTCCGGGCAGGCAGGGCTCGCTTCTGTGAAGGGGCGCCGGATGTCCGGGCCTGGGGGCCAGATGTCCGGGGCCTGTAGGTGCTGGCCCTTCTTCCTTCTTTCCCGCGCGCACTTGGCCTTGGTCCTTGGGTTCTCCATGGTCTCCTTGGGTGTTCCTGATCATGCACAAGGTCTGCGCTTAAAGTAGCATCCATGTCTCGCGAGAAAAGAAAGGGGAAGCATCGAGGAACGGGATCACCTTGCGTCCAAGTGGTGTACATGGGGATGAACGAAGGATGCTCCACATCATCTCCCCTCCCTTGGGAAAGATCCGACCTCGGATCAAAAACCTCATCACCATGGAAACGGTAGTCATGAACGGACTTGTAGTTGGATGAAGTTGAGGGCATGTCGCAATCCAAGTACTCCAAGGTGTCTCCGGTATGTGGTACATGCAAAATGAGGAAACACAAAGTACACTTGGAAATACAATGGTTAGCGCACAAAAAGTGTCCATCATGTAAGAATGAGTCTGTGTGACAAGGTACATGAAGCTTAACAAGATGATATAGTATGAGATGGGAAGCATTCATGTGAGCAAATTCATTTGTTTTGCACACAAAGGTAGGGTAATTGGCATGGTGCACAAAGCTACAAGTTCTACCATTGTGCAAAATTATGTCATAGTGTGATGGTTTATCAAGAGCATGAACATGGCAATGGATGCTCAATATGTGTATGTTATCATGCAATTGATGGAGGACAATATGATCATGATGTATGAATATGCCATCAAGAAAGATCATAACAAATTTGCGAAGGAAATGCACAAGCTCATATATCATGGATGACATGGGAATACACGATGCAACGAGGCAATCATAATGTGAGTCAATCCATGCATAAGATGCAAATTTGTCATGGGTATGATTTGTCCATGGAGCATGGCATGTGGGCAAACAATCAACAAATATGGAGGTTTTGGTGCAATGTGCCGAAGGAGTGGTGATATACCAATGCTCAATGTCGTGGCTTGAGTGGAGTTCCGAAGGTGCATCCAAAGGGTCCATCTTCAATATCGGTCCTCCATCTCGTAGATGTATCATGTAGATAACAAGAAGGAAACAACAATGAAATTATGGCCCATCCAATATGCATAAGTGAGGATGGCTCACAAAGAAGGAATTCACCTTTAGGAATTTCTCGAAGATGTTGGTGTCGCGCAACGTGTATGCCTTCACATGCCAAAGATGCCTTGTGATGGTACCGCCTTTTGAATCCTTCAAAATGAAAGAACATGACAAACACTCGAAAAAACAAATGAGGTTAGCCGTAATGCAAAACCTAGCATTCGTGTGGGAAAATACCCAACAAGTGCTTGCATCATGTTTGCGCTCCGAAGACTTGTGACTTGAACGTCGCCGCCGAGAGGATGACGAAGGGGAAGAAGACTTGTAATCGACCACCAAGTGTCGGAGCTCCGCCATTTGTTTGTTGAAGGAGTCGCACATGTCGTCGAAGGAAGCCATTGTCCTTGTCTCGGAGTGTCGTAGTTCGATGGCGATGTTGCCCAAGCGCTCTTGCATTGCTCGTTGTAGTCCGATGGTTTTCGCGTGGATGTCATTGTTCGCGCCGTCAATGTCCAAGACCGAAGATGAAATGCCTTGGATATCCATCACAAGACGCTAGCAAGTATGAGTGGGAGAAAGAGAAGAACTATACCAAATGTACCTTGACTGATGTTGAAGATGGATCAATGATCACTCAAATGTGGAACAAGGAAATAGCACAATTGGTACAAATTCTTGTCGGTTTCTCACACCTACACAAGTAAAGCTTATGGTGGAGCTCGGTGAGGATAGTGGCACAAAAATTTGATGCAAAATGTTAGCAAGAGTCAATAATGTTGAAAAAGATTCACAAATTCGCAAGTGAAACAAGTAGACCAATAGCAATATGGGTGGCACACGGAAACACACACGCGGATAGATAGATGGGGTCGTGCAACCAAAGAATGAGCCAAAATGTGGAATCCACGAAAATGCTCTTGAAACCAAGCAAATCCATGGATCAAAATCAACAAAATCTCATCAAACCAACAGATCACAAAAAAAATTGGGGCTATTTTTGGTGGGGAATTTTCGAATTTTGGGAAGAACACAACAAAACAAGGCTAGAAAACGGTGGGGAGGCTCCAAAGTCGTGAGAAACCGTGGCTCATGATACCATATGATGCGGATATGCATTGTTTTGGATGTTATCAATATTCTCCATGCGATGTTTCCATTGATGCTCATGAGGAGACCCCTATAGTTTCCTCATACATACTAGGAGATTTTGATGCATTCCATACCTTGCATGATTACCATGATTGTGTGCACCATATGCATTTCATGAATAACAATGCTCATATTTCTTGTGATGCATTACACAATTCGAGTCTCCATTATGCTATACATAACAACAAACCTCTCATGATGGATGACATGTTTCTATATCACACATCTCATTTATTTGAGCATTGGCTATTTTGTGCTAACCAACACATGCACGTGCGCATCATGATGGAAGATGTGTACATATACCACGCACACACAATTTTCCTTTTCTCTTTGCTTTGTGTAGGTACTCATGAACATTTGTTAACCTCACAATCCCATGAGTTGACAAAACGAGCTCTTGAGAGCAACAATGACTTGGGATTCCGTGGAATCTCCTTACCACCATTCTCTTCGCGCAACCACTACGCGCATCTCTTTTACTTGGCTCTCACACGGCTATGGGCTATTTGCCACTTATCACATTATGCCCATACTATCGTGTTCACTTTGCATGTTATGCCTCTTGCTATGACTTTGCCATGCAATTGTGACCCTTGCTTGCCTTTACACATGATTCACCATTATGCTACTTATATGTGTATTTGCATGCTTGGTGGAGATACTTGTAGCTACTACCATGACTTCTTTGTGCCCCATGCTATTGTTGATTCTTGCGTTGGGAGAGTCGTGATACTCCATTGCTATTTACAGAGGACTTCTTGCCACCACAATGATGAGACTTTGCCCATACCTTGCTTTCATGCTTGTGATATGCCATGTGCATTATTCATGCCTCCTATTTGCACACATGCCATGATTGCCATGATTACTTCTAGTATGTTGCCTCTTTGCACTACTAGCTTGCTTGACTTGATCACTATGCTTGTTTGCTATGTTGCATCACCCATGTTCCTCTCTTACTTGCTTTCTTGGGTTGATGACATATATGTTCATGCCACTCACATGATATATCTTGATCATTGTCACTTGTCTCCATTAGTTGCATCTCTCATCACTTGTATTGAGTGCAACAATGCTATGTTTGTTGATCTTGGAGACTTTGACACCCTTCTTGAGATGCATACTTGCTTGATTGAGCCTATTGCACTTGGTTGTTCTCGCATCTTATGCCTACATACCATGCACCACACCCTTGTACTTTCTTATGATAAGAATGATGCAAGCACTTGTTGGGTATTTTCCCGCACGAATGCTAGGTTTTGCATTACGGCAACCTCATTTGTTTTTCCGAGTGTTTGTCATGTTCTTTCATTTTGAAGGATTCACAAGGCGGTACCATCACGTGGCATCTTGGGCATGTTAAGGCATACACGTTGCGCGACAACAACATCTTCGAGAACATACATAAGGTGCATTCCTTCTTTGTGAGCCATCCTCACATATGCATATTGGATAGGCCATACTTTCATTGTTGTCTCCTTCTTGTTATCTACATGATACATTTACGGGATGGAGGACCGACATTGAAGATGGACCCTTTGGCTGCACCTTCGGACCTTTACTCATGCCGCGACATCGAGCATTGGTATATCAAAACTCCTTTGGCACATTGCACCAAAACCTTCATACTTATTGATTGTGTGCTCACATGCCATGCTCCACGGACAAATCATACCCATGAGAAATTTGCTTCTTATGCATGGATTGATTCACATTATGATTGCCTCGTTGCATCGTGTATTCCCATGTCATCCATGATATATGAGCTTGTGCATTTCCTTAGCAAATTTGTTGTGATCTTTCTTGATGGCATATTCATACATCATGATCATATTGTCCTCCATCAATTGCATGATAACATACACATATTGAGCATCCATTGCCATGTTCATGCTCTTGATAAACCATCACACTATGACATCATTTTGCACAATGGTAGAAATTGTAGCTTTGTGCACCATGCCAATTACCCTACTATTGTGTGCACAACAAATGAATTTGCTCACATGAATGCTTTCCATCTCATACTATATCATCTTGCTAAGCTTCATGTACCTTGTCACACGGACTCATTCTTACATGATGGACACTTTGTGTGCGCTAACCATTGTATTTCCAAGTGTACTTTGTGTTTGCTCATTTTGCATGTACCACATACCGGAGACACCTTGGAGTACTTGGATTGCGACATGCCCTCAACTTCGTCCAACTACAAGTCCGTTCACGACTACCGTTTCCATGGTGATGAGGTTTTTGATCCGAGGTCAGATCTTTCCCAAGGGAGGGGAGATGATGCGGAGCATCCTTCGTTCATCCCCATGTACACCACTTGGACGCAAGGTGATCCCGTTCCTGATGCTTCCCCTTTCTTTTCTCACGAGACATGGATGCTACTTTAAGCGCGGACCTTGTGCATGCTTAGGAATACCCAAGGAGACCATGGAGAACCCAAGGACCAAGGCCAAGTGTACGCAGGAGAGAAGGAAGCAGGGCCAGCACCTACAGGCCTCGGACATCCGGCCCCCAGGCCCGGACATCCGGCGCCCCTTCACAGAAATGAGCCCCGCCAGCCCGGACATCCGGCCCCATGCCCCGGACATCCGGCTCCTCCCGAAGCCCCGGACATGCGGCCCCTTCGCCGGAAATCCGGCCCCTCATCACAGAAGGCAACCGAAGCCGGCCACGCTCAGCCCGGATATCCGGCCAGAGGCCCGGACATCTGGCTCCTCGCAAGCCGCCGGACATCAGGCCCCCGGCCCGGACATCCGGCGCCTGCCTGCGCGCAGAGACGGGCCTGAGGCCCATGTATCCCTCTCCCACTTACCCCTTCGTGGACCTAGACTATATATACTCCTCCCCCTCCTCCATTTGAGGGTTAGCTTAGGTTTAGCTCATTTGAGATAGAGCTTTGCTCATCCACTAGTGGTTCATCTCCTTGGGAGTGACTGCGGCCCCTCCACGGAGAAGATCCACTCGGATTCAAGACCTCTGCGGAGAAGATCTTACAGGATATCAAGACCTCCTCACGGAGAAGACTATCGCTACTTGTATCGTCCCTTGTTGATCATGGATCTTGTATCTCTTTGTGTTTCGAGGATCTAGCATATGTGTGACTTGTTCTTGTTGGTTTGAGTGATTCTCTCGTGTTTCCCCTCGTGTTCCCTCTCGCGTTCTTCGTGTTCTTCATGGGATCCCCTCCATTTTGTGAAAGATCGGCCATCTAGGGTTCCACCCTACATCATATGGTATCAGAGCAAATCCATGGATCAAAATCAATAAAATCTCATCAAAGCAACAGATCACAAAAAAATTTGGGGCTATTTTTGGTGGGGAATTTTCGAATTTGGGGAAGAACGCAACAAAACAAGGCTAGAAAACGGTGGGGAGACTCAAAATTTGTGAGAAACCTTGGCTCATGATACCATATGATGTAGGGTGCAACCCTAGATGGCCGATCTTTCACGAAATGGAGGGGATCCCACGAAGAACACGAAGAACACGAGAGGGAACACGAGGGGAAACACGAGAAAATCACTCAAACCAACAAGAACAAGTCACACATATGCTAGATCCTCGAAACACAAAGAGATACAAGATCCATGATCAACAAGGGACGATACAAGTAGCGATAGTCTTCTCCGTGAGGAGGTCTTGGTATCCCGTAGGATCTTCTCCACAGAGGTCTTGAATCCGTGTGGATCTTCTCTGTGGAGGGGCCGCAGTCACTCCCAAGGAGATGAACCACTAGTGGATGAGCAAAGCTCTGTCTCAAATGAGCTAAACCTAAGCTCACCCTCAAATGGAGGAGGGGGAGGAGTATATATAGTCTAGGTCCACGAAGGGGTAAGTGGGAGAGGAATACATGGGCCTCAGGCCCGTCTCTGCGCGCAGGCAGGCGCCGGATGTCCGGGCTGGGGGCCGGATGTCCGACGGCTCGCGAGGAGCCAGATGTCCGGGCGTCTGGCCGGATGTCCGGGCTGAGCGTGGCCGGCTTCGGTTGCCTTCTGTGATGAGGGGCCGGATTTCCGGCGAAGGGGCCGGATGTCTAGGGCTTCGGGAGGAGCCGGATGTCCGGGGCATGGGGCCGGATGTCCGGGCTGGCAGGGCTCGCTTCTGTGAAGGGGCGCCGGATGTCCGGGCCTGGGGGCCAGATGTCCAGGGCTTCGGGAGGAGCCGGATGTCCGGGGCATGGGGCCGGATGTCTGGGCTGGCAGGGCTCGCTTCTGTGAAGGGGCGCCGGATGTCCGGGCCTGGGGGCTCGATGTCCGGGGCCTGTAGGTGCTGGCCCTTCTTCCTTCTTTCCCGCGCGCACTTGGCCTTGGTCCTTGGGTTCTCCATGGTCTCCTTGGGTGTTCCCGATCATGCACAAGGTCCGCGCTTAAAGTAGCATCCATGTCTCGCGAGAAAGGAAGGGGGAAGCATCGAGGAACGGGATCACCTTGCGTCCAAGTGGTGTACATGGGGATGAACGAAGGATGCTCCGCATCAGACACCGGAAGTGTTCCGTAAAGATTCGGAATTAACCGCAGTACCGGGGGGGGGGTTACCGGAACCCCTAGGAAAGCTATGGGCCATAATGGGCCGTAGGAGAAAGAGGGAAGGAGGGCCGGTGCTGGGCTGCGTGCCCCCCACCCCTTGGTCCGAATTGTACAAGGAAGGAGGGGGGCGGCGCCCCTTTCCTTCTCCTTCTCCCTCTCCTTCCTTTCCCCCTTCTCACTTTTGGTAGTTCCTACTAGGAATATTCCTAGTAGGATTGCACCTCCTAGGCGCGCCACTAGGGGCCGGTCGGCCTCCCTCCTTGCTCCTTTATCTACGGGGGCAGGGGGGACACCCAAAGACACACGAGTTGAATTTTTTTAGCCGTGTGCGGTGCCCCCCTCCACAGAAACACACCTCGGTCATACTGTCGCAGTGCTTAGGCGAAGCCCTGCGCCGGTAACTTCATCATATTCATCACCACGCCGTCGTGCTGACGAAACTCTCCCGTGAAGCTCAACTGGATCAAGAGCTCGTGGGACGTCATCAAGCTGAACGTGTGCTGAATGCGGAGGTGCCATACGTTCGGTGCTTGATCGGTTGGATCGCGAAGAAGTTCGACTACATGAACCGCGTCACTTGACGCTTCCGCTCCCGGTCTACGAGGGTACGTAGACACACTCTCCCTCTCGTTGCTATGCATCTGGTAGATAGATCTTGCGTGATCGTAGGAAAATTTTAAAATACTACGTTCCCCAACAGTTGGTAGGTAAGTGTTTGTCGGCGGCTACTTGACTTGGAGACATTGGTCGTAGCATGAATTCCTTGCCCTTCATCTAGAAGCTATAGTGATTGGTCCGTCCATTGTGTGTGACTCCATGATCATATTGCCATGGTCGTCCAAGAATGAGGTGGCACACGGACATGGGGATCACATCACACTCAAGAGTGTCCTCGTAGGAGCCTATCTTGAAGGAGACTTGCACGGTGTGCTCGACTCAAAGAATTCCAGCGTCGTTAAGCCATTGGACCTTGTAGGGGTGAGGATACTTCGTCTTGACCAAATGTAGCTTGTCCCATAGCTCTTCGCTTGCCAAGTTGTGACAACTTCCGCCATCGATGATAACCTTCACGGAGCATCCATTGATGCCGGCCTTGGTATGGAAGATATGACATATTTGGTCGTCATCGTGTTGGTGTTGGAGTGTCAAGACCTTGGAGACAACAAGATTGGGACTTGAGTCATTGTCGCAAAACACGTGGTGGTCTTCTTCTTCATTCACTTGGCGATGCATAGCTACATGCTCAAGGGCTTCCATCTCATCGTCGCTCATTGAGTCATAAGATCTGTCATCATTGATGATCATGGTACGAACGGTCTGGCACTCAAATGACTTGTGGCCTCGCCCTTGGCACTTGAAACATTTGATGGAACTCGTCTTGGAGTTGTTCTCGGTTGGGGTTGTAGATGTTGGCGCTCTTGGCTTGAAGTTGTTGGTAAAAGGTGGACGACTCGATGCAGTCGCATTCTTGTAGCTTGACTTGTCACCGAAGTTTGTAGATGGCTTGGTAAAGGTAGGAGGAGTTGCCAAAGTCGTTGAAGCTTGGTAGTAGGAGCCGAAGTTCTTGGAGGTTGATGAGGACATCACTAACAAGGTTACACCCACAGCTCCAACTGACACATATACAGGACCAATTACTAGAGCTCGCGCACGCCAGTTAAATTACCAGGTACTTTCGTTTCTTGGTAATGAATCTAATGTTGATGAGAATATGATGCTGCCTAAATTGGATACATTTGTCTTGCTTACAGATGAAGGGCCTAGCTTGGACAAGAAGGATGAACATTGGAGCAAGATCAAGCATGGAGATGATGGCATGCGCAAGGGGAACAAGAATGGAGTTACAAGTGATGATTTCAGGACTTTGAAGCCACCATAATGAGTGCGTGTCGGTGTACTAAAGTAGGGGTACCTTAGTATCCCGACTTGTGCACGGGTAGTAGCAGCGTCCCGTGGCAGGGCTTGCCACGCGCCCGCCAAGGCCCACTATGGTTCCTTTGGAGACATTCAAGAACAATGTATTCAAGTTAAAGAAACAAGACCCCGGCAAGAGGAGCTTGCCGGGAAGGCCGCTCCAGGCTCAAAACCACCCCTTTGGCACAAGACCCTGGCAAGAGGAGCTTGCCAGGACGGCCAAAACATGGCATTTCAGGAGACTTGCCGTGGCGCATCGCGCGCCCCGGCAAGGCTCGGAGAGCGACAAGCTCCCGGACGCCACAAGTTAACAACCGCGGCAAGGTGCAAGCCGCGGCAAGCTTCCACTATGTGCCCGCGCTCCAGCTCATCCAGACACGCGTCGCCCTGGGGCCCTTCCAGGTGCACGTGGTGGAAGGCTGTGCAGCCTGGGGTACACGGTGGCAAGCTGCGATGACGAGGCCACCTTCGTGGCGAACGGAGGCGCCCTGACGGACGCTTTTTGCACTGTATGGGGCGACGGCGACGGGCATTTAATGCCCTTGTCCCCTGCCGTCAGGGTTAGGTATAGAGCACTATGCATACACTATTCCAACTACCACCGTTTTTACACTTTTACCCTCATCTGCGTTGCCACCTGTCGGTGACCCCTTTCGACCTATAAAAGGAGGCCCATGCGCAATGTAGAGGAGGTTCCGATCTTCGATCATTCTCACGCTCGGTGTTGCCAGCGACAAGCACTGTAGCTCTTCTCGCTCCCGAGCTAAGAACACAATACAAACCAAGGCAGGAGTAGGGTTTTACGCATCCGTGCGGCCCGAACCTGGGTAAACTGCTCGTGTGCTCGCCTCGATCCGCTCTTCGTGCATCCTCCGCTCCCTTGCCGTACCGAAAAGGGGCTCCGGTCCCATAGGTGTTCGTGGGCGATCAGTTTCCCCGACATCTTTGGCGCGCCAGGTAGGGGCTGCGTCGAGGTTGTGCGAACCTGATCCGGCGTTCACGCGGGCGAAATCTTCAACAACTTCATCAACTTCATCGACATGCCGCCGAAGAAGAAGGCTTCGGAGGTAGCAGGCCCGTCCGCGTCGATCCCACCACCGCCGGAGCCAACGGCTGGTGGGGTAGACGCTGGCGGAAGGACGGACGCCGGCGAGGAAACTCATGGCGCCGCCAAGTCCAAGGACAAGACGGACGACTGGGCGCATTCCAAGACCTCGGCATCCGTGCACGCACCGCGCCCCTCTCAGGATGTGCCGGACCGGCAGCGACGTGGTACCCAAGGTACCATAAGCTTGCTGGGACAAGGTCAAGTTGGTGGGTCGCGGGACGCTCAAGGCCAACGTGCTGGCACGAGCAAGGCGCGGTCGCCGGGACGAGACCCCGCTTCTTCTAACGCAGTTAGAAGTCCGAGCATATATCGCTCCTCGCACCGCTCGCCACCGCTCCCCTCCACTCCAGCAGAAGCTCTAGCTCGAGCTCAGCTGCTCCTCGATTTCCCTCCAGCGGCAGACAAGGCCGAAGACTGGAGGGCTACCATCCAGAGCCTCATCTCCTTCGCCAACAATGACACGCCGCAGCAGCCGATGACGTCGTGGCCGCGGCAAGTCAGCCAGGCGCGGGCTGATGGAGACAAGACCGCCGGGGGTGCAACTACCGTGCACTCTCCGCCCCGAAGGCCGAAATCGCCGACTCGCCGGATCAACATCGACGACGACTCCACGGCATCGTCGGATCCACGAGCTCGCCGCGATCAACGCCAAGTCCTCGACGACCGACGACAAGAGGACGCTCGAACCCGCATCGAGCGTCGAAGAGAAGCGCGACGATAGTCCGACCAGCGCGCTGGGCCCGCTGTCGACATGCACGCGCCCGGAGAACCAGGCGACTTGCCGTACGCGGCGGGTTGCCCTGCGTTCACCCGTGAGCTGCGGCAAGTCCAGTGACCCAGCATGAAGAACTTCAAGCCCGACGTACCCGAGAAGTACGACGGCAAGACTCATCCATCAGAGTTCCTCAGCATCTACACCATCGCGGTACAGGCTGCCGGGGGACGTGACGAGAAGATATTAGCGAACTACTTCCCGCTCGTGCTCAAGCCGAACGTCAGATCTTGGCTCATGCACTTGCCGGAGAACTCCATCTCTTCTTGGGCCGACCTGTACCATCAGTTTGTCGGCGCATTTACGGGCGGCCACAAGCCTCATGGCCAGGAGAGCGACCTGCATATACTTGCCCAGAAGGAAGGAGAGTCCCTGCGAAAGTACATCCAGAGATTCAGCCGCGTCCAGCACAACATCCCGGACGTCCACCCTGCCGCGGTTATTAGCGCGTTCCACCAGAACGTGCGTAACCGCCGGATGAGGGAGGAAATGGCGATGTGCAAGATACGAGACGTCAGTGAGCTCTATGCCCTGGCCGACAAGTGCGCACGCGCTGAAGAGGGGAGGAGACTCCCCGGGGAGGATACTGGAGCAGGGGGAACAGACAGTGAGGATGCCGCCCCGGCAAGGAAGAACCGGCGGCGAAACAACAAGAAAAAGAAGAATAAGGAAGTATTGGTCGTTGAGCAGTCCGGCAAGGAGGCTGGCGCCAAGAAAGCTCAGGCTGGTGGCTCAGGCAAGGAAGCTACCACTGTAGCGGCCGCCGACAAGCAGGACGGCTCCGACAAGCAGTACTGCAAGATCCACCGCACCAAGGGCCACGATCTCCAGAACTGCAAAAGGGTCGAGTACCTCGTCGAACAGCAGAAGGCTGAGTACGAGCGACGCGACAAGGAGAAGGCCCAGGGACGTGGAGGAGAGTCCGGCAAGAAGCGGCCATTCAATGGCCGGGGAGGACGCCGCGGCAAGGCCAAACAGCGGCAAGGAGATAGACCTCCCCGCGGCCGCGACAAAGACGAAGAGAAGACCGCGTTCATTACTCCATGTGGCACTTACTGCTTCATACGCATGCCCTTTGGATTGAAGAATGCAGGTTCAACGTTCGCGAGGGTAGTCCACACTGCTTTTGAGCCGCAAATACACAGGAATGTAGAAGCTTACATGGATGATATAGTGGTCAAGAGAAAGGACAAGGATACCCTGATTCAAGATCTAGGTGAAACTTTTGCGAATCTGCGCAAGATACAACTCAAGCTTAACCCCGAGAAGTGCGTCTTCGGAGTCCCCTTCGGCAAGCTTCTCGGGTTCTTTGTGTCCCAGAGGGGGATTGAAGCCAATCCCGACAAGATCAAAGCCATCGAGCAGATCGAAGCTCCGAAGCGCGTCAAGGATGTACGAAGGCTTGCCGGTTGTGTGGCTGCCCTCAGCAGGTTCATTTCTAAGTCTGCAGAACGCACCCTGCCATTTTTCAAAATCTTGAAAAAGGCAGGTCCAATGAAATGGACTCCGGAAGCGGAGGCAGCACTGCAAGACCTGAAAGGGTACCTGTCCTCCACTCCAATACTTGTCGCACCTAGGACGCAAGAGAAGTTGCTACTGTACTTAGCAGCAACCAATCAAGTGGTTAGTGCTGCGTTGGTAGCGGAAAGGGAGGCAGATGAGGAGCTCACAGCCCCGACAAGCACATCCAGCGACAAGCAGGGGGCTTCCCCGATAAGCTCTGGCCCCGACAAGGATGAGTCTGTGCAGATGCAAGAAGAGGTGCGGAAGAAGATGGTGCAACGCCCAGTTTATTTTGTCAGTTCCCTCTTGCAGGGGGCTAGGTCAAGATACTCTGGGGTGCAGAAGCTGCTTTTCGGCCTCCTCATGGCCTCGAGAAAGCTGCGCCATTACTTCCAAGCACACGAAATAACAGTGGTCACTCGCTTTCCGCTGAAGAGGATATTGCAGAATCCAGAAGCGACAGGCAGGATTGTCGAGTGGGCACTGGAGCTGTCAAGCTTTGGCCTCAAGTTTGAAAGTACTTCAACCATTCAGAGCAGAGCATTGGAAGAGTTCATAGCAGAATGGACACCAACGCCGGACGAAGAGATTCCAGAGACAAGCATCCCCGTCAAAGAAGCGAGCAAAGAATGGATAATGTACTTCGATGGTGCCTTCTCGCTGCAAGGCGCCAGCGCTGGCGTGCTGCTTGTCGCGCCCACCGGAGAGCACCTCAAGTACGTTGTCCAGATGCATTTTCCTAAGGAGCAATCAACGAACAATACTGCAGAGTATGAAGGTTTGCTTGCCGGCCTCAGAATCGCAGCAGAGCTTGGGATCAGAAAGCTGATTGTGCGGGGTGATTCGCAGTTGGTTGTCCGCCAAGTGAACAAGAGCTACCAGAGTCCGTTGATGGAAGCATACGTCGACGAAGTGAGGAAACTTGAAGAACACTTTGAAGGCTTACAGATGGAGCACGTTCCAAGAACTCAAAACGACATCGCAGATGGCCTGTCAAAGTGTCCTGCACTAAAGCTACCTGTGGAACCAGGGATCTTTGTGCTCAAGTTAACTCAACCATCCGTTACACCATCGATTGGACAAAGTAAGAAGAGAAAGTTGGCCTCTGGTGACTACTTGCCGGCAGAGCTTCCCGAGGCCGCCGCCAACAAGGTCCCCAAGATCAACGACAAAGTTGCTGAGGAACAGTCTGCTCCTGCAGACCCTAGGGTTTGTACAGTTGAAGCAGGCGTTCCCGACAAGTCTTGCCCCGGCAAGCTTGTCGGGGAACGTCCAGCTCCGGCCGAGCCACAGGTTCTTGCCATAGAAGCTGACGTTCCCGCAGCAGCACTAATGCCTTCAGTCCTTGTTGTTGAGCCTCAGGCTCCAGCATGGGCACAACAGATTGTCGGTTTCCTTCAAACAGGAGAACTTCCCGAAGAGCCAGAAGAAGCAGAAAGAATAACCCGGCAGTCAAGTATGTATCAGTTCGTCGGCAATGAACTATACAGAAGAAGACTCAACGGTGTTAGACTGAAGTGCATTCCCCGGGAAGATGGGCAAAAGCTGTTGGCAGAGATACATGGAGGCATATGTGCCCACCACATTGGCGCAAGAGCACTTGCCGGCAAGGCGTTCCGGCAAGGTTTCTTTTGGCCAGAAGCCCTCCAAGATGCAACTGCACAAGTAACCCAGTGTGAAGCGTGCCAGTTCCATGCCAAACAGATACATCAGCCAGCTCAAGCACTCCAGACGATCCCTTTGTCCTGGCCATTTTCGGTCTGGGGGCTTGACATCCTCGGCCCCTTTCCCCGCGCAGTCGGGGGCTTTGAGTACTTGTACGTCGACATCGACAAGTTCACAAAGTGGCCGAAAGTAGAACCAGTGAGGAAGGTGACCGCACAGTCAGCAGTCAAGTATTTCAGGTCAATTGTTTGCCGTTTCGGAATCCCTAACAGGATCATCACCGACAACGGCACGCAATTCACAAGTCGCACCTTCATGCAATACATCCAAGACCTTGGCGCCAAGGTCTACTTCGCTTCTGTTGCTCACCCGAGGAGCAACGGTCAAGCGGACAGGGCAAACGCTGAAGTGTTGCGCGGGCTCAAGACGAGAACTTTCGACAGACTACACAAATGCGGAAGAAACTGGATTGAAGAGTTGCCGGCGGCTCTTTGGTCAATCAGAACGACACCAAATCGAGCCACCGGACAGACACCCTTTGCTCTTGTCTATGGAGCAGAGGCAGTTCTCCCCACGGAACTCGTATACGGGTCGCCTCGAGTGCTCGCTTACGATGAGCTCGAGCAAGAGCAACTGCGGCAAGATGACGCACTGCTCCTTGAGGAGGACCATCTTCAAGCTGTTGTACGAGCTGCTCGATACCAGCAAGTTTTGCGCCGCTACCATAGCCACAAAGTTAAAGCCAGAAGTCTCGAGGAAGGCGACCTTGTTCTTCGGCGTGTTCAGCCCGCCAAGAATTCCAACAAGTTGACGCCGAAGTGGGAAGGCCCTTATCGCGTGAGACAAGTCACAAGGCCCGGCGCTGTCCGCCTTGAGACCGAAGAGGGCTTACCGGTGAGCAAATCCTGGAACATTGAGCACCTTCGCAAGTTTCACCCATAAGGCGCGGTTGCCGTGATCCGTTCCGGCAACCACCTTTTGTACAAGTCTTGCCGCTGTTGCATGTAAACCTTTGTACAAAGCCGGGCGCAGACCCCGTGCATCAGTAAAACTTTTGTGCCTTGCACAACTTGTCGTTTCATGCATTTTCCTTTTTCTTGCATGTATTATATGACACCTCGTGCAGCACACACCCCCGGTAAGCAATAACGTGCCGCAAGGCTCCATATCTATGTTTCCTTCCTCTTTCTTTTTCTCTCAAGCAGAAGGAAGCTTTTCCTCGCGCACAAGTTTGCCGGGGGGGAAGGAGACAGTGGTATGGACCAAGTGCCGTTCAAGAGAGCCTCGCCTTGCCGGGAAGCAAACAACGCAAAAGCTAAGTTGCCAAAGTTTGAGCATTCAAATTTTTAAATTTTAAAGTTATCTTCCTTGAACGACCACACTTTGTATGGAAAACCTGTGCGCGGAGGAACCTACTCGTAGCTAGCCGCGCCCTTACTTTGTTTCGAGCACGCTCAACGGCTTAAGTGTGCTGCGACAAGTGTCGCGCCCTTGCTTCGTTTTTGAGTTCGCTCAACAACCTAAGTGTGCTGCTACTAGTTGCGACAAGGTTTCTTGCCTGTAGCGGCATTGCCAGCAGGCTGCTGAAGTTCCGCACTCAGCGCTCGCGGCAAGGGTCCCTTTGCCGGCAAGTTCCCTAAAAGCGTAGCGTAAAAGCATACAAAGCAAAGAAGTCAAGTAAAGGAAATAACACTGCGTTAACTACCCAAAATAGAGTTATATTACAAAAGCAACTTGTCGCAGCGCTAATAGATTTTTGTCCATGACATGGTTGGCAGCGACAAGGGAAGCGGAAAGAAAACAGCCTAGTCTACGCGGTCGCCATCAACTCTCCTGATCTTGCCCACCTTGGCCACGATGGGTGCGACAAGGGCCTTGAGCGCCTCCTGGTCGGCATCGGGCGGCAAGGTCCTGAGGACGTTCTCGAGATTGAGTCCTGGGTTGCGATAGACTATCTTCGTCAGCGCCCTCTCCACGACTCATGTGCAAAGCATGCACGCCTGGTTCGCCAGCTGCGTGGGGATCCTCTCCCGGAGCTGCTCGAGGGCCGGCGCCACTCCTCTGAAGAACAAGCTCAACTTGGCGCTGTGAGGGAGGTTCTCGTCAGGGGAGTACCTGAGGTGCTCCGTCCCCAGCCCCGCCAACTCCCTGTCGATGTCAGCGGCGGCGGCGACAAGCCCCTCGGTCCATTGCTCCACCGTCTGCCTGAAGTTGTTTTGGGTGAGGGCAGCGCTGTCCAGCAGTGCCCTCTCAGCCCTGAGGTCCTCCTTCAACTTCGTCTCCCGATTTCTGGCACTGTCAAGTGACGCGGTGAGGGTGGATAGCTTCAATTCCAAGTCTGCAACTGAATCCTTGGCGATGGCGAGCTCCTTGCCCTTGTCGGAGAGACGGACATGCAGCTCGGAGTGGCTGTGGGCGTCCTTCTCCCTCTCCAATGTGAGCGCAGCAACCTTCTCCTCGCTCGTCTTCAAGTGGGTCTCCAATTGTGCCACCCTCGCCTCCAAGTCTCTCTTGGCGGTCTCTGCAGCTGCAGCGGCGTCCCTCGCTTCCTGCAGAGCTCCGCCAAGGGACTGCTCGGCCGCGGCAAGGTCGTCCTCGTGGCTGTCGAGGTCGACCTTCCGCTGCGTTAGCTCTTCTTCCCGCCGGGACAGCTCCTCCGCGGCGAGCCGTTGCTGCTCCTCTGCTTCGGCCTTCTCGAGTATGAACGCCTGATGCGCCTCGGCGAGCTCCTCCCGCTCCTCCGCCAAGGATCGGAGGGCCGCCTGGTTGGCGACCCGGAGCTCTTCGGCGCGCTTCTCTAAGTCGACGCCCGCCTTGGCGGCCAGGGCCTCTCGGGACTCCAGCTTGGCCTGCCTGGCGCGGTACAGGGCCAGGAGCCTCCGCAGGAGTCGCTCCTCCTCGGGCTCGCTACTGCCGCCGGGCGCGTCGACAAACTTCAACCCGGCGGAGGCAAGGACTTCCCCATCGAAGACCTCTCCCTCCGCGGGCGCCCTTGACATAGATGCCCACGGGAGCTGAATGAAGACCCCGTTTCCAGCCTCCAAGTAGGCGCCAGTTCCGGCCGCGGCAGCAGCAGGGTCGGCGGTCGGCGCAGCATCGAACGCTCCTGCGGCCTCAGTGCCGTCAGTGCGACCGCCGGTCCCCTCCTCAGCTGCCGCGTCGGCGGCCCTGGCCGCCTCTTCGACGGCAGGCTCGTCAGTACCGATCGCCTCTTCGGTGGCCGCGGCGTCACCAGCGTTGCCGCGCGCGGCCTCCTCGGTGGCGGCCTCCGTCTCCATAGGCTCTGGAGCGGACGAGTCTGAAGACAAGAAAAGAAGAAGAAAGAAGAAAATAATTGTCAAGCAAATATCCAAAAAAGAGAAATTCAAGAGAGGAAAAGTACAAGGGCTACCTGCGCGGGCCTCTCCTTCAATGGGGTTCCTTGCCGGGGAGTCCTCCCTCGGCGGCGTGGTGGTAGCCCCCGCCGGCGGAGGGCCGCTGGCGTCTTCCCTTGGCGGGGTGCTCGCCCTTGGCAGGGTACCCGCCCTTGGCGGAGTATTCTCACTCGCTGGGGAGCTCCTCATTGGCGGAGAGGTCGGGGCGTGCGGCTCGTCGGGAGCGGTCTCTTGGCGCTCCTGAGGCTGCGGCTCTACTTCTGTACAAGTCAACAAACAAGCAAAAAGATTAACAAGGATGAGAAGCCTGCGCGTGCCCGACAAGCGAAGAAGTGAACAAAAGACTTACGCTGGGGGCCGCGCTGGGGGCTGCTCTGCGGAGCAGCTGGCTGGTCCGGCAAACCTGTCGCAGGAACCATCCCCTGCTGCTGCGACGGGCTCGTCCTCAAGGTCGACCACCGGGATCTTGGCCCTCTTTGCCGCCCTCTGGCCAGAGTCCTGGAAGAAAAACAAGATCAGAATCACGCAAAGAAGATTCAAGACAAGAGCAAATCGAAGGAAACAAGAAGTGACAGTGCTTACTCTTCCTCCTCCTCGTCGGAGCTGAGCACGGAGAAGTCGAAATCCGCCTCGCGCGTCCCGACGCGAGGAGCTGGAGGAGTAGGCGCCCTCGGCCGCTTGGCGGGAGCAGGGACGGTGGTCTGAGAGAAGCCCGCTCCAGTTGTCGTCGAGGCACGAGGGGCGGCAGGAGCGTTAGCCCCGGCCCGGGAAGACCCTCCTCCAGCCGCTGCTGAAGCGCGGGGCACTCCCTTGGCGGCCTTGCCCGCCGCGGTGGCGCGTGTCGGACGGCGTTGAGGCTGCTGGCCCGCCGGCTGCCTCGCCACGTCTGCGGTTTTGCGGAGGCACCTCCTCGCTGGAGCCGGAGGACTCGCCGGCGGCGGTGAACTTCCCGAGGATGAAGAAGAGCCAAGGTTCAGAGACCCGCCTGAGTCTTCTGCAGAGTCGCTGGATTCGGCGCCCTGCTCGGCGGGCCCGCTCGACTCTGTGCCTTGCTCGGCAGCCTCGCTCGTCCCGGCAGGTTGCCCGACAGGCTTTATCAGCTTAAGGATCTCTTCCTCCTCGGCCGGACTTACCGCCTCCGCTGCGTCTGCCTCCTCCAAGGTATACCCAAACTCGCCCGCGGCCGCGGTTGCGGTTGCCTCCTCCAACCTGGTGGCAATATAAGCCATCTCCTCGTCGGTGGTGTCGCGGGTGAGGCCCTTCTTCTCGTCGGGATTGATTGGCAGCTCCACCAAGTTGTCGAAGAACGTTTGCACGGCTTCGTCAGAAGGCTCCCGCCAAGTGGGGTCAATTCCATGGGAGTCACACCATGGCATCGCCGCGCGGATGGCGCTGAGCGACGAATTGTTGCATAGTGGAACTACGCCCCGCGGCAATGCAAACCACTCTGGATGTTTGGGGTCGTGCTTGAATAGCTCATGGAGCATTCCGTTGAGCTCCATGACAGTGAAATTGAAGTTGAGGCCTGGGCGCAGCCTCATAAAGTCTGCCGCGTTACCAAACTCCCAAGCATGTCTCTTCCTTTCCTGCAAGGGAGCGATGCGGCGGCGAAGGAAATCTGCTCCGACAGCCCCTACAGTGAGCTTGGCTTGCCGGAGGCGAAGAATCCTAGTGGTGGCTATCTTCAGCTTATCGTCCTCAGGGGCCAGGTCACTCCAGTCATTGCCGCGCACTATTGCAACTTGGCGCGGGGAAGTGAACTGCTGGGGTTCGTCCTCCATGATCCAGCACCAGTTGGCCCTCCACTCCTCCTACTTGCCGCGGAGTTCCCCAGTCAAGTATGCCTCTTTCTTATGAAGCCTAAATATCCAAGAGATCCCGCCGGACAGAGGAGACCCAGACTCTACTCGAGGCGTAAAGTAATGGCGGAAAAGAGCTACATTGGGGTAGACTCTGACAAAGTTCTCGCACAGATGTGCGAAAACGGCCATGGTCAAGACGGCGTTTGGGGTGAAATCAAGGAGATGAAACCCGTAGGTGTTCATAATATCGCAGAAGAATTCGGAGTATGGTGGGCAGAGTCCGCAATAGAAGAACAAAGCAAAATAGGCATATCCTCCCGGAAACATGTCGTAGGCCTCGGCGGGGAGTACCTTGGTGCGCGGGTGCGCTTTTGTCTCCCTCGACCAGAAGAGGTAGAAGGAGTCCTTTAGCTCCCTCGCGCCGAGCCTCGGCGGGAAGACCGCCATCTTCTTCCGCATTGCTGCTAGCTTCAGCGCCCTGGCAGTCTTCGCGGCTTTCGCCTTGTCGCCCTTCGGGGCCATGGCGGGGACGGCGAGGGAAGTCGACGGCGCTGGGGAGGCTGGCGGCGGCGGAGGAAGAGCGAAGCGCTGCTCTCTTTCAACCTTCGGGGAGGAGGGGAGCGGCGGGGGTTTCTGGAGGTTGAAGAAGCAATGGACGAATGGAGGGAACTGCCCCTGTTTCCCCTTCTTTTAAGGGGGAAAGGGGGTGGGGGGCGTTCCGCATTTCCCCCATTAAAGAAATAGGCCACGATCTCTCCCACGACGCCGCAATCGACGCGTGCCGTTAGGGAGGGGCGCGGTGGATACGGAGTGGGATACGGCGCGCCGTGGGCCGCGTGTGCCCGTGCACTGTTTTGGGCCTGGCCCAACAGCGCTCGGCATCGTGTGTGGCCCAGGCCCGGGGGCTCCTGTCGGTGTACTAAAGTAGGGGTACCTTAGTATCCCGACTTGTGCACGGGCAGTAGCAGCGTCCCGTGGCAGGGCTTGCCACGCGCCCACCAAGGCCCACTATGGTTCCTTTGGAGCCATTCAAGAACAAAGTATTCAAGTTAAAGAAACAAGACCTCGGCAAGAGGAGCTTGCCGGGAAGGCCGCTCCAGGCTCAAAACCACCCCTTTGGCACAAGACCCTGGCAAGAGGAGCTTGCCAGGACGGCCAAAACATGGCATTTCAGGAGACTTGCCGTGGCGCATCGCGCGCCCCGGCAAGGCTCGGAGAGCGACAAGCTCCCGGACGCCACAAGTTAACAACCGCGGCAAGGTGCAAGCCGCGGCAAGCTTCCACTATGTGCCCGCGCTCCAGCTCATCCGGCCACGCGTCGCCCTGGGGCCCTTCCAGGTGCACGTGGTGGAAGGCTGTGCAGCCTGGGGTACACGGTGGCAAGCTGCGATGACGAGGCCACCTTCGTGGCGAACGGAGGCACCCTGACGGACGCTTTTTGCACTGTATGGGGCGACGGCGACGGGCATTTAATGCCCTTGTCCCCTGCCGTCAGGGTTAGGTATAGAGCACTATGCATACACTATTCCAACTACCACCGTTTTTACACTTTTACCCTCATCTGCGTTGCCACCTGTCGGTGACCCCTTTCGACCTATAAAAGGAGGCCCATGCGCAACGTAGAGGAGGTTCCGATCATCGATCATTCTCACGCTCGGTGTTGCCAGCGACAAGCACTGTAGCTCTTCTCGCTCCTGAGCTAAGAACACAATACAAACCAAGGCAGGAGTAGGGTTTTACGCATCCGTGCGGCCCGAACCTGGGTAAACTGCTCGCGTGCTCGCTTCTATCCGCTCTTCGTGCATCCTCCGCTCCCTTGCCGTACCGAAAAGGGGCTCCGGTCCCATAGGTGTTCGTGGGCGATCAGTTTCCCCGACAGTGCGTGAAGCCTTGGACGAAATATACAAGACACCACGTCATAAATTTCGTCCAGAGGCTATTATAGGTGCTGCGTCACCTTATTATTGGGCCAGGCCCATGTAATTTCGAAATACTTGAGTATAGGCTGTTTTTAGAGTCCGTATGTGTGGGGAAACAAGAGTTAGGGTTGGTTTCGGACTCCTCCACCAAGGGCCACGAAATTGCCCCCTCTTTCCCCCATATATACAGCCCTTAGGGCGTCGTTTAGACTTTGGGTTTTGTTTAGATTAAAGTTCGCCATAGCCGCAACTTCGCGTACTTCATTTGTGTTCAACGACCAGACAAAGACGTCACAGAACCCCACTTGATCAATAAAGCTTTCCTCTTGAATTCGCAATATCCAGATTGCAATCTCAGTTTCTTGCTTGTTCTTTGTTTGCGTGCAGGAAACAGACCTTCGTGGTCAGGTTGATCGTGCTCCGGCGTGGTCAATAACCTCTCGGAGTTGGTTTAGCGATTGCTAAGGCGCGACATCCTTGCACATTCGTAGTCGGATCGTCAAAGTCGACTTCCTCCAAAACGATAGCCACCATCTCATCGAAAGATGGGACACCTTTGCCTCTATCAAGTGGTATCACTTTTCAGGTTGCTCGGTGAGATTTTACAGTTTTTTGTAGATTAGATCGAGTATGTTCTTCATACCTACAGTCCACGAAAAAGCCAAAAAAATTTAGGGTTAGTTCATCATATCCGAACCAGTGTGAGCCATTGCATAATCTTTTCCGTGTTTGCTTAGTTGAATTTGCGGTTGCATCGTCGTGTCAAGTTGCTGGTCTTAGCGTCTAGTTCTTTAGAGTTTCGAGTTCTGTTCACAGTTTGTCACGCCGCCGCCGCACCATATTCATCGCCGCTGCCATACCACCACCGCTGTCATATCCCTCCACCGCCACCACATACCACCACCGCTGCCATAACCTACCACCGCTGCCATAACCTACCAACGCTGCCATATCCTACCACCATATATCCACCACCAATCCGAGTTCTTTTCATATTAGGTTTGTTCTCGAGATCCATCTAGGTTTCGGATTTGTGTTTCCTTGCCTGCGTAGGTCTAAAAAAAATTTTGAGACACGTGCAGTTTTTAGGACAAAATTTTGGCAGGTGAAAATATTTTTTCCCTATCCTATTTTTAGGCTTTTCTGAGTCTTTTGAGACACGTGCCACCATACTGTATTTTTACCGCACTTTTCATCGTCGCTGCCCTGTTTCCGGAAAAAAATTTGTCAAAAAAAAAATTCGTGCCTATCATCTTAGTTTGACTTGGGAAGTGTTTTGAGACACTCGCCATTATAGTGATTTTTGGCAAATAAAAAAAAGAGCGCAAAAAATAGAGCGAAAAAAGGCGATTTTTTTTAGAGTGTGTTTTCCCCTTGATTACGTGCAGCGCCGTGATTTTGTTAGTGTTCTAGGCTCGCGTCTCTAGTACGGTCTAGCCTAGGACCAGCACAGTACCGTCGTTGAGCGTTTATTCAACTTTGCATCTCTGAATTGATTATTGCTGACCATTTTTCCTACCATCTTATAAGCCTTCCCAGCTCCACATACATCTACATCGTGCGTTTTCACTCTCCCTGGTAATCGCTTTATCCAACCTTTGAGAGTTTTGACTACCACGGTTGCCGATCACCACCTGCTGCTGGGTAAGAACTGGTAAGAATTTGAGATTTGCTTGACGGATTTGTGACGCCCGACCACCACCATTTTCTAGTAGTCTGTAGGATCATATTCTTGTGTGTTTCTATTGCTGCTAACCATGCCAGGATCACAAGCCGACGAGACTGACTGGGAGAACTTGACGAACAAGGAGCTTCATGATAAGTTTCAACAAATGATGAGTGAACAGGTGCAAGATGTGCTAAACAGATTTGACGAGGCCATGGAGAAGATAGATGGCATGGAGAAGATGTTTGAAACAAAGTTCGATAACAAGTTTGCTGAATTGCTTTCGCGTTTTCCACCACCACCGGCTGCTGCAGCTGTCCCACCTCTACAACAACAACAACAACAACAACATCGCCTTCCAAATCAAGTGGGACGAGCACAGCGCGTTCCCCTTGAGCCTGGTCAAGCTTCTGGTGCCGCTGTTGATGTTTCTGTAGCCCCTGCTGCTACTGCAGAGGTGGAGGACCATTATGAGGATGAGGTTGACCAAAATCAGAACTACGTGCAACAACCAGCACCACCACCACCAGGTCGTCCTCATGCATATCATCGCAACGGTAGGGCTGCACCACCACCTGAGGTACATGACCATCTTCCTAAACTAAAATTGAATATTCCACCATTTGAGGGTAGATATGTTCCTGATATATATCTTACTTGGGAGTTAGAAACTGAACAACGATTTACATGTTTACACTATCCCGAGGAGAGACGTGTTCCTGCTGCTGTTTGTGCTTTCACTAGTTTTGCATGTGTTTGGTGGTCTGAACATTGTAGATTATATCCTATTCCAGCTACTTGGGCTGCTTTGAAAACTGCTATGCGTACTCGTTGGGTTCCACCATATTATCAACGTGAATTACTTCAAAAACTACAGCGCTTAAGACAAGGAAAAAAAATTGTAGAAGAATATTATCAGCAATTACAAACTGGCCTGATTAGATGTGGTATTGTTGAGGAGAATGAAGCTATGCTTGCACGTTTTATGGGTGGATTAAATAAAGAGATTCAGACCATTCTAGAGTATAAGGATTATAATAATATCACTCGTTTATTCCATCTTGCTTGTAAAGCTGAACATGAAGTGCAGGATCAACAGGCATTGGCGCGGACTAACTTTTCTGCAGGTCGACCTTCATCATGGACACCGTGTGCATCCTCTACTTCCACACATTCTACTGCACCAACACCTCCATCAGTTGTTACCTCCAGCCGTGATACAAGGAAGCAGGCACAACCACCATTATCTGCCAAGAGCACACCTACTGGGCCTGCACAGAGTTCTTCTTCTTCCATGGCATCAACAAGGCACACCAGTGATATTATTTGTCGTCGTTGTAAGGGAAGAGGACATTTTGCGAGAGAATGCAAATCTCAGCGTGTGATGATTGCTAATGAGGATGGTGGATATGAGTCCGCTAGTGACTATGATGAGGAGACTTTGGCTCTTATTACACGTGAAGAACACGGCGGAGACGATTCTGATCATGAGACGCAATACATGGCTCCTGAAGATGCTGACAGGTATGAATGTTTAGTTGCTCAACGTGTTTTGAGTGTGCAGGTTACATAAGCTGAGCAAAATCAGAGGCATAATTTGTTCCATACAAAGGGAGTTGTGAAGGAACATTCTGTTTGCGTGATCATAGATGGAGGGAGTTGCAACAACTTGGCTAGCATGGAGATGGTGGAGAAGCTATCTCTCACCACAAGACCACATCCACATCCTTACTACATCCAATGGTTCAACAACAGCGGCAAGGTTAAGGTAACACGTATTGTTCGTGTGCATTTTAGTATCTCTACATATGCTGATTATGTTGATTGTGATGTGGTACCTATGCAAGCATGTTCCTTATTACTTGGTAGACCATGGCAATTTGATAAAAATTCCGTACACCATGGTAGAAACAATCAGTATACTCTTGTTCATAAGGATAAAAATATTACTTTGCTTCCTAGGACTCATGATTCCATTTTGAAAGATGATATTAATAGAGCTAATAAAGCAAAACAGGAGAAAAATAAGAGTGAAAATCAGATTGTGGCAAAAGAATTTGAGCAACAAATGAAACCTAATAATAAACCATCTACTGTTGCTTCTGAAATTAAATTGAAAAGTGCATGTTTACTTGCCACCAAATCTGATACTGATGAGCTAGATTTTAGCAAATCTGTTTGCTATGCTTTTGTGTGCAAAGAGGCATTATTTTCATTCGAGGACGTGCCTTCCTCTTTGCGTCCTGCTGTCACTAACATTTTGGAGGAGTTCGCCGATGTTTTTCCACAAGACGTGCCACCGGGATTACCACCTATTCGAGGGATTGAGCATCAGATTGACTTAATTCCCGGTGCATCGCTACCCAACCGCGCACCATGCCGTACCAATCCAGAAGAGACGAAGGAGATTATGCGTCAAGTATAGGAGCTACTCGACAAAGGTTATATACGCAAATCTCTTAGTCCTTGTGTTGTTCCTATTATTCTAGTGCCGAAAAAGGATGGTACATCGCGTATGTGTGTTGATTGTAGAGGCATTAATAATATTACTATTCGTTATCGTCATCCTATTCCTAGGCTAGATGATATGCTTGATGAATTGAGTGGCTCTACAATATTCTCCAAAGTTGATTTGCGTAGTGGATACCATCAAATTTGTATGAAGTTGGGAGATGAATGGAAAACAGCATTTAAAACTAAGTTTGGATTATATGAGTGGTTAGTCATGCCTTTTGGGTTAACTAATGCACCTAGTACTTTCATGAGATTAATGAATGAAGTTTTACATGCTTTCATTGGACGATTTGTGGTAGTATACTTTGATGATATATTGATTTTTAGCATATCTTTGGAGGAACATTTGGAACATTTACGTGTTGTTTCTATTGCTCTACGTGATGCACGTTTGTTTGGTAACCTTGGAAAGTGCACCTTTTGCACCGACCGAGTATATTTTCTTGGCTATGTTGTTACTCCATAGGGAATTGAGGTTGATAAAGCCAAGATTGAAGCTATTGAGAGTTGGCCGCAGCCCAAAACGGTCACACACATGAGGAGTTTCCTTGGCCTCGCTGGATTCTATCGGCGTTTTGTGAGAGATTTCAGCACCATAGCTGCACCTCTCAATGAGCTTACAAAGAAGGATGTGCCTTTTGTTTGGGGTACTGCACAGGAAGAAGCATTCACGGTATTGAAAGATAAGTTGACACATGCTCCTTTACTCCAACTTCCTGATTTTAATAAGACGTTTGAGCTTGAATGTGATCCTAGTGGAATTGGGTTAGGAGGTGTGTTATTACAAGATGGTAAACCTGTTGCATACTTTTCCGAAAAATTGAGTGGGCCTAGTCTGAATTATTCTACTTATGATAAGGAATTATATGCTCTTGTTCGGACTTTGGAGACATGGCAACATTATTTATGGCCCAAAGAATTTGTTATACATTCTGATCATGAATCTTTAAAGCACATTAAAAGTCAAGCAAAACTGAACCGTAGACATGCTAAATGGGTTGAATTCATAGAGACTTTCCCTTGTGTTATTAAACATAAGAAGGGAAAAGAAAATGTTATTGCTGATGCATTGTCTCGTCGTTATACTATGCTTTCACAACTTGACTTTAAAATATTTGGTTTGGAGACCATCAAAGATCAATATGTGCATGATGCTGAATTTAAAGATGTATTACAGAATTGTAAAGAAGGGAGAACATGGAACAAGTTCGTCGTTAATGATGGATTTGTGTTTCATGCTAACAAGCTATGCATTCCAGCTAGCTCTGTTCGTCTTTTGTTGTTGCAGGAGGCGCATGGAGAAGGATTAATGGGACACTTTGGCGTGAAGAAGACGGAGGACGTACTTGCTACACATTTCTTTTGGCCAAAGATGCGACGGGATGTTGAGCGTTTTGTTGGTCGCTGCACTACATGTCAAAAAGCTAAGTCATGACTCAATCCTCATGGTTTATATATGCCTTTTCCTGTCCCTAGTGTTCCTTGGGAAGATATATCTATGGACTTTGTTTTGGGTTTACCTCAAACAAAGAAGGGGAGGGATAGCATATTTGTTGTCGTGGATAGGTTCTCGAAGATGGCACACTTTATACCATGTCATAAAAGCGATGATGCTGCTAATGTTGCTGATTTGTTTTTTCGTGAAATTATTCGCTTGCATGGTGTGCCAAATACTATTCTTTCAGATCGTGATACTAAATTTCTTAGCCACTTTTGGAGATGTTTATGGGCTAAGTTGGGGACTAAACTGCTTTTTAGTACTACTTGTCACCCCCAAACTGATGGTCAAACTAAAGTAGTCAACAGAACTTTGTCTACTATGCTTAGGGCTGTTTTGAAGAATAATAAGAAAATGTGGGAAGAGTGCTTGCCTCATATTGAATTTGCTTATAATCGTTCATTGCATTCTACTACTAAGATGTGCCCTTTTGAAATTGTCTATGGTTTCCTACCTCGTGCACCTATTGATTTGTTGCCTCTTCCATCTTCGGAGAAGGTTAATTTTGATGCTAAACAACGTGCTGAATTGATCTTAAAAATGCATGAGTTAACTAAGGAAAATATTGAGCGCATGAATGCTAAATATAAACTTGTTGGAGATAAGGGTAGAAAACGTGTTGTCTTTGCACCTGGAGATCTTATTTGGTTACATTAGCGTAAGGATAGGTTTCCTAATTTGTGCAAGTCAAAGCTAATGCCACGTGCTGATGGTCCTTTCAAGGTGCTAGAGAAAATGATAGAGGCAAAGGTGTCCCGTCTTTCGATGAGATGGTGGCTATCGTTTTGGAGGAATTCGACTTTGACGATCCGACTACGAACGTGCGAGGATGTCGCGCCTTAGCAATCGCTAAACCAACTCCGAGAGGTTATTGACCACGCCGGAGCATGATCAACCTGACCACGAAGGTATGTTTCCTGCAGGCAAACGAAGAACAAGCAAGAAACTGAGATTGCAATCTGGATATTGCGAATTCAAGAGGAAAGCTTTATTGATCAAGTGGGGTTATGTGACGTCTTGGTCTCGTCATTGAACACAAATGAAGTACGCGAAGTTGCAGCTATGGCGAACTTTAATCTAAAATAAACCCAAAGAAAAAGCTACTAGATTGATCTACTTATATAGGAGCAAGGGGTGGCGGCCAAGGAGGTGGAAGGACGTCCCAAGGTAGCCTAAAACTAACCCTAGGTCGTACAAGGCTCATGGGCCCAAGTGGAGGTGATGTAACACCTTTGGACTTGTAGTTTGACTCGGATTCTGCTGCAGCGTCAGATTGTTTCGTCGGTATCTCAACGCTCCGGACGAATTTGAAGGTGAATCCAATTGGGTTGGAAAGTGTATGAAATCTAGTTTCCAACAAAAAAAGAATCACCCAATTCGGAGTCCGTATGAAGGAGTTCTTGCCGTTTTGAATCAGGTATGTCTGTGCAGTCCGAATCTGGATGCAGAACGTGAGAGACTTGGACTCTATCTTCTCTTGGCCCAAAAGTGACGTGAGACAACTTTTTAAAGAGCACCTAAACTTCTCTTTTTCCTTTATCTTCATATGTGGATTGTACAAATGTCCCATACACCTGGAATTAGACATGGCACAAAAGTCTGTGAAGTATTTTTGTTCTGGATGACATAAATAAAGTGTTGCATAATTTGCATTAGAAATCACCTCAAAATATACATGTATGCAATATTTTTGGTCGTATCCAAGGTAGTCATGTCCTCATCAGAAAATAAATGATAATGCATATAAACTTGAGTTGCCTGCAGTTTTTGGGGTTAGTCCCACATTTAACATTGCAGATTTGAAGCCTTACTTGGGTGAGGAAGATGAGCTTCCGTCGAGGACGACTTCAATTCAAGAAGGGGAGGTTGATGAGGACATCACTAACAAGGTTACACCCACAGCTCCAACTTACACATATACAGGACCAATTACTAGAGCTCGCGCACGCCAGTTAAATTTCCAGGTACTTTCGTTTCTTGGTAATGAATCTAATGTTCATGAGAATATGATGCTGCCTAAATTGGATACATTTGTCTTGCTTACAAATGAAGGGCCTAGCTTGGACAAGAAGGATGAACATTGGAGCAAGATCAAGCATGGAGATGATGGCATGCGCAAGGGGAACAAGAATGGAGTTACAAGTGATGATTTCAGGACTTTGAAGCCACCATAATGAGTGCGTGAAGCCTTGGACGAAATATACAAGACGCCACTTCATAAATTTCGTCCAGAGGCTATTATAGGTGCTGCGTCACCTTATTATTGGGTCAGGCCCATGTTATTTCGAAATACTTGAGTATAGGCTGTTTTTAGAGTCCGTATGTGTGGGGAAACAAGAGTTAGGGTTGGTTTCGGACTCCTCCACCAAGGGCCACGAAATTCCCCCCTCTTTCCCCCATATATACAGCCCTTAGGGCGCCGTTTAGACTTTGGGTTTTGTTTAGATTAAAGTTTGCAATAGCTGCAACTTCGCGTACTTCGTTTGTGTTCAACGACCAGACAAAGACGTCACAGAACCCCACTTGATCAATAAAGCTTTCCTCGCGAATTCACAATATCCAGATTGCAATCTCAGTTTCTTGCTTGTTCTTCGTTTGCCTGCAGGAAACAGACGTTCGTGGTCAGGTTGATCGTGCTCCGGCGTGGTCAATAACCTCTCAGAGTTGGTTTAGCGATTGCTAAGGCGTGACGTCCTCGCACGTTCGTAGTCGGATCGTCAAAGTCGACTTCCTCCAAAACGATAGCCACCATCTCATCGAAAGACGGGACACCTTTGCCTTTATCAGAGGTGAACTTGGAGTACTTGTAGTCCTCTTGAACTTATCGCTCCGCTTTGGTTGCTTGGTGTACTAGTTCGAGGAGATTGGTGTACGGTTGAAAGTCCACAATCTTCTTTATAGGATAGTTGAGTCCATTCAAGAATCTCGCCATTTTTGCTCTTCATCTTCCGTTATGTTGGCTCTTATCATGGCAATATCCATCTCCTTGTAGTACTCTTCAACGGACTTGGTACCTTGCTTGAGGAGTTGTAGCTTCTTGAACAAGTCATGGTTGTAGTGTGTTGGCACAAAGCGTGCTCTCATGACTTCCTTTAGTTGAGCCCAAGTGGTGATAGGAGGTTCGCCTTTTGCTTCTCTTCTCTCTATGATTTGCTCCCACCATATGAGAACATAGTCTTGGAACTCAAGGGAGGCCATTGCAATCTTCTTTTCTTCATTGAAGTTGTGAAGGCGAAAGATCTTGTCAACCTTCAATGCCCATGAGAGGTAGTCTTCGGGATCAATGCTTCCGGAAAACTTTGGCATGGTGAACTTAAGCTTGCCATAGCGGTGCTCTTCATTGTTTCCTTGCCAATTGGGAGGGTGGTCTTGATTGGGATGATTGGCAATCTCATGTTGCTCTTGACGAAGTAGATGTCCATTATCATGGTGTGCTTGTTGAGCTTGTGGTTCGTGTTGAGGTTGATGGTCTTGTCGCGCTTGAGGAGGAGCTTCTTCTTGCATTCTTGCTTGGTGGCGTCTCTCTTGCATCTCATCGTGAAGGAAATCCTCTTCTTGACGAGTGTGTCGGGTGCGAGCTGCCACATTGCGATGTGAATCACGTAATGCTCGTTGCGCCTCAAGAGCTTGAGCTTCTCGACGTTGTTGTGCTTGACGATTAGCTTCGGCATCTTGTGCTTCTTGGTATTGACGTGCTCGCTCTTGTTGTTGTTGGCGTAGTCGTTGCCGTTCTTGTTGATATAGGTGAGGGGCCCGATCTTTCGATGAGATGATAACTATCGATTTGGTGGAGACGACTTTGACGATCCGACTATAAACGTGCACGGCGTTGCGCCTTAGCAATCGCTAAACCAATCTCCAGGGGTTACTGACAATGCGAGAAGCACGATCAGCCTGACCACGAAGGTCTATTCCTGCATGCAATCGAAGAACAAGCAAGAATATGATAAAGCAATCTAAAACTAACCCTAAGTCGTACAAGGCTCATGGGCCCAAGTGGAGGTGATGCAACACCTTTGGACTTGTAGTTTGACTCGGATTCTGCTGCAGTGTCAGATTGTTTCGTCGATATATCAATGCTCCGGACGAATTTGAAGGTGAATCCAATTGGGTTGGAAAGTGTACGAAATCTAGTTTCCAACAAAAAAAGAAACATCCAATTCGGAGTCCGTATGAAGAGTTCTTGCCGTTTTGAGTCAGGTATGTCTGTGCAGTCCGAATCTGGATGCAGAACGTGAGAGACTTGGACTCTATCTTCTCTTGGCCCAAAAGTGACGTGAGAGAACTTTTTGAACAGCACCTAAACTTCTCTTTTTCCCTTATCTTCATATGTGGATTGTACAAATGTCCCATACACCTGGAATTAGACATGGCACAAAAGTTTGTGAAGTATTTTTATCATGGATGACATAAATAAATTGTTGCATAGTTTTCATTAGAAATCACCTCACAAATATACATGTATGCAATATTTTTGGTCGTATCCAAGGTAGTCATGTCCTCATCATCCTCCCTTTCTTGAAAATAAAGAAGTCCTCGGCGTTGCTTAATCTGAAATGCGGGTAAGAAAATAGACAAGGTGTATATGTTGTATATGTATATGTCATCCATTTTTACTTTCCTTAATTTTCGCACATATGACACATGTATAGATGGGTAACTTTCGTAGTTCATAAAATATAAAGCCAAAATATTATCACAAGAAGTAGAAGGCATGAAAATATTGCAACTCAATTTGCACATATAAGTGAAGCTCTTAATCGTTACAAAAGATTGGCAATGCTCATCATTAAACCATCCCAACCTAAATGAACCATCACCAAGATTAGAGATCATATCAAAATGATTAAACATTGGCACAACTATTTTCACACGTATTTGATCCAAATCTGATTTATTCCCTGATTCAAATGGTTCTTTCGCATCAATAGTTAATTCAGTTGGTTCACTCACAATTGTTTGATCACATGGCAAAGTCAAATCACGAACATATTCCTCTAAAATAGTTGGTGTGATCAAAGTAATGGATAGCTCATCGCATGGTTCATTTAAATTGACAAGGCATTCATCATACTCATGTGGAGGTGGAAGATCGGTACCTTTGTCATTACCTCTTATGATCAACTCAGATGATGTAGGCACTGTCGGAGGTGATGTGTCACATGGTGGAGGTGATGTAGTCCTCACAACAACGAATGTGTCTGTCATAGTACGCCTAGTAGTGGAAGGAACAACCGTATCATCTCTTGGAATGTGCACCTGGCGCTTATTATCCTTATGGACAATACGTCGTTTTATTTCCTGTTCAGCACTACAAGCAAGACGAAACAAATGGTCCATAGGATAACACTCTTCATGAATTAGCATCTCCTGAATATCACAGTTTAATCCTCCCCAAAATCTATCCATAAAATCATCTTCACTTTCCTCTAAAAAGGAGTGCAACAAGGTAGTTCGTAAATCATCATAATATTTTGTTACGGTGTCACTACCTTGTTTCAAATGTTGTAGTTTTTTAATCATGCCACGAGTATAATAAACATCGACAAATCTATCTCTCATCAAAAGTTTTAAATCATCTCAAGTAGTAGGTACATGATTAGGGTATAACCGACAATATTCACTCCACCAAACTAAAGCATAACCAGTGAAAGAACCAACCGCAACCTTAACTTTTTTACGTTCATCAAAATTATGGGAAGCAAATATATTATTGATGTTGAACTCCCATTCAATATATAAATCAGGTTTAAAACAACCATGAAAAGGTGGCATGGAAATAAGAACCTGTTTGTGCGCATTGTAATGTCTTTGTACCTCTTGTGATGGTGGTTGTATTTTCTGAGGTGATGACACGTCTCCCACAATCGATGAAGCCCAACTGACTCTTGAACCTGCCATGATTAGTAGAAACAAGAAACAAAATCCAAAAATAATGTTCCTATGCACTACTAGGATGTGGTGGTAAAGCGCTCACAGTAAAGAAAATATCAATATCTTACAAGTTCTTACCATGCAGCAGGTGGTGATAGGCAACCAGCGGTGTCAAATAACTCCAAAGATTGAGTAAAGTGATTGCCAGGTGAACGTACGTAAACACGGTGTAGAAATATGTGGAGCTGGGTTGGCTTTATATATGGTAGCAAAAGATTAGCAATAATCAATTCAGACATGCAATGTTGAATAAACGCTCAACGACGGTACTGTGCTGGTCCTAGGCTAGACCGGACTAGAGACGCGAGCCTAGAACACTAATGATGTCACGGTGTAGCACAACTAGCATCAATAAAGGATACGAATTAGCTCTGGACAGCAAGATATAAGTGAAGATCACAACGGCAGTAAAGATAATGAGGAAAATAACTGCCAAGCAGAATATACAACAACACTCTCTCCAACTCTCTTTCCTTCTTTTTCTTTTTCTTTTTTCTCACATTTTTTTCTTTTTCTTTCTCTCCTCTTTTTTTTTTACTTTTTTTTCTGTGTCTTTTTTTTTCTTTCTCCCTCTTTCCAAGACAAACTAGATAAGATGTAGATTGGATCAAGCAAAGATGCGAACGACTTCAACTATGATTGTGACAATGAACGATGGGTTGCACGAGGTGGAAATTGATGGATGAGGTGGTGGAAAGCGGAAGGGATAACGATGCAGCTGTGACGTGACTAATGTGAAGAGAACTCGAAACTCTAACGAACTAGACACTAAGACCAGCAACTCGACACGATGATGCAACCGATAATTCAATAATGCAAACAATGAAAAGAAAATTGCAAAGGCTCAGACTGGCTTGGACAAAGGATGAATAGATCTAACTTTTTTGTGGCTTTTTCTTGGACAATAGGTAAGAAAATAAATCTAATCTAGGAATAACTGGAAATTCTCACCGAGCAACCTGAAAACTGATACCACTTGATAGAGGCGAGGGGCCCGATCTTTCGATGAGATGATAACTATCAATTTGGTGGAGATGACTTTGACGATCCGACTACAAACGTGCACGACGTTGCGCCTTAACAATCGCTAAACCAATCTCCAGGGGTTACTGACAATGCGAGAAGCACGATCAGCCTGACCACGAAGGTCTATTCCTGCATGCAATCGAAGAACAAGCAAAAATATGATAAAGCAATCTGAATATTGCAAATATAAATGATGTATTGATAAAGGTGGGGATCCGTAAGCGGTCTTGGTCTGGTCGTTGGACACAAACGAAGTACACGAAGTTGCAATGGCTAACTTTTGACTAAACAAATCCCAAAGAAAAAGCTACTAGATGGATCTACTCATATAGGAGCAAGGGGTGGCGGCCAAGGAGGTGGAAGGACGTCCCAAGGCAGCCTAAAACTAACCCTAGGTCGTACAAGGCTCATGGGCCCAAGTGGAGGTGATGCAATACCTTTGGACTTGTAGTTTGACTCAGATTCTGCTGCGGCGTCAGATTGTTTTGTCGATATCTCAACGCTCCGGACGAATTTGAAGGTGAATCCAATTGGGTTGGAAAGTGTACGAAATCTAGTTTCCAACAAAAAAAGAAACACCCAATTCGGAGTCCGTATGAAGGAGTTCTTGCCGTTTTGAGTCAGGTATGTCTGTGTAGTCCGAATCTGGATGCAGAACATGAGAGACTTGGGCTCTATCTTCTCTTCGCCCAAAAGTGACATGAGAGAACTTTTTGAACAGCACCTAAACTTCTCTTTTTCCCTTATCTTCATATGTGGATTGTACAAATGTCCCATACACCTGGAATTAGATATGGCACAAAAGTCTGTGAAGTATTTTTGTCCTGGATGATATAAATAAATTGTTGCATAGTTTGCATTAGAAATCATCTCACAAATATACATGTATGCAATATTTTTGGTCGTACCCAAGGTAGTCATGTCCTCATCACTTATGATTGCTCAAGTGTAGCTTGGTTTTGACGATGTCGACTCTCTTGCTCTTCAAATAGCTCTTGTGAACTCTTGTCATGAAGTGGATTCCGGTTGTCATGTCAAGCTTGACGTGTGGCTTGACGAAGAGTGTTGGATGTAGGGGTACTTGAGCCATCAGTGGAGTTGGTATGTCGACTTGAGCGGCTTCGTCTTTGAGAAGATGTGGAAGAAGAACGTCGATTGACTATCAAAGTCCATAGCTCGTCAAATTGGGTAGACATGTTGGTGTTGATGATGTCGAATTGCTCTCTTGTTCTTGCTTCAAATTGGCGCGCGTCCTCGGCGACTTGACCAATGTACTCGCGCATAGCTTCACTTTCTTGATGGAGAGCTCGTTGGACACCGAAGAGATATAGTTTGGTGACGTAGTTGTCCGCTTCTTGAGGATCGTCGAAGATCGGGTTCGAAGATGTACTTGGCCTATCCATCATCACAAGCGAGTATGTGAGTGGGAGAAAGGAGAAGACAATACCAAATGTACCTTAACCGAAATTGAAAATGGATCAATGATCACTCAATAATGTAACCCGGAAATAGCACTATTGGTACCACTTCGTGTCGATTCTCACACCTACACAAGTTAAGATTTGAGAGGAGCTTGGTTAGGATGGTGGCATAAATTCAATGCAATCATCAAAGTGACTCAAAGATGTTGAAAATGGTTCACAATTTGCTCATGCAACAAGTAGATCACTAGCAAAGTAGCACACGGAACACACGCACGGATAGATAAATGTGGTTGTGCAACCAAGGGTGAGGTAAAATGTGGAATCCACGGAAAATGCTCGTCTTGCACAACGCTAGAGAGATGCGAACCGATTGCTTAATAGGCGGACACACACTTGTGCACGACCTATAACAGGCAAAACGTAATGACTATCTATCACAAGTATACTATGAGTGTATGATGTGCCGATGCTTGAGCACAAGATGGTATTGATATCTCATATGATCTCCTTTGATGCAAGGCCTGGCCCAGTTGGCAGAAGGAGGAGGAGGCCGGGCGCGGTGGGCCTCGGGGCCCACGCGGCCGCGGAGCTAGGCTCGGGCCCCGGCGGGGTTGGAGGAGCTGGGCCGGGGCGAGGCCGGCCTAGTTGCCGATGGGTGCGGCCGAGGAGGGCGCTGGGCAGCCGGTCGTGGCGCCGTCCTCCCGATCCCGCCTGGATCGGGGCAAGGGCGGCGGCTGCGAGCTCTCCGGCGGCCGGAGCATGCTGGGGGTCGAGGAAGGGGCGGATCCGGCCGTGGAGGGCACAGGCGGCCAGATCACGGCGGCGGGGCAAGCAGGGAGGTGGCCGAGGCGAGGCGGCCATGGCTCTGCGATGGTGAAGCAAAGGTGGCGGCTGATGCGAGCTCGCCGGAGCGGGCCGAGCTCACCGGTGGCGGACGGACGGCGCTGGAGGCGGCGGACGTGCGGCGGCAGAGCTGCTCGGGGACGGCGGCGAACCTCACCGGCGGCGGGGTCAGGCGCTGGAGCCTGTGGCTGGCGGCGGCGGCGACTCGGGCCCGCGCGGGCCCAGGATGGGCTCCGCGGGCCGCCGCGGCGGGGGAGGCTGGAGAGGCCACGTGTCCACGCGGGAGTGGCTGCGGGAGGCAGCGGAGCTGACGTGGCGTGCTCTATTTTAGCCGGGCGACGTGGCTGTTGCGCGGACATGTCCGGCTGCTCCGCAGACTTGTCCGGCGGCGCGGGGAGGAGGAATTTTTAGGGTTCATCCGCAAAAAAAATGGGGGGAGACACACACATATATATATATAGGTAGAGGGAGCTAGGAGAGTCCAAATGAGGAGCGGTTCGCGGCCACATGATCGTGATCGAACGGCCAAGAGCATGGAGGGGGTTAGGATGGGCCTGGTGGGCTGTGGAGAGGGGGTTGGGACAAAAGAGAAAGAGGCTTCCTGCGAACAACGCGGATAACCATTGGGCTATCAAACGAACTCCGAATGCGACGAAAATTGACAGGCGGTCTACCTATGCTATAATAAGACCACACGCCAAGTTTCAATCCATTCCGAGAACATTTTTCGGCCACTCATAAAATAAATATCCGGAGGTGCCACGGACACGTGCAAGTGTGTCTGGGCTCAGAACGGACAACAGAGAGGACGGGCGGACTCGGACGGATGCAAGTTTCGAAAACATGAAGATGCAACACACATGATGATATGGCAAGATGCAACACGCAAGCAAATGACATGGCAACGGCAACGAATAACTCGCTGACACCTGGCGCATCAGTCTCGGGGTGTCACACATAGGCTTCATTCTCTAGAAATCTAGAAAGATCCATTAAAACCATGAGTTGATGGGAATGTGATATTGAGACATAAAATTCCATATCCTAGTGTCGTTGGACCCATCACGCGTAATTGGATGGGGCTCAATAATATCTTCCGATATCTACAATGCATCAAACATTTTGTCCTAATATTTAAGCTTTAGAGAAATCTAGACACCATTATCATTAGATAAATCGATCAAATCCCCACTATGTGAGATCGTAGACAAGCTTTGTGTTCCTACTAGGTGTGGTAGCCATCTCATGAAAGTCTTCAAACAGACCTTAATGGTTACATCCACCAACCATTATCTCAAAAAATAATGTTGCTTGTATTGTCTGGATGCAAACATGTTACGTAATAAGCAATATTAATGCAAAAATTCGATATGGCTCATACTACCATATGCTCACATTATCTAGACCATTGGCCCACATAGGGATCTGAGTCCGCAGCTGTATAATTGGATGTATTGCCTTCTTTGGGATTACAATGGAATAGTTCTTGTGGCCCACTTCTGTGAATAGTTAATGCGAGTACAGTTCCTGGTCCTATACGATCTTGTCCTTACTACCATTTCCTAGGTCACGTTGCTATAATAGATGGACCGGCAACGTCTTTTTGCAAACTCGTTTTCTGGAGAGCCACCATCCTACTTGCACTTGGTGCCCTTTCTGGTGGGTTGGAACCAACTCGCAACCTGCATTTTCAGCAGAAAATTTCACATGCATCAGTGTGAGGTTCTTTGATCGGGAGTACCAAAGGAAGCGGATATCAGGGTTCACAAACAATCACATAGGTACAAAGTCATCTAATTACCATCCGCAAGCAGTCTACTAGCAGCACTCAGTCCACCTTCGTAAGTAGCAACGTCCTTTGTTTATGCGTAGAAATTTCTTCAGAACTCATATACTCCCTCTGTAAACTACTTAAATTCATAATAGGACATCCAGCTTGATACTCATACACAAGCATTGTACTACTTCACCAGTCTAACATGCAATGTTTTCTTCTTGAATTTTCAAACCGCCGGGGGGGTGTTCCCCACCTGAATTTGAACATTTTTACAGAGCGGGGCAATTACATGCGGATCTCGAGGGAGCCAAGACTAGTTACATAGGAACTAATATATTGATGAGGACATGACTACCTTGGATACGACCAGAAATATTGCATACAAGTATATTGTGAGGTGATTTCTGATGCAAACTATGCAATAATTTATTTATGTCATCCAGGACAAAAATACTTCATAGACATTTGTGACATGTCTAATTGTAGGTGTATGGAACATTTGTACAATCCACATATGAAGATAAGGGAAAAAGAAGTTTAGGTGCTGTTCAAAAAGTCCTTTCATGTCACTTTTCGGCCAAGAGAAGATAGAGTTCAAGCCTCTCACGTTCTGCATTCAGATTCGGACTGCACAAACATATCTGACTCAAAACAGCAAGAACTCCTTAATACGGACTCCGAATTGGGTGATTCTTTTTTTTTTGTTGGAAAGTAGATTTCATGCTCTTTCCAGCCCAATTCGATTCACCTTCAAATTCTTCTGGAGCGTTGAGATATCGACGAAATAATCTGACACTACAGAAGAATCCGAGTCAAACTACAAGTCCAAAGGTGTTGTGTCACCTCCACTTGGGCCCATGAGCCTTGTACAACCTAGGATTAGTTTTAGGCTGCCTTGAGACGTCCTCCCACCTCCTTGGTCACCACCCCTTGCTTCTATATAAGTAGATCCATCTAGTAGCTTTTTCCTTGGGATTTGTTTAGTCAAAAGTTAGCCATTGCAACTTCGTGTACTTCGTTTGTGTCCAACGACCAGACGAAGACCGCTTACGGATCCCCACCTTTATAAATACTTCATCTATATTTGCAATATTCAGATTGCTTTATCGTATTCTTGCTTGTTCTTCGATTGTATGCAGGAATAGACCTTCGTGGTCAGGCTGGTCGTGCTTCTGGCACCGTCAGTAACCCCAGGAGATTGGTTTAGCGATTGCTAAGGCGCAACATCGTGCACGTTTGTAGTCGGATCATCAAAAGTCGACTCCACCAAATCGATATTTACCATCTCATCGAAAGATCAGGCCCCTAACGCTCTATCATATATAAAAAAATGTGATCCTCTAATGTATACAAAAATGTTCATACAAGTTCAGAAATACCACCCATTATCTGATGTCCTCAACAGCCTGATCATCGCAGGCTTTCCCTATGGAACAACAGATCTATCAAGAACAAAAAATAAGTGGGAAATCATAGAAAGATCAATTAATTTCTTTATTCTTCCAGAGATATATTCATTTTTACTTATTGAGCATCCACAAACAATCTCCTACATGGTTTCCTATTTTTTCGGATTGATCCGGCTTTTCCCATATCTAATGCCAAAGCCATGCTCCCACAAATACAGACTGTAAAAATCGGAAGTCAACGAGTCGAAAGTTGTGCCCAACTCAGGCTTCCCTTTTCGCAAATCCTCGGATGGTCTTCTCAAGTGCACCCATCCTACCAGGGCATTCTGGCGAACACCATGCCCTATATTCCGGCTTAACCCTCTGTCCACCGCTAGACACTAGCATAGCATCAGCCCGCAATGAAACGACTCAAATGAAGTTGCACATGTGCATTTCTTGTTTTTCTCCTCTCTTTCTTCCTGACTTTTTTTGCCACTCCTAAGTTTGGCTTGTGACTCCATCAGGGAACAACACCATCTCCCTACTGTCAGGCCAAGATGCGATTCTATCCCGATCACGTGACAAACTCATGATTGGGGCACAACCGAATTTCAGGCGCTTAGCAAGATGGATGTCATTACATCGTACCATTACATACATACATGGGGGATACAACAATTCATACAAGTCACATGAATACAACAACATCAATACAAGACATCCGACTACGGATGCAAACATAAAAAGCACAGCGACATCCATCCTGCTATCCCAGGCTGCCGACCAGGAACCTAGCCCAAGACTAACGAAGAAGAAGAAGAAAGAACTCCAACAAAAGGTAACATCGCTCTCACGTCAAGTCATCGGAAACCTGCACCTGCAACTGTTGTTGTAGTATCTGTGAGCCACGAGGACTCAGCAATCCCATAACCATGGGTACCAAGACTAGCAAAGTTTAAAGGGTATGGAGAGGTTAAGTGGTGAGGTTGCAGCAGCGGCTAAGCAAAATATGGTGGCTAACTTACGAGTACAAGAATAAGATGAGCATCTACGCAAACGGTCGCAAACTAGTAGTGATCGCTAAAGATCCTGAACTACCTACGGTTCAAACATAACCCCACCGTGTTGTCTTCTCAAAGTGAAAAGAGACGGTCACGGTTACTCACACGGTTCGTGTGTTTTATTTCGGATCCTTTGTCAAGTTTTCTACAACCGGACATTAACAAATTACAATCTACCACATAACCGCGGGCACGGCTTTCGAAAGATCATAACCCTGCAGGGGTGTCCCAACTTAGCCCATCACAAGCTCTCACGATCACCAGAAGTAAAAGTATTACCCCTTATCTTAGGGACAATCCGATCGGACTCGGAATCCCGGTGCACAAGACATTTCGACAATGGTAAAACAAGTCCATCAAGACCTCCCGGCGTGCCGATACCTTGATAGTAGCCGTGTGTATCTCGTCTCAAGCCACGTCCGGATGAGCTAAGCGTACGGTACTGAAGTCCTTGGGTTGCCCCATGTAGTCCGCACGGTGCTCTAGTTTGGGACCAACACCATCAGCACTGGCCCCCCTGTTATGTAGATTAAGAACCCGGGGACGCGACCCCCTATGCAATTTAATTTAATTAATTAAGTTGTTATTATGAGGCAAATTAAAATTAATGTTGGGCCTTCCTGGAGGATTTTATTCAAAGACGAACTGTCAAGGGGTCCCCATATACCCAGCCGCGTTAGGGACGCAAAATCAAGGAACATAACACTGGTTTATCGGTTCTTAAGGCGGCATGAGTGGAACAAAACACCGAGCAAAAGGCCAAGCCTTCCACCCATTGCCAAGTATATATGTGTGTTAAAATAATTAATAGATATTGTGATATTCCAACACCAAGATCCGACATGGAGCAATCTTCATCTTCACCTACAACTAACAATGCTATAAGAGGGGCTGAGCGAGCGGGTAACATAGCCAAACAACGGTTTGCTGGGATGGTGTCAAAGGTTAGAGGTTTCATGGCAACAAGGAGAGGCTGACAAATAAATAGGTAGCACGACATATAGCGATAGCATCAAGACAACTAGCATGGCAATGATAGTAAAGGTATCCAAGGTGACGGTCATCTTGCCTGAGATCCCACAAGGAAGAAGAACGAGTCCATGAAGTAGACGAAGAAGAAGCCACGAAGACGAACCAAGTGCAGTCGAACAAATCCTCATGATCGCAACTGATAATGAACTAGCGAGAAGAAGCACAGAACAAGGTAAACACACCACACAAGAACATGACATAATGCTCAACCAAGTATGATGCAAGACAAGTCTTTATGATGCAAAACATGGCAAGGGATGAAGCATACAAGAACAACATCACCCAACAGGTTTAAATGAGGCCGGAAACCACATATAACGACTCCGGTAAGTCCTCATATGCACATTTCGAAATTGTCCAGATATGAACAATCCTTAAGTTAAAGTTGTTAAACAGCAAGTTAACATGCACCATGATGATCTACATGAAAATCTAGTCAAGCATACAAAGTTAGTTTAATTCGGAGCTACGGCCAAGAAGATATGAGCCAAACAAGACAAGCATGGCAAAGATACAAGATGCACCCAAACATCAAGCAAACACACTCCAAACAGGTTTACAACATGTTATTACGCATCTACATGCAAAAACACACAAGTTTCATATAGCACACGCTCAAAACGGAGCAACGGTTCAACACATACACATGAAACAAGATATAACAACAAGCTGTCCAAAAACAACAAGATGGCACTTAGTTGACATCAAAACAACATGATACAATAACACTTCATGGCAACAAAGGGCATGGCAAGCATGTACATGTCCAGCACTACAAGTATGACCAAAGAGCTATTATAAAACACCACTAGAACATGCTAAAAACATCATGGCAATATTGCAAAAGATAACAGTTTCACAGACTTAGTGAAAATAAACTAGACATGGCAGCAACAACGACAAGTATGCATGTTTGCAAGCTTGTGCAACTCATCTCAAAGCATATCATGGCATAAGAAGTTAACCAACAGCAAGAAGGCATGTTTATGAAGCTACTCATGGCAAGAACATGGTCATAGGATGCATAGAACAATAGCTATTCACATGGCAAAACTGAACTTATTGTAAACAGGCTGACAGAAACATTTTATAGCAACTTGAGAGCATGAAAAGAACAAGCTACAGCAGGCCATAAGTGCAAACAAGGGCATGGACGGATAGAGCATAACATGGACAACAAGACATGATCATTTGACATACTAAAACATTCATGGATTTGAGTGGGGCATCAAGCAAACATGGCATCAGGTTATAACAGTTTCAGACTTAGCAGTTTTTCAACAAGTCTCAGGAACAACAGCGAGTAGGCCACTTTACAAGCTTATTGCAACCACCATAAGGCATATCATGAAAAGTGGATTGCACCACAACAAAGATGGCATGATTGTGCTTCTAAAATATATTGACATGTTGCTCAAACAAAAATCACACATAAAGATACAAAAATGACAAATCAGCATCTCATAACAAGTTTCAGCACTTAACAGCCGCATGCACTTTTGCAACAGAGATAAACATGGCAATATGAACTCAAACAAGCATGTAACAGCAACCATCATGTAGAGCACTTCACAATGAACATTTTGACATATCATACACTCCATTTGGACCAACATGCAAAAAGATATGATCACCACAAGCATGCAACAAAATAACAGTTATCAGCAGTTTAAAACATCTAGCACTTTTGCAACGAAGATTAAGACATGAATATGAACATTAACATGCATGCAAATGTAACTAACATGTAGAGCATCACACAACGAACATTTTGAGATAACACTTGCTCAATTTGGACAATCACGCAAAAAGTTATCACCGTCAAAAGAATGCATCATGAAACAGTTTCTGGGTACTTAGCCATATTTCACAGAGGAAAAGTGAGCGCTAGATAGCTATGGGGTGCACAGGGCGAGGGTTAGTGGGCATATCACCAGAGTGGGCTGGGCCCAGGGAGTAGAGGAGGAGGCTGGGCCTTGGAGGTGGGCCTGGCCGGTGGCGCCGCTGGGCCTCGGGCGTGGCTCGGCCCGTGGCGAGGTTGGGCCGGGCCCACGTGGCCAGAGCGACCCGGTCCTCTCCTCGTTCGAGAGGACGAGCGAGGTGGCGGTCAGGCGGCCGGCGGCGAGGGGGCTTGACGGAGGCGGCCGGAGGAGAGGCGTGCGCGATGGAGGGAGCCGGATCTGGAGCGAATTTGGCCGGCGGCGGGGCTTGGGGTGACGAGGACCAAGGGCGGCGGCGGTGGTCGTGTGGGCGGCGGGGAAAAGGTTCGGTGACGGAGGAAGCTTCACGGGGCGGCGGCTCGAGGAGCTCGGGCCCTGCGGCCGAATCTGGCGAGGGTCACCGGCGGGAAGAGCTGCGGCGCGGAGCTCCAGGCGGCGAGGTGGCGAGGGCTCAGCGGCGGAGGCTACCGGCGGCGAGGAGCAGTGCTCGGGGCACGGGGCTCGACTACGGATCGAGCGCCCGTGCGCTGCGGGCTGCGGCGGTGGCTCGGGCCCGCTCCGGCCCGGGGGCGAGCCGCGGATGGGCCTGTAGGGCCGCGGCATGGTGGAAGGCTATGAGGCGACGCGTGGCGGCCTCCGGTTGGCCGGGGAGCCGGCTAGATGAGGTGGCGCGAGCCGATTGGCCAGGACGCTGTGGCGGCGCTGCCAAGTGGCGGGAGCTGGCTGGAGCGTGCGGAATTTGAGGTGGTGCCGGCTGGGAGGTTAGGAAAGGCTAGGGGGGTTAGGTTTAGGCCCAAAATGACAGGTGGGGTGTTTATATAAGGAAGGGGCTAGGGTTTCGTGGGTTTGGGGGTGTTTCGGAGCCATCGGATGCCGATCGGACGGCTCCGGATAGAGGAGGGGTAGGATGGGCCTAGGAAGGATTAGTAGGTTGTGTAGGAGAGGTCTTAGGCTGAGAGGAGATAAGGGAAAGAGAGGCTCGGCGGCCGTTTCGGAGACCAAAATGTACGACGATTTAACCGGCTATATTGCCGATATAGTTTAACGGTTGGGCTATCAAACAAGCTCCGAATGCGACGAAATTTGGCAGGCGGCCTCTCTACACTATAACAAGACCACACACCAAGTTTCATCCCATTCCGAGAACATTTTCCGGCCACTTATAAAATAATTATTTGGAGGTGTCGCGGGCGCGTGCGAGTGTGTCTGGGCTCAGAGCGGACAACGGAGAGGACGAGGGAACTCGGGCGGATGCAAGTTTTGAAAACATGCTGATGCAATGCACATGATGACATGGCAAAAATGCAACACGCAAGCAGATGACATGGCAATGGTAGCGAATGACTGGCTGACACATGGCGCAACGGTCTCGGGGCGTCACAACACTCCCCTACTAACAAGAGATCTTGTCCTGAGATCTTAGGAACGAGACGAAAGTGAAAAAGGAAGAAGGTGAAACCGAAGAACCTTGAGAGGTCGAGCCACTCGAAAGGAAGAATACAACGGAGATGAATGAGATTGAGAATCTTTGGTAAAATGAGGAAACAAGGCATACGACGAGAATTAACGGTTGCAAAGACATGAACGAAGAGCTCAAGGAACATGGAAGAATTTAAAACCACTCCGGTTAGACAAGATAGAGAAGAGTGAAATATCTCGGACAGCACTCCGACTGAAAATGGAAGGACTGATAATCATGAACTGGAGAAGATGGAATAATACTTGACGAGATGAAACAACACAAATGCCTCCGAAATAATTGAAAGAATGAAAGAAAAGAAAGGAGAAGAAGATGACAACTTGAGCACGAGTGACATGAAGGAGAATTTATAGAGAAAGACTTGAACAGAGTTGTTGAGAAAAATCAACCACAAGGAATAAGCTTGTTGTGGACTTATGGAAATCATCCCAAAACTTTGAGGTGAATTTGTGCCACTACCAATTGGTAGAATAGATGAGATGAAGGAAGAAATGCAAAACTCCAGTTCAAAAGAATTATTTGCACTTCGAGACGCGAGAAGAAGAATACTTGAGTTGCTCCAGAAGAATTTCCTGAATATTTGAGGAATGACTTAAATCATGATGAACCACAACGAAGAACTCCGGTAACAAAAGGATGATGAAGGATGAGAAGAATAAGAATAAGTCCTTGCGATGATTTAGACGGGGTTCCGATGAGAAGGTTGAGAAACTATGAACTCCGGAAAGAAAAGATGAAAGCACTTGGGACTAGAATTTATTCATCATGAACAAATTCTGAAGGAAATGATTGAATCAACTCGAAGAAAGAATAAGAATTATGTTATGATTATCCTCCACCAATTAAATTGATGAGAAGTAATGGATTTGCATACTACTTATTATCGTAGAATAAGATGAAGAGGGATATAGCTTGAACTTGCGAAAATCTTCATGAACCACCGATAGGATTGGAAAGAACGAATGAATTGATATGATGACAAAGAAAAAGGAATATTGAACGAACCACTGTAAGAATTGAAAACCTGGTGAAGAAAAGGAACGAACCACCGTAAGAATTGAAATTGAACAAAGAAAGAGAATAAACTGCCGGAAGAATTAAACTCGAGTGATGAAAGAGAACAAACTACCGTGAAGAAATTGAAATTGAGTGAATACAAGAGAATGAATTGCCGGGAAGGATAAGCACTTGAGTAAATTTAGATGCGAGAGAACGCAGAGATCGCGAACGGTGTAAAGAATACTTGAACGAAGCACCGGACGAATGTGAGACGAACGAAGAAGCATCAATGAAGAATATTTGGAGGACGAAGTTGAAAATTGAGAACAAAGAAATCTTCTGAAATAATGGCCTTCGAAGGAACACAATACAAATAATTCATGAAATACTCCGGATGGGTAAGGAAATGGAATTATGACAAACGGAATAATTCGAGAGGATAACATTAAGCTAGAAGCACGAATCTTCGAGAGAACGGACAAGATTCAGAGGAAAATGCTTCTTCGGTCTGCAAATGTTGAGAATGACGACGAGAAACACCACCAAAATTGTTGAGGTACTCCGGAAGAATGGAAATAGGGAAGGTTGAACCAACATTGAAAAGAATCGAAAACGATCTTGGAGAAGGCATATGACTGATGGAATCCATTCTTACGTCACACTTGAAAGAATATAGGAATACTCCGGGAAAATAGAAGAGTCGGGTAAGATCCTGGGAAAAGACATGTGGGTTATGAGCCCACCGAAGAGAAACACCATTGAAAAGGATTGAAAACGATATGATGCACCGGAACGATTTAAAAGCTTGAATGAGGTGACAACCTCGAATTAATTAGAACACAGACAAATCATCTATGATGTCTTCGGAACTTCGGAACAAGTAAATGGCGAGAAACGAATGAGCAATTGGAAACATTTGAGCTGAGTCAAAAGGATATGGAAAACACCGAAACTTGACTTGAATCCACCGGGGAAGAAAAGAGATGAAGAATGTCGAACGAGAGGAGAATTCACCAGTTGACATAATTGAGGAAAGATAGCAAAGGTTTCACACGAGTAGAATGGATACTCGATCAAGGACTCCAGTCCCGAGAAGAAAAAGGGTGGGCGGGTGGTAAAAAGAAAGACCACATCGGACGAGGAAAACGATGCCTATCGGAAATAACTGGGGATTGAACTGGCAAAAGACGAAGACGGTCGAATCAACTCGATGGGGAGTGCACCGGATGAAAGAGCTGACAACGCAACGAACGAAACTAACTGTGTGATCCTAAAAAATTGAAGGGGAAGAGGGGTAATTCAAAACATCTACGTCAAGATTCCTCACCAGAGCGACGACGGGGCTGAGGAGTAAAAAGAAATCCTACTCTCTGATATAACTAGACTCCGAAAAAGTTTTCTTCTAGACTCGACAACGGCCAAACTACGATCAATCAAGGGGGCTCCTATGGTCGGTCGAGGCTCTGATTCCAACTTGTCAGGCCCAAGATGCGATTCTATCCCGATCACGTGACAAACTCGTGATTGGGGCACAACCGCATTTCGGGCGCTTAGCAAGATGGATATCATTACATCGTACCATTACATACATACATGGGGAATACAACAATTTGTACAAGTCACATGAATACAACAACATCAATACAAGACATCCGACTACGGATGCAAACATTAAAAGCACAACGACATCCATCCTGCTATCCGAGGCTGCCGACCAGGAACCTAGCCCAAGACTAACGAAGAAGAAGAAGAAAGAACTCCAACAAAAGGTAACATCGCTCTCACGTCAAGTCATCGGAAACCTGCACCTACAACTGTTGTTGTAGTATATGTGAGCCATGAGGACTCGGCAATGCCATAACCATGGGTACCAAGACTAGCAAAGTTTAAAGGGTATGGAGAGGTTAAGTGGTGAGGTTGCAGCAGCGGCTAAGCAAAATATGGTGGCTAACTTACGAGTACAAGAATAAGATGAGCATCTACACAAACGGTCGCAAACTAGTAGTGATCGCTAAAGGTCCTGAACTACCTACGGTTCAAACATAACCCCACTGTGTTCTCTTCTCAAAGTGAAAAGAGACGGTCACGGTTACTCACGCGGTTCGTGTGTTTTATTTTGGATGCTCTGTCAAGTTTTTTACAACCGGACATTAACAAATTCCAATCTACCACATAACCGCCGGCACGGCTTTCGAAAGATCATAACCCTGCAGAGGTGTCACAACTTAGCCCATCACAAGCTCTCACGATCACCAGAAGTAAAAGTATTACCCCTTATCTTAGGGACAATCCGATCATACTCAGAATCCCGGTGCACAAGACATTTCGACAATGGTTAAACAAGTCCAGCAAGACCTCCCGGCGTGCTGACACCCTGATAGTAGCCGCGCGTATCTCGTCTCAGGCCACGTCCGGATGAGCTAAGCGTACGGTACTGAAGTCCTTGGGTTGCCCCAGGTAGCTCGCACGATGCTCTAGTTTGGGACAAACACCATCAGCACTGGCCCCCCTGTTATGTAGAATTATGAACCCGGGGACGCAACCCCCTATGCAATTTAATTTAATTAATTAATATGTTATTATGAGGCAAATTAAAACCAATGTTGGACCTTGCTGGAGGAGTTTTATTCAAAGACGAACTATCAAGGGGTCCCCATATACCCAACCGCATTAGGGACGCGAAATCAAGGAACATAACACCGATTTATCGGTTCTTAAGGCGGCATGAGTGGAACAAAACACCGAGCAAAAGGCCAAGCCTTCCACCCATTGCCAAGTATATATATGTGTTAATATAATTAATAGATATTGTGATATTCCAACACCAAGATCCGACATGGAGCAATCTTCATCTTCACCTGCAACTAACAACGCTATAAGAAGGGCTAAGCGAGCGGGTAACATAGCCAAACAATAGTTTGCTGGGATGGTGTCAAAGGTTAGAGGTTTCATGGCAACAAGGAGAGGCTGACAAATAAATAGGTAGCGCGACATATAGCGATAGTATCGAGACAACTAGCATGGCAATGCTAGTAAAGGTATCCAAGGTGACGGTCATCTTACCTGAGATCCCGCAAGGAAGAAGAACGAGTCCATGAAGTAGATGAAGAAGAAGCCACGAAGACGAACCAAGTGCGGTCGAACGAATTCTCACGATCGCAACGGATAATGCACTAGCGAGAAGAAGCACACAACAAGGTAAATACACCACACAAGAACATGACATAATGCTCAACCAAGTATGATGCAAGATAAGTCTTTATGATGCAAAACATGGCAAGGGATGAAGCATACAAGAACAACATCACCCAACAAGTTTAAATGAGGCCAGAAACAACATATAACAACTTCGGTAAATCCTCATATGCACATTTCGAAATTTGTCCAGATCTAAACAATCCTTAAGTTAAAGTTGTTAAACAGCAAGTTAACATGCATCATGATGATCTACACAAAAACCTAGTCAAGTTACATATAAAGTTTGTTTAATTCGGAGCTACGGCCTAGAAGATATGAGCCAAACAAGACAAGCATGGCAAAGATGCAAGATGCACCCAAACATCAAGTAAACACACTCCAAACAGGTTTACAACATGTTATTATGCATCTACATGCAAAAACACACAAGTTTTATATAGCACACGCTCAAAACAGAGCAACGGTTCAACACATACACATGAAACAAGATATAACAACAAGTTGTCCAAAAACAGCAACATGGCACTTAGTTGACATCAAAACAACAGGATACAATAACACTTCATGGCAACAAAGGGCATGGCAAGCATGTACATGTCCAGCACTACAAGCATGACCAAAGAGCTACTACAAAACACCACTAGAACATGCTCAAAATATCATGGCAATATTGCAAAAGATAATAGTTTCACGGACTTAGTGAAAATAAACTAGACATGGCAGCAACAACGACAAGTAGGCATATTTGCTAGCTTGTGCAACTCATCTCAAAGCATATCATGGCATAAGAAGTTAACCAACAGCAATAAGGCATGTTTATGAAGCTACTCAGGGCAAGAACCTGGTCATAGGATGCATAAAACAATAGCTATTCACATGGCAAAACTGAACTTATTGTAAATAGGCTGACAGAAACATTTTGTAGCAACTTGAGAGCATGAAAAGAACAAGCTACAGCAGGCCATAAGTGCAAACAAAGGCATGGATGGATAGAGCATAACATGGACAACAAGACATGATCATTTGACATAATAAACATTCATGGATTTGAGTGGGGCATCAAGCAAACATGGCATCAGGTTATAACAGTTTCAGACTTAGCAGTTTTTCAACAAGTCTCAGGATCAACAGCGAGTAGGCCACTTACAAGCTTGTTGCAACAACCACAATGCATATCATGAAAAGTGAATTGCACCGCAGCAAAGATGGCATGATTGTGCTTCTAAAATATATTGACATGTTGCTGAAACAAAATCACACATAATAAAGATATAAAAATGACAAATCAGCATCTAGTAACAAGTTTCAGCACTTAACAGCCACATGCACTTTCCCAACAGAGATAAACATGGCAATATGAACTCAAACAAGAATGTAACAGCAACCATCATGTAGAGCACTTCGCAATGGACATTTTGACATATCATACACTCCATTTGGACCAACATGCAAAAAGATATTATCACCACAAGCATGCAACAAAATAATAGTTATCAGTAGTTTAAAACATCTAGCACGTTTGCAACGAACATTAAGACATGAATATGAACATTAACATGCTTGCAAATGTAACTAACATGTAGAGCATCACACACCGAACATTTTGACATAACACTTGCTCAATTTGGACAAGCACGCAAAAAGTTATCACCATCAAATAAATGCATAATGAAACAGTTTTGGGTACTTAGCCATATTTCTCAAAGGAAAAGTGAGCGCTAGATAGCTATGGGGTGCACAGGGCGAGGGTTATAAGTGGGCATCTCACCAGAGTGGGCTGGGCCCAGGGAGTAGAGGAGGAGGCTGGGCGTTGGAGGTGGGCCTGGCCGGCGGCACAGCTTGGCCTCGGGCGTGGCTCGGCCCGTGGCGAGGTTGGGCTGGGGCCACTGGCCAGAGCGACCTGATCCTCTCCTCATTCCAGAGGACGAGCGAGGTGGCGGTCAAGCGGCCGGCGGCGAGGGGGCTTGACGGAGGAGGCGTGATGGAGGGAGCCGGATCCGGAGCGGATATGGCCGGTGGCGGCGCTTGCGGTGACGAGGACCAAGGGCAACGGTTGTGGTCGTACGGGTGGCGGGGAAAAGGTTTGGCGGCGGAGGAAGCTTCACGGGGCGGCGGCTCGAGGAGCTTGGGCCCTGCGGCCGGATCTGGCGAGGGTCGCCGACGGGAAGAGCTGCGGCGCGGAGCTCCAGGCAGCGGGGTGGCGAGGGCTCGGTGGTGGAGGCTGCCGGCGGCGACGAGTAGAGCTCGAGGCGCGGGGCTCAGCTGCGGATCGAGCGCCCATGCGCTGTGGGCTGCGGCGGCGGCTCGGGCCCGCTGCGGCGGCGGCTCGGGCCCGCTTCGTCCCGGGGGCGAGCCGCGAATGGGCCTGCAGGGCCACGGCGTGGTGGGAGGCTGGGAGGCGACGTGTGGCGGCCTCCGGTTGGTCGGGGCGCCGGCTGGATGAGGTGGTGCGAGCCGATTGGCCAGGACGCGGTGGTGGCACTGCCAAGTGGTGGGAGCTGGCTGGAGCGTGCAGAATTTGTGGTGGTGGTGGTTGGGAGGCTAGGGAAGGCTAGGGGGTTAGGTTTAGGCCAAAAATGGCAGGTGGGGTGTCTATATAAGGAAGGGGCTAGGGTTTGGTGGGTTTGGGGTGTTTCGGAGCCATCGGATGCCGATCGGACGGCTCCGGACAGAGGAGGGGTAGGATGGGCCTAGGAGGGATTAGTGGTTTGTGTAGGAGAGGTCTCGGGCTGAGAGGAGAGAAGGGAAAGAGAGGCCCGGTGGCCGTTTCGGAGACCAAAACGTCCAACGATTTAACCGGCTATATTGCCGCTATAGTTTACCGGTTGGGTTATCAAATGAGCTTCGAAGGCGATGAAATTTGGCACGCGGCCTGTCTACACTATAACAAGACCACACGCCAAGTTTCATCCCATTCTGAGAACATTTTCCGGCCACATATAAATGATTATTTGGAGGTGTCGCGGGCGCGTGCGTGTGTGTCTGGGCTCAGAACGGACAACGGAGAGGACGAGGGAACTCGGGCGGATGCAAGTTTTGAAAACATGCTGATGCAATGCACATGATGACATGGCAAAAATGCAACACGCAAGCAGATGACATGGCAATGGTAGCGAATGACTGGCTGACACCTCGCGCAACGGTCTCGGGGCGTCACACCTACTAAGTACTCCGTCGGAGTAGTTTTTTTAAAATTTATTTTCACTCATGATATTTAGGGACCACACTACTGCTCTCATATAAATCATGTTTTTTGCTAGACAATTCTTTGCATATCTTGGCTTCCTTCGCGCAGACATGCATTTTTTCCTCTTTTTCATAAGTTTCTACCAGATTAGGGGCGATCCAAAACAAGGGCGGCTCGAAACAAGAGAGGGGCTGGGAGTAGGGTGGCGCGCCTGTAGACTGGATCCAGGTGGAAGTCGATGATGCCCCCGTCTCCATTCTCGGTCAGTACGGCCGCCGCTTCCGCCTCCGGTCGAGCCCTTGCTTTGCATTGAACAATTTTTCTTTTTGTTTCCCGCCAGCGCACAAGGGTAGGAGAATACCCGACGCACCGCCCTCCCATCCAACACAACCCGCCATTAATGCACCATAACATGAACACGAGAGGCAAAACAAGCTGTTGGTAAGATATTTTTCCTTTTCCCTTTTCGTTCTGGGTAGAGGTAAAAAATCTGGACCATGGTCCAGAATCTCGTACAATACCTGTGTCGGTGGTCCAAGTTTGTCTACTCCTTGACATGCAGCGCGGGCCCTCTTTGTGTTCATATATGTGTACCCCACATCGTATATGTACGTCATGCAGCATCGGAGAGGTTTATACAATTTTCCAGCGCTCGCCATGTGCGCATTAAATGTTCGCACCACCAACCGATCAGAGTATCTCATCGGCTGAGATAATGCTACTAAATGTTAGTATGATCCATATCGTCGCTCTCATATTAATAAATTGTCCATCTTGCGATTCAAATCATGTGACAACATCATTGATTTGCTCACAAAGTCTCTACTAACTTCAGCATTCTAGAAATGTTCATTGAATTAGTATTTGACGGCTTCAAGATATGCAGGAATTAGGCGGAGTATCTTCCTGAATTACTCATGTTCAAAGCATCATATTATACTCCTTTTCCCTTTATGATTTTACTTTTACAGGTTCTCATCAAGGTTTTTAATGAGCTAATATCAACACAAGATCATATATCATACATTATGTTTTCCCCACCGGAGTTTTTACGAAAGTATATATGACATATTTATTGTCCTAAATATTCTATGAGTTTCTCATATTGAGTTGAAAGAGGCAATAATCATTATATGTTGCATCATTTTCTCCTTGTTTTTTTCGCTGGGTCTGAAGAAGTTTTAGCAACATATCAAACACCTATCTCCTAACATTTTTCCCACAGGTTTTTTTAGGAGACTTTCTTAAGATAAAGATGATAAACATTCTCAAGGAAAACATATACAAGGAGTCTTTTATCAAGATGACATATATTCATGAAGACAAGTATTGATTAGAGGGGTGTTAGAAATTAATTAATTAGAATAACTAGGGGTTAATCCCAACAATTCATGCATATGGACGTGCCCTTGGGCATGTATAAATAGTTCATCATAATCAATAAAGAATCTATTTCACACTCTCAATCACTTTTCGTTCTAAATGTATAGTTCTCTCGTCCGAGCCTCATGGGAAACTCTGTTGACGTCAAAATCTACCTTATTTTGCTTGCTTGGTTTTATTTAAGTAAAGCGTATTTGATAAATCTTGAAAAATAAGAAACTCAAAGTGTAGTAGAGTTGCCATATCAGCGTCCCTTAAGGCCTCGTTTGGCACAAGGGGTCGGAGGGGTTTTGAGGGGATTATCCCCGCGAGGCCCAGACAGCCCGTTCGGTACGCGAGGGTTAGATGGGCCAAACCACTCGGTTCCCCATCCTTCTCCTTCTACCCACGCGCTTCAGAAGACTCGAGGGGGGGCTCGAGGAATTGGTCGCCCGACTCCTCGCAAGACGCCGCCGCCGCCGACTCCTCCCCAAGATGCCACCACCGACTCCTCCCCGCCGCCCGACGCCTCCACGCCGGCAATCTCCTCCGACGCACTTGACTTCTCCCCAGTGTTAAGTCATCGTCTCTCCTCATTTCCCTCGTCATCTAGGGTTTGCCATCGTCCATGGCTGCTGCCGGAGTTGGTGTCGTCCCAGGACTGGCGGGAGGGGATTCAGGATGGTGTAGGGAGGGAGGTCCGGCTACGGTGGCGCGAGGAGAGGAGGGCAAGGCTGGACCTAGGCTAGCTGCCGATCTGCTCTGGTCTTGTCACTTTCTTCCCCAGTCTATCTCTCTTTCTCTTCTCTATGTATGAGATGAGTAGGCTGGGGAGGGGAGGGGAGGGTGAATGGGTTGGGAGAGATTGGAAAGGATGGAGGCCTCCGTAGGCTAGTTGTTTTAGCCAATGCACACTAGTGCTCCCAAAGAGAATAGGCTAGTGCTCCCAAACAGAATAGGCTAGTGGTTCTAGGAAAAGTGTAGAAAATAATTGTGGTCAATCCAGCATGACAAGTCATTGTGGAGAAAAGGGTACTTTTGTGCTTCCAAAAGAGTGAAAACCCACTGCCCCTTCTTGCAAGTGCAGACTAGTGCTCCAAGAAAGAATAGGCTAGTGCTCCTCGCACAAACGTCGAGTACTTTTAATTTACATGGCCATTACACTGCTTGTTGTTGGCTGCTGCTGGTGGTCTTTTTCATATAATACCTTGTCACTATTCCTTGCATTTGATTAGCCTAATGGCTGATGCTTACCGTTTGAGGCACAACTTGACTAAAAACTGAATAATGTTGTAGTATGTTATCTTTGTATGTCATATTATCTCCTCCAAATACTATGGATGGAAAAGAGTAAAGCCTCTTCTGATTTGCACCAACCAAGGGTTACGTGTGTTCTTTAACAGGCTGGTACTATGCTTTATGCCCAATGAAGCTATGTTGTTAATTTGTACCATATCTGCAAGCTAGAGTTTACGTTATATATTTTTTGCAGAGTTTATAAATATAATGTGGAATAATTAGGATTCAACAAGCGTAAACCTGTTACTTCCCTTGCCAATGTATTGACATGATGAAATGAATGTAGTTTATAAATATACCTGATTGCTGATGTTTATTCGAGGGAAAAGTCTCTTTGATTTTGGTCTTGATTCCAATTGTCCATCTTCTGTATGTATTGGAACAAACCATCCTGTGATGTTTCTATTCAAATGTGTGTGTCGTCAGATTAGAAATAATGATGAAATTATGCTACTTATAATACTTCTGATGAAATGTGTTTGACTCTTATTTTCATAGCCTGTCGCTTGGATCCTTGTTGGGGTGGACGAGTTACCTCCTTCTTGGGAACCTGTTGCCACACCAAACTTCGGTAAGCTACATAAGCTTCTTGGCCTCTTGAGCTTGTTTCTTTTCTGAAGTAGTATATCATACTTGATAGCTCTTGGTCATTTCACATCTTGGCACACTGATGATATAATATTCTAGATCATTATGTATGTCTTATGTATATAGTTCTTATTTGTTGCTTGTTTATTCTAGTTTTAGTGCCGAGATGAACTCCGAGATTATCGATCGAATTAGGAAGAGGAGAAGCGAGGATGATGAAGATATGATGTCCTTTATTCTGCCTGTATTTTATCGAATGCGTAGTAGAGGGCCAATCGAGAGAACTCAGCGACATAGATCCATCTTATATGGAAAGAAGCGAGTTAGCGATATTCTTACAGGGCATATTAAGAATTGCCTGGTAGCTTATAGGATGGAGCCACGTATCTTTCGGGCTTTGGCATCTTATCTTAGAAGAGAAAATCTGATATCGGATACAAGAATTAAGGTGGAGGAGAAGTTAGCCTTTTTCCTGTACATGGTGTCTCACAATGTGTCTTATGAAGATCTCCAGCTAGTATTTCAACAGAGTGGACAAACATTTCATGAGTACATCAATGAGTTCTTCAACATCGTCCCCATCTTAGCTAGTCAATTTTTGAAGCCTCCAAACATTGATGAGCCACATCCAAAAATCTCCACCGACCTAAGGTTCTATCCTTACTTCCAGGTTTCCATTTTTAACGGTTCCACAATTCCTTTTCTTATCTAACTTATAGTTCTTTATTAACGTGCAATCTTTGCTTCCAGAACTGTTTAGGAGCCATTGATGGGTCACAAATTCCTATAACCGCAACACCTGGGATTGTTGCTCCATTTCGGAATAGGAAGGGTACCTTGAGTCATAGTATTATAGTTGCATGCGACTTCGATCTAAGATTCACTTTCATATCATGTGGCTGGGAGGGTTCAACTACGGATGCGAGGGTTCTTCATTCTGCAATGAGCAAGGGATTTAAAGTACCCGAGGGAAAGTTTTACCTAGTTGATGGGGGTTATGCAAACACTCAGTCATTTCTCGCACCTTATGGGGGTGTCCGGTATCATTTGAAGGAATTTGGTCATGGACATCCTCGGCCACAAAACCACAGGGAATTGTTCAATCATCGGCATGCTGTTCTACGGAACCATGTGGAAAGGTCCCCAGGAATTCTTAAAAAGCGCTTCCCAATTCTTCATGTTGGCACACTGCATTCAGTCGAGAACCAAGTGAAATTTCCTACAGCTACCACAGTTCTTCACAACATCATCAAAATGGAGAATGGTGACGAGACTTGGCTTGACAACCAACCCGATAACATAGCGCCAAATGTTTTTGTTGATCTGCCGAGTGGCAACAAGAATAACTATGGGCACAACGACTTAGGGAACACTCTAAGGGATGAAATCGCAATGCAAATGTGGGAAGCATACCATCCTGAATAGCCAACATGATGGTGTGTTTTTTAATCATACATATATTAATTAATTAACTTATGTGGTCTTGATCATCTAATAATGTAGTGTGTGTTGAAATGCAGATATGTATCCAAAGGGGTCCCCAAAGTATAATCTCATGAAAGCAAGTGGAAAAAAGGCTTCACAAGGTGCGAAGAAACCATCACCAAAAATTAAAAAGACACCTCCAAGAGGTATTTTAATGCTTCATCTCCACATGTACTTGTTGCATTAATATTTCTCATCTTGAATATTAGCTAGCTCATGATAGTTTATCACTGTTTGTTTTCAAACTGAACGATAGTAACTCCTCTTATCATGTTGAGCATTAAGTTTGAACAATGTAAATTTGTGTTGGTGTATTTAAAAAGCCAATAGCTCAATGGAACCCAGCTTTGGAAAAGGGTTTGGTGGAGATACTTCAGGAGCACAACACTCCGTACCATAGGGGACAGAATGGTTGGTCAACTGAAGCATGGAATAGGATGGCAAATTTATTTCGTGAAAGATATGGCCACACAAATTTTACAAAGCTACAGATTCAGGAAAAATAGAAAGACTTGAAAGCTCAATACAGACTTCTTAAGGATGCCTGCAAACAGAGCGGTGTCAGCTGGAACTATCACACACACACATGATAGATGCTGACGCGCATCTTTGGCAGAACTTGATGACTGTAAGTTCTAGTGTAGTGCATGTTGTCTTTGCAAAACTTGATGACTTGTATTCCATGCTTTTTTAATCAATATTGTTTTCGAGAAATCTATGTTTGATAAATCATTTCTTTTATATATACAGTCATATCCAGAAATAACTAAGTTCCAGAATAAGCCATTTCCCCTCTACGATAAGCTTGGTGATCTCTATGATGGTGAGTTTCTGAGTTAATTGGATTTTCATTTCCTCTCTTTTTGTTGACCTTTATAATGCATTTTCATTGCTATGTGGCCTTTAATGATAACTTGGGTATTTGTGTAGGACATATAGCAGAAGGTAACTTCAATTTCACATGAATTGAGGTTATACAAGTCAGTGATGGTGATCCCGAAGTTGAAAGAGAGAAGCTTGCCTTCTCTTTTGACCAGAATCAATACGATGATGATGTGCACATGTACGATAATCCAAGAGATGCTGCTCAAAGTGATGAGCCCAGAGATGCTACACAAAGTGATGTTCATAGAGATGCTATTCAGAGTGATGAGCCAAGAGATACTACACAAAGAGGTGGTGTTGCTGCTTCAAATAACAAGCATGTGAAGGAATCAAAGAAGGGTAAGAAGCGTGATGATCCAATGGTGGAAGTGATGGCACAATATGTGGAGATCAAAAGAACGCAAGCGGAGGACGAGTCCGCTTTGTTGGCCGGGTCAAAAAATGCCCAAGAATTCTCCATCAGCAAGTGCATTGTTGTTTTGCACAATATGCAAAGCATCCGCCGCGATGAAAGAGCCACTGCCTACAAAGTGTTCAAAAGTGCTGAGAACCGTGAGATCTTTCTCAATTCTCCCGCTGAAGATGAAGATAGTGTTGTTGTGTTTCTTCGGAGTGAAATGGCAAAGTTGACTCAATGTATCTAAGGTAAGCTACCTTGTTCCTATTAGCATCTTATTATATATTACTTGAGTTTATTACTTTCTGTTGTTCGCTTCCCGAATGATAGAAGTACACAGTATTCTTTAATCAGGGTTGGGCTTAGTGTAAATGTAAAACAAGTCATTACTTAGTTGACCATAGAGCTAAAACTTCATAGAACATTATTACACATATTTGGTTCGAAGATGAAACAACTACTGTACATGCTAGTATTTTGTTTTGTTTTCTATTTTGCAACGGTGCTTGACGTATGCGAAAACAACTTCAGAAAAACTATACTGAAAATCCAAAATATATTATGGCAAAATTGCCAGATATATCATGTCAGCCAAGCCCATGCTAGACAACAGTTAACTAAATAAAACTGATAATAACCCTACATTTAATTCGGAGCTCAATCTACACAGGGCAAACAAGTCGCAGATCAAGCCACTAAGCTACTTTTGGGGAATGATATCATTTTTGACTTGGCAAGTTGGTTTAATCCAAGTCTATGTACCATTTGGGGAATGAATGTATTCATTGGTCCAACCAAAAGACTTTTGGATGTGGATCATACGGCTATCTGCTGGTAGATATGAATGAGATCATCCTGATAGTTCTTGTTGTTAGATATAGACAGATGGGATTGATCACATTGATAGTTCCTGTTGTTATATATCGATCTGCTCTTCAATTTCAATCAGTGGAGAAGTCCGGTTTTGGGGGGGGGGGCACTTGTTCATTATCTAGAACTTGTTGTTTGCAGATGATATCTAGGTTCCTCTCCTGGCACATGTTGTCCTTTATATTCTTTTTCAACGATAGCTGCTACTATGCCTTTCTATGATGCTCCACAGTTGTGACTGTGAGATGAGGGCATCCATCCACAAGCTGATCTTTACAACCTGCTGCATGTGCTTGCGAACTTGATGCTTCATTTATTGTTGATATCATGCACTAAACATCGATCGACAAAAGCACACAGTACCAGTGCTAGAATTGTCGAGTCTTAGAAGCGGCACATTTGGCGCGTGACTGGAGTAAGGTTTTGGAAAATGTTTAGTCCTGAAATAAATTAGAGTTCTCCTGTATTTATTTATTGAGATTGGGGCCTAGTCCTCCCGTTTAAGATGTCTGCTCTGTTCTGATTATGTTTAAACGTTGCTGTCATTATCAGCTACTGCTCATCTAAAGTATTGAATGATGGCTGCCACATGAACATTTTTTACAGTATTATCAGTAGGTATTGCATCATATATAGTAGTAGCCTCCCTCGCTCAACAATTTCGGTACTGAATTGGTAGGAAGATACCGTCACTAACTACTTGTTCTCCCTTTCGGGGACTGATTCAGACAAGGTTTGGATCTGAGCCTAGCTCAGCCTCAGCCTACATGTCAAAATCAAGGGGGCTCCTATGGTCGGGGACTGATTCAAACAAAGTTTTCTTCTAGACTCGACAACGGCCAAACTAAGATCAATCAAGGGGGCTCCTATGGTCGGTCGAGGCTCTGATACCAACTTGTCAGGCCCAAGATGCGATTCTATCCCGATCACGTGACAAACTCGTGATTGGGGCACAACTGCATTTTGGGCGCTTAGCAAGATGGATATCATTACATCGTACCATTACATACATACATGGGGAATACAACAATTTGTACAAGTCACATGAATACAACAACATCAATACAAGACATCTGACTACGGATGCAAACATAAAAAGCACAATGACATCCATCCTACTACCACAGGCTGCCGACCAGGAACCTAGCCCAAGACTGACGAAGACGAAGAAGAAAGAACTCCAACAAAAGGTAACATCGCTCTCACATCAAGTCATCGGAGACCTGCACCTGCAACTGTTGTTGTAGTATCTGTGAGCCACGATGACTCAGCAATCCCATAACCACGGGTACCAAGACTAGCAAAGCTTAAAGGGTATGGAGAGGTTAAGTGGTGAGGTTGTAGCAGCGGCTAAGCAAAATATGGTGGCTAACTTACGAGTACAAGAATAAGATGAGCATCTACGCAAACGGTTGAAAACTAGTAGTGATCGCTAAAGATCCTGAACTACCTACGGTTCAAACATAACCCCACCGTGTTCTCTTCTCAAAGTGAAAAGAGACGGTCACAGTTACTCACGCGGTTCATGTGTTTTATTTTGGATCCTCTGTCAAGTTTTCTACAACCAGACATTAACAAATTCCAATCTTCCACATAACCACGGGCACGGCTTTCGAAAGATCATAACCCTGCAGGGGTGTCCCAACTTAGCCCATCACAAGCTCTCATGATCAACAGAAGTAAAAGTATTACCCCTTATCTTAGGGACAATCCGATCAGACTCGGTATCCCGGTGCACAAGACATTTCGACAATGGTAAAACAAGTCCAGCAAGACCTCCCGGCGTGCCGACACCCTGATAGTAGACGTGCGTATCTCGTCTGAGGACACGTCCGGATGAGCTAAGCGTACAACACTGAAGTCCTTGGGTTGCCCCAGGTTGCCCGCACGGTGCTCGAGTTTGGGACCAACACCATCAGCACTTCCTTTCTTGTTTGCACATGTGCCTTTCTTGTTTTTCTCCTCTCTTTCTTTCTGACTTTTTTTGCCACTCCTAAATTTGGCTTGTGACTCCATCAGGGAACAACACCATCTCCCTACTGTCAGGCCCAAGATGCGATTCTATCCCGATCACATGACAAACTCGTGATTGGGGCACAACCGCATTTCAGGCGCTTAGCAAGATGGATATCATTACATCGTACCATTACATGCATACATGGGGGATACAACAATTCAGACAAGTCACATGAATACAACAACATCAATACAAGACATCTGACTACGGATGCAAACATAGAAAGCACAACGACATCCATCCTGCTATCCCAGGCTGCCGACTAGGAACCTAGCCGAAGACTAACGAAGAAGAAGAAGAAAGAACTCCATCAAAAGGTAACATCGCTCCCACGTCAAGTCATCGGAAACCTGCACCTGCAATTGTTGTTGTAGTATGTGTGAGCCATGAGGACTCAGCAATCCCATAACCATGGGTACTAAGACTAGCAAAGTTTAAAGGGTATGGAGAGGTTAAGTGGTGAGGTTGCAGCAGCGGCTAAGCAAAATATGTGATGTAGGGTGGAACCCTAGATGGCCGATCTTTCACGAAATGGAGGGGATCCCACGATGAACACGAAGAACACGAGAGGGGAACACGAGGGGAAACACGAGAGAAAACACTCAAGAACAAGTCCAATCACACATCCACTAGACAATCAAACACACAAGGTCACAAGGTACTTGAACAACAAAGGGAAAGATACAAGGTAAAGTTCATCTCCAAGAGGAGGTCTTGAATCCATGAAGGATCTTCCCGTTTAGGGGTCTTGAATCCGTTGTGGATCTTCTCCGTAGAGGGGCCGCAGTCTCTCCTAGGAGTAGAACCACTAAGATGAGCAAAGCTCTAGTCTAAATGAGCTATCACATTGCTAACCCTAAAATGGTGGAGGTGGAGGATTATATATAGTCTAGGGCCACGAAGGGGTAAGTGAGGGGCGAAAGGGGTACATGGCCAAAAAGGCACGCGGCTGCGCACAGGCAGGGAGCGGACGTCCGCTGGGCACCGGACGTCCGGTGGCTCGGGAGGGACCGGACGTCCGGTAGCTCTCGGACTTCCGCTATTTTGGTTCTGTGAAGGATGTCACGGACGTCCGGTCGCCTGGGACGCATCGGACGTCCGGTAAACGCCGGTCGTCCGGAGCCTGTAGCTTGCAGCAGCTCCGTTTCTTCCGTCTTCTCTTCCACGCTTCCCTCGCGGATGGTGTAGGTGATCCTTGGCGCTTGCACTCCTCCTCGTCATCCGTGAAGCTCCGACAATACCTATGTATGCACTCGAGTGGAGTGTCAAGTAGTATACCATCCTCGAAGGGGTCAAGTGAACACGTGTAAAGGAGATGATTCAACTTTATGTATGAGAAGTAGAGGTCACACGTGTCACTTGCCAAGCAGAGTCTTGACATGGTGATGTCCATAGGATGCTCCGCATCATCCCCTCCCCCTTGGGAAAGATCCAACCTCGGATTGAAAACCAAATCACCATGGGAAAAAGGTGGCGTCGTCGTGTATATGTGGACGATCACGAAGTGCTCATCATCTTGAAGCTTTAAATGGGCGCTCTCCAATGTCTCACCGTCTAGTAATTCCTTCAAAAGGAGCAAGGACAACAAACACTTGGAAAAAAAATGTGGCACTACTAGGAAAAGGCCTACTAATGGCGCACCTAATTTGGCCATTAATGGCGCATTAGTGGTGCGCCATTACTAGTACGCCAGTAGTATATTTTACTAATGGCGCACCTCCGCTGCGCCATTAGTATCTGGTATACTAATGGCGCACCGCAGATGCGCCATTAGTATGCACAGTAGTGCGCCATTAGTATGCCTCCCAGGGGCCATGTGTACGCAGGTGCTTTGGCATACTAATGGCGCACTCCAGTAGGATGCGCCATTAGTAATGTCCGCATAGTAATGGCGCACTGGCTGGTGATGCGCCATTAGTATCCTTTGGCATACTAATGGCGCACTGTGTTGTGATGCGCCATTAGTATGAATATTAGCTTTTTTTAATATTATTTTTCTGTTTTTTTGCACAGATTACAAAATGTATAATTGCACAGAATATAGACAGCACACATCAACAACAAATTCATCGAATACAATAGAAGATTAGTCTCTGAATACAATTCATCATATTAGTCTCCGAATACAATTCATCATATTAGTCTGCGAATTGAAAAGACCGAACAAAGATAGAACAATATATTACAAGTCTCAAGACCGCGAGTAGCGAGTTTGTCTTCACATTACAAGTCGATATCGATCATCTAAACTACCATCACATAGAAGAGAGCTGCGGTCATCACGATGAGCATCATCACGATGAAACTCGTCTTCATCCGGTTCCTCCAACGCTCCCTCCCCTCTCGCGCTAGATAGCGGGCGTATCTAGATTCAGCCTCGGCCCTAGTGGTGTACCCTTTGTAACTGTTACCGCTGAATCGGTGAACCTGTCTCCGACACTCCTCCCAGTCGTCGTAGACTCCGGGAACCTTACCCTTGTACACAACATATGACGGCATCGCTATATATGCACTAGGCAAACGAAACGTTAGTACCAATTCACAGACAATTCATAAGCAATATATAAGTATGCAACAGAACGATCGAAAGAGAAAAGCAAGACATTAATAGCATCGATTACATCTAAGTTGAACGACTCTCGAAACCAAAGAGACATACTACAAGTTCATTAAAGTTTAATTACAACATGAGCCAATCGATGTTTCAGAACTAGACACAGCATCACTACTTTCGACTCGACTCAAGGGACCGGAGCGTGGATGACGCGCCGTCTATCGTGGGAGTCATGAAATCATGGGCGTTGTCAGCCTGCATTTGTAGCATTGTGTCGATGTCACTGTTCGACGGTTGATTTCTGAGGTAGAACTGCCCCGAGGTATGAAGGACATCTTGATGGATGATTTCCGCAAACTCCGACTGGATGCGAAAGAATTCTTGTCTGATGTCCGCGTCCTGGATTGCCGACACGCTCGCGGCCCAATCTTTGAGTTTACTCGGTAGCAGAAGTTGATGATGGTCCCGTACGATCGCCCGCATTTGATGGATGGCGTAGTAGGCACCCTTCTGACCGCCAGGCGGCTGCTTGACGCAGCAGAACGTCGTATTGTGGGAGAACACGTGCTTGCCGGTCTTACGAATAGGCCTGGTGAAGGTGCCACCAGATTTGGCGTAGCCGGGGAGAACATCATCAAGAACCTTCTTGAAATTTGTGTAGTCTACTTTCGACTGATGATCCGGGTCGAAATACGTGGCCATGGAATATTTGGGGCTTAGGAGGATGAGCGTGCACTGTGTGTCACTGCAGAAAACATGGAATGTTAAAAGAAGAACGATCGAAATCTAAGAATTCATATGTTACGGGGCGGTTGAGGCGGAGGACTTACTCGGGAAAGTAAGGCACGAGGAAGTTATCCTTATCTCGGTTTGCCAAAATGACGCCTTCGAGGTAAGAACTCGCGACTTGCCGATCCCCAGCGCTGCCCAAGATCTTGGCACGCATGTAGAAGGGGTCGACTATCACGATGTCCGGGGTCTTGTCGCGAATGATCCGCATCTCCATACTCAGCGAAAATAGCCGAACGAAGGTGTAGTGCAGCGGAAGAAGGTTCAACATAGCGTGGATGTCATCAAACCGCAGGACGATCGTACCCCCGATGGAGTTATCCACAAAGCCCTTGCCCTCTGGCACCTTGGCCGCGAAAACCGGGTATGCCACATCCTTCTCTCTGAGACGCCGCTTCTCCAAAGAAAGAACACTGTCATGCAGACTCCGCATAGCACCGGTTGCAGCATCGAGCATATTTGTCGGTAGCATCGGCCTACCCGCCACATGCACCCTCCTCATTACATCCTCAGGTGAAGGTGGCCCGTCCTGAGCACGGATCGTACTCGGTGCCGGCTGGCTCGCACCCTTGTTAGTTTTTCTTTTGCGTGCCTTCTTCTTGATCTCCTTAATTGGGACCGAGTTCTGCTCAGAGACCGCCTTCTTTAGTGTGTTGGCGCTGATAATATTTCGCACCTCGCCTATCTGAGGCTCGGTGAAGTCGGCAGCTGGAGGCGTCTCCTGAGAGCTGAACGGCAGACGACTCCTGTTGCAACTTGGCTTCTCCGCGGTACCAGCTAGATCGCGCACGTCTTTTATTGGGTTGGGTTCTTGAGAAGGAGGCCCCATGAAGTCGTCACCGTACCCATGATCGGCAAAGTACTGATCGACGTTGGCAAATGTATCGTCGTCGTCATCGTTCTGATCCTGTGCCATATGCATGTTTGGATCCAGTGGCATAGGGATTTCTGGCACCGTTGCGGCGGTCTTGCCATGGGGACGACTTGGCGCCGGCACGACTGGCGGTGTTGTCTTTGAGTGGTGTCCCCCGCCCCCAAACGAATCTGGCTCTTCGGCCAAAGCAGGGGCCACCTCAGGCAGGCGCTGAGGGTCATACATCATCATCGTCGGCCCCGACGGGTCGAATCGTAGGTAACACCTCATCGCAGCCTGGCAGCACCCGAACCAGTTGAACCCTAAACAAGTTGGGTGGCATCTGGGTACCGTGGAACAAGGGGTTGCCCGGTTGAACGATTTTGCCCTTGGCAACATCAACCAACTCGTTGTTCACGAAGTGCAGGAGAGTGCACGGAACGTCGGCGGCGCCCTGCGAAAACATGTAGGGCGTCTGGGATGCCCAGTCAAAGGCAAGGAGATGAAGTCCTCGGCCGAGAGAGGCTTAATTAGTTACCGTGATGATGGCGTCGAGCTCGGCTAATGTCGAGGCACCGCCAACGGCGGGCGTGCAGTTGACGGAGGGGCCGCTTGCTGCAGAGGTGCCGGCCGGCATACACCCGGGTGCATTAAGCTCCCGTGCCGGCGTCGGAGACACCAATGCCGCCTCCGCCGGAGACACCAATGGCCCCGCCATCGCGTTCTGCGAGTTGCTGGCCGTGAAGCTGGGAATCGGGGGCGGCCCCAGTTGGCCACCCACAATCCATGCCTGCAACCCCTCGATCAAGCTAGGCACAATGGCGGTGATCGTCGCTCCGAGCTGTTGTTGCACTTGCTCTTGGACAATCTCCGGAATCCGCGCCACCTGTGCCTTGAGTTCTTGAACCTCGCGCGCCTGGCTTTCCGAGCTGGTCTTTTTCTCCTTTCGCCCACCAACGTTATAGTATGACGACCATTTTGTCGACAAGCCTTTGCCGGCCACACGACCAGCTGACGTCGGCTTCTCGAGCTTATCCTTGTTCTTCATTACATTCAACGCCCTATTTAGAGTCGTGTCCCAAGGGCTGCTCTTAGTCGACCCCGCACTACTGCTTTCAGTCGCCTGCGGAAGGAATGTGAATCATTTAGAAATTTGGCTTCATTAATTAGAATGCAACCATATGGAGCTAATTACGCGGGGGTGTATTCCTTACCAGAACAGCCTCAAGCGCCCTGGTCTTCGGATCCGTGGTAAGCTCCTTTGTTTTCGGGTCCTTCTTGTACCGGGCCCTGACAAAGTTCCTGGTCTGCTTGTCACCGTATTTATCGAAGAGGGGCGGTAGGCCTTGCTCGGCACGGTCCGCCTCCTCCTTGTCCCATATAGGCTCCGCCACTCTGTAACCGCCGGGACCGAGTGTGCGTTCCCCTAAGTTGAGCTCCCGCATTTCTTTCCCCCACTGACTTGATTCGGAGTGTGCGGTGCTCGAGCAATTGATCTTGAAGTCGTTGTAGTCATCTTCGGTGATCGAAGGATTTTTCTCCTTGATCTTCTCATAACTCTCACCTTTCTCGATCATTCTCTTCACATTGGTTTTCCAAGTAGACAGGGCCTTGCTCATCCTCGTGAGGGCAGCACTGTTCACTTTATTCCCTTTGAGGCTTGTGTTATCAAATTGAGCGGGGAACTTGTATCGTTCGTGCAGCTTCGTGAAGAGGAGGTTGCGCAAATTCCCTCGGTCAGGATGCCTCAGGTTCTCGGTGTTGATCGAGACGTTGCTCCGGAGAATGCACCCGAGCTGAAGCGAGTACCCCTTGACTATTCGTTCGGGCGCCGTTGGATTCCCGTCAGAGTCCACTTCAGTAACTTCCTCCTTGAGGGTGCGGAGCACGGTCGGGCGCCGGTCCTTCCGTTGCCTCTTCGGTTGGCTGCCATCTGTGCGTGCGCCGCCATCATCAGTGGTGGCATCCTCGGCGGCACCATCAGTGGTGGCATCAGTGGGGTCATCCTCGGCAGTACCATCAGTGGTGTCAGGATCGGTGGGGAAGGCGGCGTCCTCATACCAGTGAGGTTGTTCCTCCGTCTCCTGGGACAGCTCCCAGAATGCCTTCCCGCCCGAACCGCCGGCCTCATCGTTGTTGGCCATGTTTCTCTCTAAATAGGAACAAAGTTTGGTCAAAAAGTTGGTTATTGTCAAGGAACAAGATCATGGTCTCATCATTTAGGGTTTGTCGACACCGAGGCATCCTAAAAGCTAAGCTTTTATAATTGAGGGTTTTTCGACGCCGAGGCACCCTAAAAGCCTAAGCTTTCATCATTTCGGTTTTTATCGACACCGAGGCACCCTAAAAGCCAAGGTTTCATAATTTATGGTTTGTCGACACCGAGGCATCCTAAAAGCTAAGCTAGGAAGGAGAATTCTAAGTTGGGCCTAATCACTTGGCTCTATTGCCGCCTATGGTTTAATGCAGCTAGAATAAAGGGGCACTTGATCCTACTTAATTAACTACTAAGATACCCCGGCCCATGCATTAGTCACAAGTACCCCATATGTCCTATTTTTTAGCAAAGTCATGCTAAAATTCAGGGAAAATTTCAGCATGACCTTTGCTGAAAATAGGACATATGGAGTACCCGAATTTGCCGGAACGGAAGTTAATCGACATTCCAGCAAACTCAAGGGCCTCTCGGGGTACCTGCAAAACTATCACAATGTGATCACAAGTCTTTCTCAATGTGATCATCATCTTTACAAGTCTTTCTCAATGTGATCACAAGTAATTCAGAGGCATCACAAGTAATTCAGAGCATCACAAGGCATTAGTAGTTCAGTACATGAACAAGTTTTACCAAGCACATCAATATGTAATGTATTTCATTGTGGAGTGATATATAGTATGTTACAGCAAAGAAACTGCTTAATCCACATGCCTCAGCTTATCAACAGTCATTACTTGTCAAATACAGAAGAAGGAACAATTTATTTGTGACATAGTTACAAATGATGACAGAATAAAGCAACACCCTGTACTAGCCTAAAAACATATAATTAGAGCAACTTCATATTGTGTAGGAAATGATAGAAAAACTGGCTTGGCCTAGTGTATGTTCTGCAGTTACTGAAAATTCAGTTACTGTAGTTGCTGCCACTTGTAGTTACACTAAGGATCTGATCTTAGCACTGGTTATAGTAAGGATTTGGTCTCTGAACATTTGGTTTCAGTAGCTTGCTTAGATTTTGTTTTCAGTAAGGATCTCAAGTTCTCAATTATGACAACATTTGGTTTTCAGTAGTGAGTCTAAGATCTTATTTCCTGAATCTTTAATTCAGGTGTTCGTTTACCTTTGTCAAAATCATGGAGTATAATTGTGCCTACATGGAGTATAATTATTTCCTAAAGATTACCTTCAAGTCCTACACTAGTGAAACTACTCCAAGTCCTACACTAAACTACTGAAACTACTCCAAGTCCACACTAAACTACTGAAACTACTCCAAGTCCTACACTAAACTAGTGAAACTACTGCAAGCAAACAAGTAAAGAAGAGAGAAGAGAGAAGAAGAAAGAAGGTTTGAGTTAATTAATTTAAGGAGTGTACACTAAACTAAGCAAGTACTACTGCTTGCACGTCCTACACTAAACTGAAAATGTTTCAGTTAATTTTAATTAACTGAAATTTTTCCAGTTAATTTTAATTAACTGAATTTTTTTTCAGTTAATTAAAGTTTCCTTTCGATTTAGAGTTAAACACTAGCACTACCTGACATGAGTAAGCACTAGCAATATTGACAGGAGTAAATAGTACCACTGATATACTCCTAAAAATGAAGTATGTAGTGGAGTAAACAGTAGCACAAGTTCCTGGGGTATGTACTGAACTGTTTCAGTAGCACAAGTTCCTGGAGTACAAATAGATTGCTCATGATCTAATCCAAAAATCAACTAGAGATCAACTTATATCAGGGCACAATAGGTTCATGGAGTACCGAACATTTTCAAAATACTCCCTGTAGTACTGAAAGTTTCGACAACTGTACATTGGATTTTTTTTCCAGAGTTGAAAGAAAATAACACAAATTATGCTACTCCAGTACTAACACAAGGAGTACAAGCATTTCGCTCAAGGAAAATTGCACTCACAGAGCACTACTCACATTCCTCACTTGCCTGTTGCTACTACTGCAAGCACTAGTCACATTTTTTTGTTAAGCAGAGCACTAACAGAGTACAACAAGCATCACAGCCAACAAGCAAAATTCCAGATGCAAATCTTGCTGGAGTACTCCACTTTTCATAGCAGCTCAGAATTGCACAAAAAGTTTCAGTAGCACACAAACTTGCTAGAGTGCTCCACTTTTCTTTTCTTTTCAGTTAATAAAGAATTAAGCACACTCACTTGCAAAATTGTTCCTAACGGAGCACTACTGACGTTAACAATTGTTGACTCAAGCATTGATGATTCAGTCCACAGGTAAAAAAGAGAGTCAAATATGCCCTTGCAATTGTAAACCTAACTTCTACTGACGTTAACAATTGTAGTCACTTTCGGCAATACAGATGGAAGAGCAAGCTTCGTGCGTAGGGGAATCCATGGGTAGGAGGAGGATGCCATGGGTAGGAGGAGGATACCTTGGCGTGGTGTTGGCGACGGTGAGGGGCCCGTGGTCGGCGAGGATCTAGAGGAGGCGGCCCGCCGGAGATGGCCACGCACCTGGGGGAGGCCGAGGCGTCGGGGGCGCGGGCGTCGAGGCCGGGGCGTCGGGGGCGCGGGCGGCGGCGGCGTAGCTCCGGGCGTCCGGGGCGTCGGGGGCACGGGCGGCGGCGGCGTAGCTCCGGGTGTCGAGGCCGGGGCGTCGGGGGCGAGGGCGTCGGCGGTGAGGGAGAGAGAGGCGTCGGGGAGAGGGGGCGAGGGCGTCGGCGGTGAG
>LR738710.1:387604408-387697997 GCA_902687465.1 Secale cereale
GGAGAGAGAGGCGTCGGGGAGAGGGGGCGAGGGCATCGGCGGTGAGGGAGAGAGAGGCGTCGGGGAGAGGGGGAGAGATCTGGCGAGAGGGAGAGAGAGGAGGGTGCGGCCGGCCCCAAGTATGGAGGGATTACTAATGGCGCACCTCTGATATGTGCGCCATAAGTATGTAGACTCTAATGGTGCACCGCCCCCCAGGTGTGCCATTAGTATTGTGTTCTACTCACTAGCCCGGCAGAAAGCTATATATTTCACCTAACCCACTACCTAACAGAACCCTCACACTAGCCCGACTGGTCAGCACTCTGCACACCCACCAGGATGTCCTGGGTTCGATTCCCAGCCTCCCCAAATTTTTTTTTTGCTTTCAAAAAATGATGTTTGACACTTATTTGTGTTTAAATATGTTCAAACTTGTTTAAATCATAACAGTAATATTTTTTTATAAAAAAGTAATAATTTTTTAAAAAATATCATCAAATTTATTATTTGAAAAATATTTATGAATATGAAAAAATATCATCAAATTTATTATTTTGAATATATCATGGGTCGGCGGCGGCGGTTGAGTAGGGGAATCGAGGGTGCAGGGGGTCGGCGGCGGCGGCCGGTGGACCGGGGGGTGCTCGGCGGCGGCGGTTGAGTAGGGGAATCGAGGGTGCGGGGGGTCGGCGGCGGCGGCCGGTGGACCGGGGGGTGCTCGGCGGCGAGGGGGACCGGATCTGGCGAGGTGGGATAGCGATCGAGATGGAGGGGGGGTCGAGATCGAGTGTCCATGAAATTTAAAAATATTCATGATAGTTCAAAAAGTGCCCATGAAATACAATCGAGAAATGAAGGGTACGATTTAAATACAATCGATCTTAGCTAGCTATCTGTTCACAATCTTCTTGCCCTTCTTTTTCGCAAATGGAGTTCTTCTGTGGAACGGACGTCCTTTAGGTAGGGTGGTCCTGCTTCTTCTTGTGATGTAAGCTGCTACTTCATCATCGTCGTCATGTTTGATCCTCGGGTCGCCGTACTTGTCGAAGTCTTGCTCATTGGCTACTCCATCCATTCCGATGATCTTCCTTTTGCCTCTCCTCACGACAACACGACTGGGCTTTGACGGATCGGTAATGAAGAAGCATTGGTCAACTTGGGAAGCCAGTACCCATGGCTCATTTTTCGCGGTGACTTTTGCGCCCGCGGTCTTGGATTTGGCTTCGGGTATAACCATGGTGGTGAAATACCGGTCTTCTTTTAGGACGCTCTTGGCCCATCTGACACGGAACATCGGGACCTTCTCTCCAGCGTAGCTCAGCTCCCAGATCTCCTCGATCCTTCCGTAGTATCTGTCCTTGTCATTACCGGTGTAGGATTCCATCGTTACCTCGGAGTTCTGATAACCATCGCTCTTCATGTCCTTGGCCTCGGTGTAGAATGTGTAGCCGTTGATATCGTACGCCTCATAGGTCATCAGGTTGTGCTCGGCGCCCTGTGATAAGGCGAATATGAGTTGTTCTTCCGTGGAAGAATCATCATGTAAAGGGTACGACAGAAGCTTCTTCTTGAACCAACGCGTGAAACATGAGTTGTGCTCTTTGATTATATCTCCGTTCGTCCTCTGTTGGCCTCGGTCATTGTACCTCTTCTCAATAAAGGTTTTGTGCTGAACCACCCAAGGATCAACCACGTCTATCTGTTGTAGCGCGACTAGGTTTGCTCTTTCAAAGTCGGCGAGTCGACCCTCGAAGTCGACATGCATTTCGCGGCGACCCTCACGGTGACCCCATCCAGCGAGCCTGTCGAGGTGCCTGTTGACGGGCAGACCAACGGGGTTCTCGATGCCTAGATAATTCGTGCAGTAGGAGATGCACTCCTCGGTCAGAAAGCCCCTGGCTATGCTTCCCTCTGGACGTGACATGTTGCGAACGTATCCTTTGATGACACCATTCATCCTTTCGAACGGCATCATGCTGTGCAGGAACGTCGGCCCGAGTTGGATGATATCGTCCACGATATGGACCAGCAGATGCACCATAACGTCGAAGAATGCGGGCGGGAAGTACATCTCAAGCTCGCATAGTATCACCACGATCTCTTCCTGTAGCCTTCTGAGTTGCCTCACGCCAACAGACTTCCGAGAGATGACGTCGAAAAAGTTGCATAGGCCAAATAGGGTTTCACGGACATGCGCGTCCATGATACCACGGATTGCAATTGGAAGTATCTGCGTCATCAGCACGTGACAGTCGTGAGACTTCATCCCGCTGAACTTCAGCTTCGCCCGGTCTAGGTATCTGCTTATCTTCCCCGCGTAACCGTAAGGAAGTTGTACTCCTACGAGGCAGGTGAAAAACTGCTCGATCTCCTCCTGACTTAGAGTGAAGCACGCGGGAGGGTAGTCATTCCCGGTCTTCTTGGCCTTTTTGCCTTTGCGACGACTTTCCGTGTCCTGCTTCGCCTCATCATCATCATCATCATCATGATCATCATATATAGCGTGAAGCTCCTGCCTGATGCCCATTGATTTCAAGTCTGCCCTTGCTTTCGGCCCATCTTTGGTCCTCTCTGGCATGTTGAGCAGGGTACCAAGCAGACTCTCGCACATGTTCTTCGTGATATGCATTACATCAAGGCTGTGAGGCACACGGTGGATCTTCCAGTACGGCAAGTCCCAGAAAAGAGACCTCGTTTTCCATACCTTCAGCAGCGGCTCTGGCGCCTTTCGCTTCTTTCCCGGCTCTGGCGCCTTTTGCTTCTTTCCCGGCAGTGGGCAGTCTTTCCAATTTTTCAACAGCTCGTCTATTTCCTCGCCGCTCCTCGTACGCGAGTGTCCTCGGGGTTCGATTTCACCATCGAACAGATCCTTGCGTTTTCTCCACAGGTCATCGTCGCGAAGCCACCTTCGATGTCCCATGAACACGGTTTTCGAAGACCCGGGATCTCTATCTAGCTGGCGATACTTTGTGTCATCCATGCACCTGACGCATCCAGAAAATCCGTGGACCACCTGCCCCGCGACATATCCGTAACCGAGATAGTCGTGCACCGTCGTGAGCAGCGCGGCTCTCATAGGGAAATATTCTTTCTTTGCGGCGTCCCACGTATTGGCTGGCGTTTTCCATAGCGTGTCTAGCTCCTCTTTCAGTAGCCCCAGATACAGATTGATGTCGTTCCCTGGTTGTTTCAGTCCTTCAATTAGCATACTCATGTGAATGTACTTCCTCTTCATGCACAACCAGGGGGGAAGGTTGTACATCCACACAAACATAGGCCAGGTTCTATGTGTGCTTCTCTGGCTGCCAAACGGATTGACTCCATCGGTGCTCGCGCCCAGCATGATATTCCTTGGATCGTTCCCAAATTCTAGGTCTTCGAAGTTCAACGCTTGCCACTGGCTCGCATCCTTAGGGTGACTCAGCATCTTGTCTTTTTATCTATCTCCGGATCATTTGCGTCATCTTCTCGCTTCTTCTCCTCCCTATCCGCGTGCCAACGCAGGAGCTTTGCTACCTTAGGGTCCGCGAAATACCGCTGCAGACGAGGAGTGATCGGAAAGTACCACACCACTTTTCGAGGAGCTTTCTTCCTCTTCTTGTATCGAGTGACGCCGCACATCGGACATATGGTAGACTCCGCGTGCTCGTCCCGATAAATGATGCAATTGTTCATGCACACATGGTATTTCACGTGCGGTAAATCCAGAGGACACACGATTTTCTTCGCCTCCTCCAAACTGGTGGGGCACTTGTTCCCCTTGGGAAGACGTTCATGCCAGAATGACATGTTCTCGTCGAAGCATGCGTCGGTCATTTTGTGGTTTACCTTCATCTCCAGAGCCATGAGCGTTACTTTCAGGCGAGTATCCTCGGGCCTGCATCCTTCATACAATGGAGTAACCGCGTCTAACTCAAGTTGATCCATCTTGGCTTTCTCTCGGGCGGCAGCTCTTGCGTTATCGGTCTGCTTGAGAAGCAGCTCTTGAATATGAGGGTCCTGCACCCAGCCCATCGATGGTCCAGCGTCGCCTGCTCCGCCGGTATCATCATCTTCATGATCATGCCCGTCGTCTGCTCCGGCATCTTCCTCATCATCATGTCCTGCATCTTCTACATGATGACTGTGTACAGCATCACTGTCGTGATCATCTCCTGGGGATTCTTCGTCTTCTCGCCCGCCCGAGCCGCGGTGGTTGTCTTGCTGCCCTTCCTCATTTCTTGTCCGGCCCCCATGGACGACTTCGTAGTCATCTTCATCACCTTGCCACCGATAGCCATCCATGAAACCACGCAAGAGCAGTTGGTCCCGCACCTGCCCGGAATCCGGGTCCGCAATAAGGCTCTTCAGCTTGCATCTTCGACACGGACATCTTATCTCCGTTTCGTTCTTTTGAAGCATCTCGGCCTTCGCGGACCTCAAAAACCTATTCACGATGCCTTCGGTCATCGTCCGCACCATGGTCGCCTGCGGGGTAGAGCAAAACGATATTTTAGAACCAAGAAAAATTTGCCATGACTTTCCCTAAAAATAGGACAAAAAAGAATGCTTAATGCCAAAATTCTCACCGAAATGGAAATGAATCAACATTCCGGGGAAATATTGGCAACCATCGCATTTCAAATACCGGTACACCTCCAAACACAAACACATATGCAACACAACAAACATATGCAACACCACGAACATACATAGATCTCGCTAGGCCATAAAAAGTGCATGTGCACATTGTTGTATGGAGAACAACATAAATATAGCTTCCCCCCTTACTTACCTATCAAAACAAGGTAATTTAACCACTTAATTTGAATGAATATATGGTGGAAATGAGGTGAAAAAGAGGAGGGACCCGAGAGGAGAGGAGGTGGAGAGAATGAAGTGGGGGAGAAAGTGAGTGTGGGTAGGAGAGGCTGTCCAAAATATCTTGTTGCTGCCCACTTACTAATGGCGCACCCACTATAAATGCGCCATTAGTAATCAAGGTTACTAATGGCGCATTTATAGTAGGTGCGCCATTACTAGTTTTGCAAAAAAAAAATAACATACTAATGGCGCACTGTCGCACAGTGCGCCATTACTAATTTAAACTAGTAATGGCGCACTCTGGGACAGTGCGCCATTAGTAGTTTTGTAAAAAAAGAATAAAAAATATCATAAAAAAAGAACATTAATGGCGCACTTTACAGCTGGTGCGCCATTACTAGTTACAACTAGTAATGGCGCACTTCGTCTCGGTGCGCCATTAGTATGTTTGGACAGGCGCGCTAGTTCAAAAAAAAACTTTTTGATACTAATGGCGCACTCTGGGCCTGGTGCGCCATTAGTAGTTTGAACTCTAATGGTGTATCTGTTGATGGTGCGCCATTACTATATACTAATGGCGCACTGCTTGTCTGGTGCGCCATTAGTATCAATTCCATCTATAGCCCTTTTCCTAGTAGTGTGGTTAGCGTTAGTGCAAAACCAAGCATTGAAGAGGTGGTTCACCAAACAAGTGTTGTCGTCAAGCATAGCATAAGGTGTGACAAAGAAGTGTGGCATGGCAAGTAAGCATATAAGTTGGGCACAATCAAGAACATCATTGAAACAAGCGCGCAAGAGTGAGGTAGAGATGCAAATAGGTGTGACAAGTGAAGAAGCATCTACCTCATGGTCATAGCAAACAAGATCAAAGCGCTCAATGAAAGGTCATGGTAGGCATAGGCATCATTCACAACACCACATAAGAGTAGACATCTAAACACAAGGGGTAAGTGCAAGACAATCCGAGTATAACATGCACAAGGTGTAGTGAACATAGTGTGGCACTCAACACAATAGAAAGAGTTATTGTTCAACATGTGTGAGGCAATCAAGTCAATCATGTGAAAAGCAATGGGACATGGCATATGTGAAGAGATGACATTGTTGCAACCAAGCATATGATAGGGACAAGTAATCCACAAGTCGGATGCAACACACAAGGCATATATATCATGATGCATGGCAATGTGGCAATGGCAAGTCGAATAAAGATCTCTAGCATGTGTGCAAAGTGTCATGGTGCAAGCAACACAACTAGTAGGAGCCACAATGTTCATGCGCATATTGTGGTTTCTCGAAAGAGAAGGATATCACCTTGAAAGCATGTAATTGTGCATTCTTCACAATGCCGAAGCACAAGCAAGTGCGATGTAGAAGCGTTGTGGTAGAAAGTGGTTCGCTCTCAAGAGCTCGAATGGTCAACTCACGTGAAGTGGAAGTCGACACATAGTCCAAGTATCCTACACATGCACACAATAAAACAAAGAATGTATGTGTATGGTAGATAAACACATCATCCATCATGATGGTTCTCTTCTCTTGCACATAACCATTAGGAGCAAAAGTGCATGAATAATATGATGCAACAATGGCTATATTCATGGCACTAGGCATATGGTGCGAAGAGGTAAGACAAGCATGCTTCACAAGAATTATGTCAACATCTCCAAATAAATGCGAGAATGCTATGGGGGCAATCTCATTGGCAAGACTAAAATCATGGTTGCGCTCAATACATGGTAGCATGAGAGAGGCAACATGTGGAGACATATGACAACAAGCAATATCAATCATGTGCAAAGCATGGCAATGGTTGTCATCAACCACATGAAAGGAGCAAGTATGAATCATCGGTGATGCAACATAAGCAAGCATGGTGATCAAGTTGTGCAAACTAGTGGAGCGAAGATGCAACACACTAGGAGAAGGCATGGCAATCATGTCATGTGAGCAAATAGTGGATATAGGCAATGCACATGACATATTGCAAGAACGATCACAAATCAAGGTCAAAGCATCCTAATAGGCATGGTGTGCAAAGGAATCATGGCAATAACAAGTGATATCTCCACCAAGCTTGCAAATACACATACAAGTATGAGAATCAATCATCATGTGTAATGCAAAGCATAGGTCACAAATGCATGGCAAAGGCAAAGGGATTGACATATCATGCAATGTGAACATGGCAATATTGGCAAACGATACATAAAGAACAATTAGCCATAACCATGTGAGGGCCATGTAGAAGAAATGCGCGAAGTCTTTGCGCGAAGGGAGCGGTGAGAAGGATAATCCATGGAATCCGAAGTCATCGATGCTCTCTAGAGCTCGTTTAGTCAACTCGTGCTCTTGCGAGGTTGACGAGTATGCATGTGTACCTACACAAAAGAGACACAAGCCAAAGAAAGTGTGTGCGTGGTAAATGTACACATCATCCATCATGATGTGTATGTGCATGTGTGAGTTAGCACAAGATAAGCATCGCTCAAAGAAATTTGATGCATGGTATAAGAACATGTCATCCATCATGAATGAATAGTTATTGTGTATAGCACGATGGGGACACAAATTAGAGCAAGTATGTGGCACAACAATAGCATTTGCATTCATGGGGAGCATATTCTGCACACAAGAATGAGGATCATGCAATGGATGGGGTGGATCAAAATCTCCTAAAATGTATGAGGAAACTATGGGGGTCTCCTCATGAGCAATATCGGAAACATAATGTGGAGAAGTGGAACAACATCCAAAACAATGCATGTCCGAAGCTAGGTAATCATGGCATGGCATATGATGGATATGATGCAAAGGAAGTATGTCAATATCATCACAAGAAAAACAAATGTCAATAACCATGGGCTTGTCATCTATGCCATAAGTGCAAATTGGATTAATCATAATGGCATATGCATAGTTACTATGATGAGATTGCTAATATGACATATTGTTGATCTCATGCATAGCATGTGACAAGTCAAGCGGATTGTCAAACATGATGTGGCCAATAGAATTATCACAAGAAATCCTATGCAACATGGCATCACAACTAATAGGCTCCACATGAAAATCATCAAACTCATCATAAATGGGTAAATAATCGCATGGGGAAATCATACTAGCACGAAGCATGGCAATAGGTGGATCAACATCATGCATGCAATCAATGTTAACATAGTCCACTAGTGGGACGAGAGCATCACCTTCACCCTTGTTACATTTCTCATTCCACTCATGTGGTGTAGGTGAGGTGGGAAAGACCAAAATGTGGTCATCATCTTCATCTTGATGGAACCATGTGGGGGGTGCATCATATTCCACCATGGCCATCGTCTTGTCCAATGGAAGGACGAAGTCATCGAGAATCGGTGCGTCATCATATGTGGGACCTAGCACCAAACGAGAAGACACAATAGAGGTAGAGGTCAAGTCGTTAGTGTTGAAAGTGGCCTCACATGACCTATCAACTATCTCACTCTCTCTATGTGGTGGCTCACTCACTCCCTCAAGGTAGGTGCACTCAAACTCACATATGGTGGAGTCACTCATCTCACTCAAGTGGTGGGGGTTGTGGCTCTCCTCACATGGGAATCGGGGCAGCTCATCAGATATGGGGCTAGTGGTGAACTCGCTCTCACTCTTAATATGGTGGCACAAGTCACTCAAGTCATCATACGCCGCCGTGGTCGAAGGGAAAATCCCATGCTCAACCATCTCGTCATCGTCATCGTGGATGAAGGCCGAAGATGGCACATCATCACTCTCTCCTCCAAAGATGGAAGCATCATCCTTGCTCGTCACCATGTCGTTCGCCTTCAAAGCTTGGTTCTCGAATGGCTCCGTAGTCGTAGTCGTCGCCGCACCGTCTTGAAAAAGAGTCGAAGTAGACTCGGCATCATCAATGCCACATAGAGGGATGGCGGTGGAGTCGAACTTGGGAGCGTCGCTTTGGAGCTCGTTGGGCTTGGGCATCGTGTTGGTACTACCCTCATGCTCGCCGTCTTGCAGCTTGGTCTTCGACAAGTGTGCTTGCGGTGGAGATGCCTTGGCCTTTATGAGTTCTTGTTCCGCCTTGAGAGCACCAAAGTAGTTGTCGTCGAGGGACTTGTAGTTCTCGAGGAAGATAGTCTTGTAGATGTCGTTGTGCAATCCCATCATGAAGTGGAGCTTCATCGAAATGGGGTCGTCCACGCCGGCTCGTCGCAAGGCAATCTTCATGTCCTTGAAGTACTCGTCGATGGACTTGGATCCTTGGATGGTGTTCTCTAATTGGCGTAGAAGTTGTTCCGTGTACGTGGGAGGCACGAACTCTCGCCGCAAAGCTCTCTTCGTCTTGGGCCAATTCACGTTGAAGCTCGTCGAAGGTGTGTGAAGCCACCATGTTGACGCGTTGTCGTGGAAGTTTCTTGTGGCGCACTTCACTTGATCTTCGCAGGGAACCTGATGTAGCGTGAGGTAGTCGTCCATCTTGCGCTCCCACTCGAGATACTCCTCGGGGTCTTGAGTCCCATAGAAAGGAATCTTGTAGTCGTTGTCGAGGTCATAGTAGCTCGTGGAAGTCGCGGACTTGAGCTTGGGGAGCTTCTCTTGATCATAAGCTTGAGGTGCTTGTGGGTGAAGATGCCGTATGTCAAAAGGCGAAGATGCCTTGAAGTCGCTTGGCGAAGATGCCAAGGTACATGGTGAAGTCGTTGAGCGGTTGTTGGTGTTGAGCTCATGACCTTCACGTTCTTGTCGTTGATGTTGTCGATGCCGATGTGATTTCGCCGAAGATGGTAGCTCGGAAGGATGTGCACTAGAGCGCCTTCTCGAAGATGAGGGAGACCTCTTGCGGTTTTTGAGGAGGGCTTTGAGCTCCTTCATTTGAGCATCCATGTTGGCACACAAGTTGTTCGTCATGGCATCGAGCTTGTCGTTGTTGGTGTAGACCGAAGTAGAAGAAATGCTTTGCCTATCCATCACAAGACTCGAGCAAAGGTGAGTAGGAGATGAGATAAACAATACCAAGTTACCTTTTCCGAATGTTGAGGATGTATCCCGTTTCACTCAATGTGAAATGAAAGAATAGTGGAATTGGTACCGGACTTGTTCACTCACACCTATCAAGTAAATCTTATGGTGGAGCTCGGTGAAGATAGTTGCACAAAAATGTGATGCAAAATGTTAGAAAGAGTCAATAATGTTGAAAGAGATTCACAAATTCGCAAATGTAACAAGTAGACCAATAGCAATATGTGGCACATGGAAACACACACACGGATAGATAAATGGGGTCGTGCAACCAAGGAATGAGTACAAAATGTGGAATCCACGGAAAACACTCGTGTTGCACAACACTAGAGAGATGCTAGCACGATTGCTCTATAGGCGGATACGACACTTGTGCACAACCTATAAGATGCAAATGTATGAACTTTCTATCCCAAGTATGCTATGTGTATGATGTTCCGGTGCTTTTAGCACAAGATGATCCAAGATGATCAAGTATGATATTATATGATGCGATGCTATGTCTCTTGCTTACAAGCTTCTTTGTCTTTCTCTTTTTGCTTAAAAGCTTTATTCTCTTTCTTTTTTTTGTATATGGCCACGATGCACAAACCAATATAGCAATTGTGTATATGCGGGAACAATCTTGTGACACAAGGGGTGATATGATGATACCAATATGATATGGTATGTATGCAATGGAAGGCAGATCGATGATCACTAATGTGCACAAGTAACGTTGCCGGCAATACTCAAAGGCTAGTATCGATAGGTAAGTGACGCAAAATGGGCTAGGGGTTAACAATGCAATTGCAACGGGAATATACAATGATGTCGTCGAAGTTACCGTCCGTGTCGATGATGAGAGGTGGTGCTCTTGATGTAGACCCGTTCCTAATTAGCCGAAACACCTTAGGAAACGGAAAAACCACAACTCAAAATCTCAAGGATAAATGTCAAATGGTGGTAGCGGACAAGCGGTGGTGGTTGCGGAAATGTTGGTGGAAACCCGGTCAAAATGGGTTATGGTGGTGGAAGTGTATGATGGGCTATACACGGTGTCGGAGTTGAAGTCACGGTCCCTAAGTAGCCCAAACACCTTAGGAGACACAAGCCACAACTCAAACAAGCTCAACAAAACTAGGTTAAGTTGGGTTGGCGGAAATGTATAGTGGGCTAGGCTAAGCGGAAGTGGTGGTGGTAGTTGTTGAAGAAGCAATTTTCCCTAAGTATCCTAAACACCTTAGGAGACTCAAATCGCTACTCAAGCAACCACAAATGCTATGGTGGGCAAAATGGGTTAGGTTGCGGAAAGCTATGGTGGCTATGCGGGTGATATGGTGGAGGGCCTATACAAACTTGCCAAATTTGACAAAATTTGATGGAGTCAAATGATGATGGTAGTATTTTTGTGGAATGGGAGATGTCAAGAGCTTTAAAACGAGCTCAAGAACGTCCAAATCGGAGTTCGTATGAATTAGTTATGGCCAAAACAAAAATCAGCCGAATTCAAAAACTGGAGGTACCGGACGTCCGGAAATGGCCGGAAATCCGGTATTTTCTTCTGTATATGTGGTTCCGGTCGTCCGGTGAGTTCCGGACGTCCGGTGCTTCGTGAGGGTCCGGACGTCCGGTAAAACGCCGGTCGTCCGGTGGGTCGGGGTCAACGCGAGATTTGAGTTCCGGGACGCGATTTTGGGCGGAAAAGGGAGATTTTCGGCTCGAAATAGATGAGATTTCGTGGATGAAAGATGGGGAAACTTGGGGAAATACTAGATCCACTTGAAACCAAGCAAATCCATGGATCAAAATCAACAAAATATCATCAAACCAACATATCACAAAAAAAATTGGGGCTATTTTTGGAGGGGAATTTTCGAATTTGGGGAAGAACACAACAAAAGAAGGCAAGAAAATGGTGGGGAGGCTCCAAATTAGTGAGAAACCGTGGCTCTTGATACCATAATGATGTAGGATGGAACCCTAGATGGCCGATCTTTCACGAAATGGAGGGGATACCACGATGAACACGAAGAACACGAGAGGGAAACACGAGGGGAAACACGAGAGAAAACACTCAAGAACAAGTCCAATCACACATCCACTAGACAATCAAACACACAAGGTCACAAGGTACATGAACAACAAAGGGAAAGATACAAGGTAAAGTTCATCTCCAAGAGGAGGTCTTGAATACATGAAGGATCTTCCCGTTTAGGGGTCTTGAATCTGTTGTGGATCTTCTCCGTAGAGGGGCCGCAGTCTCTCCTAGGAGTAGAACCACTAAGATGAGCAAAGCTCTAGTCTAAATGAGCTATCACATTGCTAACCCTAATACGGTGGAGGTGGAGGAGTATATATAGTCTAGGGCCACGAAGGGGTAAGTGAGGGGCGAAAGGGGTACATGGCCAAAAAGGCCCGCGGCTGCGCACAGGCAGGGAGCGGACGTCCGCTGGGCACCGGACGTCCGGTGGCTCGGGAGGGACCGGACGTCCGGTAGCTCTCGGACTTCCGCTATTTTGGTTCTGTGAAGGATGTCACGGACGTCCGGTGGCTGCCGGTCGTCCGGTCGCCTGGGACGCGTCGGACGTCCGGTAAACGCCGGTCGTCCGAAGCCTGTAGCTTGCAGCAGCTCCGTTTCTTTCGTCTTCTCTTCCACGCTTCCCTCGCGGATGGTGTAGGAGATCCTTGGCGCTTGCACTCCTCCTCGTCATCCCTGAAGCTCCGACAATACCTATGTATGCACACGAGTGGAGTGTCAAGCAGTATACCATCCTCGAAGGGGTCAAGTGAACACGTGTAAAGGAGATGATTCACCTTTATGTATGAGAAGTAGAGGTCACACGTGTCACTTGCCAAGCAGACTCTTGATATGGTGATGTCGATAGGATGCTCCGCATCAATATGGTGGCTAACTTACGAGTATAAGAATAAGATGAGCATCTACACAAACGGTCGCAAACTAGTAGTGATCGCTAAAGATCCTGAACTACCTAAGGTTCAAACATAACCCCACTATGTTCTTTTCTCAAAGTGAAAAGAGACGGTCACGGTTACTCACGCGGTTCGTGTGTTTTATTTCGGATGCTCTGTCAAGTTTTCTACAACCGGACATTAACAAATTCCAATCTACCACATAACCGCGGGCACGGCTTTCGAAAGATCATAACCCTGCAAGGGTGTCCCAACTTAGCCCATCACAAGCTCTCACGATCAGCAGAAGTAAAAGTATTACCCCTTATCTTAGGGACAATCCAATCAGACTCGGAATCCCGGTGCACGAGACATTTCGACAATGGTAAAACAAGTCCAGCAAGACCTCCCGGCGTCCGACACCCTGATAGTAGCCGCGCGTATCTCGTCTCAGGCCACGTCCGGATGAGCTAAGCGTATGGTACTGAAGTCCTTGGGTTGCCCCAGGTAGACTACACGGCGCTCTAGTTTGGGACAAACAGCATCAGCACTGGCCCCCCTGTTATGTAGAATTACGAACCCGGGGATGCGACCCCCTATGCAATTTAATTAATTAATTAAGATGTTATTATGAGGCAAATTAAAACCAATGTTGGGACTTGCTGGAGGAGTTTTATTCAAAGACGAACTGTCAAGGGGTCCCCATATACCCAACAGCATTAGGGACGCAAAATCAAGGAACATAACACCGATTTATCGGTTCTTAAGGTGGCATGAGTGGAACAAAACACCGAGCAAAAGGCCAAGCCTTCCACCCATTGCCAAGTATATATGTCTGTTAATATAATTAATAGATATTGTGATATTCCAACACCAAGATCCGACATGGAGTAATCTTCATCTTCCCCTGCAACTAACAATGCTATAAGAGGGGCTGAGCGAGCGGGTAACATAGCCAAACAACGGTTTGCTGGGATGGTGTCAAAGGTTAGAGGTTTCATGGCAACAAGGAGAGGCTGACAAATAAATAGGTAGCGCAACATATAGCGATAGCATCGAGACAACTAGAATGGCAATGATAGTAAAGGTATCCAAGGTGACAGTCATCTTACCTGAGATCCCGCAAGGAAGAAGAACGAGTCCATGAAGTAGATGAAGAAGAAGCCATGAAGACGAACCAAGTACAGTCGAACGAATTCTCACGATCGCAACGGATAATGAACTAGCGAGAAGAAGCACACAGCAAGGTAAATAGACCACACAAGAACATGACATAATGATCAACCAAGTATGATGCAAGAAAAGTCTTTATGATGCAAAACATGGCAAGGGATGAAGCATACAAGAACAACATCACCCAACAAGTTTAAATGAGGCCGGAAACAACATATAACAACTCCGGTAAATCCTCATATGCACATTTCGAAATTGGTCCAGATCTGAACAATCCTTAAGTTAAAGTTGTTAAACAGCAAGTTAACATGCACCATGATGATCTACACAAAAATCTAGTCAAGTTACATATAAAGTTTGTTTAATTCGGAGCTACGGCCTAAAAGATATGAGCCAAACAAGACAAGCATGGCAAAGATGCAAGATGCACCCAAACATCAAGCAAACACACTCCAAACAGGTTTACAACATGTTATTATGCATCTACATGCAAAAACACACAAGTTTCATATAGCACACGCTCAAAACGGGGCAACGGTTCAACACATACACATGAAACAAGATATAACAACAAGTTGTCCAAAAACAGCAACATGGCACTTAGTTGACATCAAAACAACAGGATACAATGACACTTCATGGCAACAGAGGGCATGGCAAGCATGTACATGTCCAGCACTACAAGCATGACCAAAGAGCTACTACAAAAGACCACTAGAACATGCTCAAAATATCATGGCAATATTGCAAAAGATAACAGTTTCACAGACTTAGTGAAAATAAATTAGACATGGCAGCAACAACGACAAATAGGCATATTTGCAAGCTTGTGCAACTCATCTCAAAGCATATCATGGCATAAGAAGTTAACCAACAACAATAAGGCATGTTTATGAAGCTACTCATGGCAAGAACATGGTCATAGGATGCATAGAACAATTGCTATTCACATGGCAAAACTGAACTTATTGTAAACAGGCTGACAAAAACATTTTGTAGCAACTTGAGAGTATGAAAAGAACAAGCTACAGCAGACCATTAGTGCAAACAAGGGCATGGATGGATATAGCATAACATGGACAACAAGACATGATCATTTGACATACTAAAACATTCATGAATTTGAGTGGGTCATCAAGAAAACATGGCATCAGGTTATAACAGTTTCAGACTCAGCAGTTTTTCAACAAGTCTCAGGAACAACAGCGAGTAGGCCACTTTACAAGCTTGTTGCAACCACCACAAGGCATATCATGAAAAGTGTATTGCACCACAGCAAAGATGGCATGATTGTGCTTCTAAAATATATTGACATGTTGCTCAAACAAAATAACACATACTAAAGATACAAAAATGACAAATCAGCATCTCATAACAAGTTACAGCACTTAATAGCCACATGCACTTTTGCAACAGAGATAAACATGGCAATATGAACTCAAACAAGCATGTAACAGCAACCATCATGTAGAGCACTTTGCAAGGGACATTTTGACATATCATACACTCCATTTGGACCAACATGCCAAAAGATATCATCACCACAAGCATGCAACAAAATAATAGTTATCAGCAGTTTAAAACATCTAGCACATTTGCAACGAACATTAAGACATAAATATGAACATTAACATGCAAGCAAATGCATCTAACATGTAGAGCATCACACACCGAACATTTTGACATAACACTTGCTGAATTTGGACAATCACACAAAAAGTTATCACCGTCAAATGAATGCATCATGAAACAGTTTATGGGTACTTAGCCAAATTTCACAGAGGAAAAGTGAGCGCTAGATAGCTATGGGGTGCACAGGGCGAGGATTAGTGGGCATCTCACCAGAGTGGGCTGGTCCCAGGGAGTAGAGGAGGAGGCTGGGCGTTGGAGGTGGGCCTGGCCGGCGCACAGCTGGACCTCGGGCGTGGCTCGGCCCGTGGCGAGGTTGGGTCGGGGCCACGTGGCCAGAGCGACCTGATCCTCTCCTCGTTCGAGAGGACGAGCGAGGTGGCGGTCAAGCGGCCGGCGGCGAGGGGGCTTGACGGAGGAGGCTGGATCCAGAGCGGATCTGGCCGGAGGCGGTGCTTGCGGTGACGAGGACCAAGGGCGGCGGCGGTGGTCATGCGGGCGGCGGGGAAAAGGTTCGGCGGCGGAGGAAGCTTCACGGGGCGGCGGCTCGAGGAGCTCGGGCCCTGCGGCCGGATCTGGCGAGGGTCGCCGGCGGGAAGAGCTGCGGCGCGGAGCTCCAGGCGGCGGGGTGGCGAGGGCTCAGTGGTGGATGCTGCCGGCGGCGAGGACCAGAGCTCGAGGTGCGGGGCTCAACTGCGGATCGAGTGCCCATGCGTTGCAGGCTGCGGCGGCGGCTCGGGCCCGCTCCGGCCCGGGGCGAGCCGCGGATGGGCCTGCAGGGCCACGGCGTGGTGGTAGGCTGGGAGGCGACGCGTGGCGGCCTCCGGTTGGTCGGGGCGCCGGCTGGATGAGGTGGTGCGAGCCGATTGGCCAGGACACGATGGCGGCGCTGCCAAGTGGCGGGAGCTGGCTGGAGCGTGCGGAATTTGAGGTGGTGGCGGCTGGGAGGTTAGGGAAGGCTAGGGGCTTAGGTTTAGGCCAAAAATGGCAGGTGGGGGTGTCTATATAAGGAGGGGGCTAGGGTTTGGTGGGTTTGGGGTGTTTCGGAGCCATCGGATGCCGATCGGACGGCTCCGGACAGAGGAGGGGTAGGATGGGCCTAGGAGAGATTAGTGGGTTGTGTAGGAGAGGTCTCGGGCTGAGAGGAGAGAAGGGAAAGAGAGGCCTGGTGGCCGTTTCGGAGACCGAAACGTCCGACGATTTAACCGGCTATATTGCCGCTATAGTTTAACGGTTGGTCTATCAACTGTGCTCCGAAGGCGACGAAATTTGGCAGGCGGCCTATCTACACTATAACAAGACAACATGCCAAGTTTCATCCCATTCCGAGAACATTTTCCGGCCACTTATAAAATATTTTTTTGGAGGTGTCGCGGGCGCGTGCGAGTGTGTCTGGGCTCGGAACGGACAATGGAGAGGACGAGGGAACTCGGGTGGATGCAAGTTTTGAAAACATGCTGATGCAATGCACATGATGACATGGGAAAAATGCAACACGCCAGCAGATGACATGGCAATGGCAGCGAACGACTGGCTGACACCTGGCGCAACGGTCTCGGGGCGTCACACCTACTAAGTACTCTGTCGGAGTAGTTTTTTTAAAATTTATTTTCATTCATGATATTTAGGGACCACACTACTGCTCTCATATAAATCATGTTTTTTGCTAGACAATTTTTTGCATATCTTGGCTTCCTTCGCGCAGACATGCACTTTTTCCTCTTTTTCATAAGTTTCTACCAGACTAGGGGCGATCCAAAACAGGGGCGGATCGAAACAAGAGAGGGGCTGGGAGCAGGGTGGCGCGCGTGCAGACTGGATCCAGGTGGAAGTCGATGACGCCCCCGCCTCCATTCTCGGTCAGTACGGCTGCCGCTTCCGCCACCGCTCGAGCCCTTGCTTTGCATTGAACACTTTTTCTTTTTGTTTTCCGCCTGCGCACAAGGGTAGGAGAAGACCCGACGCACCGCCCTCCCATACAATACAACCCGCCATTAATGCACCATAACATGAACACGACAGGCAAAACAAGCTGCTGGTAAGATATTTTTCCTTTTCCCTTTTCGTTCTGGGTGGAGGTAAAAAATCTGAACCATGGTCCAGAATCTCGTACAATACCTGTGTCGGTGGTCCAAGTTTGTCTACTCCTTGACATGCAGTGCGGGCCCTCTTTGTATTCATATATGTGTACCCCACATCGTATATGTACGTCATGCAGCACCGGAGAGGTTTATACGGTTTTCCAGCGCTCGCCATGTGCGCATTAAATGTTCGCCCCACCTACCGATCAGAGCATCTCAGCGGCTGAGATAATGCTACTAAATGGTAGTATGAGCCATATCGCCGCTCGCATATTAATAAATTGTCCATCTTGCGATTCAAATCATGTGACAACCTCATTGATTTGCTCACAAAGTCTCTACTAACTTCAGCATTCCAGAAATGTTCATTGAATTGGTATTTGACGGCTTCAAGATATGCAAGAATTAGGCATAGTATCTTCCTGAATTACTCATGTCCAAAGCATCATATTATACTCCTTTTCCCTTTATGATTTTACTTTTACAGGTTCTCATCAAGGTTTTTAATGAGGTAATATCAACACAAGATCATATGTCATACTTTATGTTTTCCCCACCGGAGTTTTTACGAAAGTATATATGACATATTTATTGTCCTAAAAATTTTATGAGTTTCTCATATTGAGTTGAAAGAGGCAATAATCATTATATGTTGCATCATTTTTTCCTTGTTTTTTTCACTGGGTCTGAAGAAGTTTTAGCAACATGTCAAACACCTATCTCCTAACATTTTTCCCACAGGGTTTTTTTAGGAGACTTTCTTAAGATAAAGATGATAAACATTCTCACGGAAAACATATACAAGGAGTCTTTTATCAAGATGACATATATTCATGAAGACAAGTATTGATTGGAGGGGTGTTAGAAATTAATTAATTAGAATAACTAGGGGTTAATCCCAACAATTCGTGCATACGGACGTGCCCTTGGGCATGTATAAATAGTTCATCATAATCAATAAAGAATCTATTTCACACTCTCAATCACTTTTCGTTCTAAATGTACAGTTCTCTCGTCCGAGCCGCATGGGAAACTCTGTTGACGTCAAAATCTTCCTTTTTTTGCTTGCTTGGTTTTATTTAAGAAAAGCGTATTTAATAAATCTTGAAAAAGAAGAAACTCAAAGTGTAGTAGAGTTGCCATATCAAAGTCCCTTAAGGCCTCGTTTGGCACAAGGGGGTCGAAGGGGTTTTGAGGGGATTATCCCCGCGAGGCCCAGAATCCCCACGAGGCCCAGACAACCTGTTTGGTACGCGAGGGTTAGATGGGCCAAACCACTCGGTTCCCCTTCCATCTCCTTCTAGCCACACGCTTCAGAAGACTCGAGGGGGGGCTCAAGGAATTGGTCGCCCGAATCATCGCAAGGTGCCGCCGCCGCCGACTCCTCCCCAAGACGCCGCTGCCGACTCCTCCCCGCCGCCCGATGCCTCCACACCGGCGATCTCCTCCGACGCACTGGACTTCTCCCCGGTGTTAAGTCATCGTCTCTCCTCATTTCCCTCGTCATCTAGGGTTTGCCACCGGCCATGGCTGCTGCCAGAGTTGGTGTCGTCCCAGGACTGGCGGGAGGGGATTCAGGATGGTGTAGGGAGGGAGGGCCGGCTGTGGTGGTGCGAGGAGGGGAGGGCAAGGCTGGACCTAGGCTAGCTGCCGGTATGCTCTGGTCTTGTCAATTTCTTCCCCACTCTATCTCTCTTTCTCTTCTCTATGTATGAGATGAGTAGGCTCGGGAGCGGAGGGGAGGGTGAATGGGTTGGGAGAGATTGGAAAGGATGGAGGCCTCCGCAGGCTAGCTGTTCTAGCCAATGCACACTAGCGCTCCCAAAGAGAATAGGCTAGTGCTCCCAAACAGAATAGGCTAGTGGTTCTAGGAAAAGTGTAGAAAATAATTGTGGTCAATCCAGCGTGACAAGTCATTGTGGAGAAAAGGGTACTTTTGTGCTTCCAAAAGAGTGAAACCCAGTGCCTGAGCTCCTTGCAAGTGCAGACTAGTGCTCCAAGAAAGAATAGGCTAGTGCTCCTCGCACAAACGTCGAGTACTTTTAATTTACATGGCCATTACACTGCTTGCTGTTGGCTGCTGTTGCTGGTCTTTTTCATATAATACCTTGTCACTATTCCTTGCATTTGATTAGCCTAATGGCTGATGCTTTCCGTTTGAGGTACAACTTGACTAAAAACTGAATAATGTTGTAGTATGTTATCTTTGTATGTCATATTATCTCCTCCAAATACTATGGATGGAAAAGAGTAAAGCCTCTTCTGATTTGCACCAACCAAGGGTTACGTGTGTTCTTTAACAGGCTGGTACTATGCTTTATGCCCAATGAAGCTATGTTGTTAATTTGTACCATATTTGCAAGCTAGAGTTTACGCTATATATTTTTTGCAGAGTTTATAAATATAATGTGGAATAATTAGGATTCAACAAGTGTAAACCTGTTACTTCCCTTGCCAATGTATTGACATGATGAAATGAATGTAGTTTATAAATATACCTGATTGCTGATGTTTATTCGAGGGAAAAGTCTCTTTGATTTTGGTCTTGATTCCAATTGTCCATCTTCTGTATGTATTGGAACAAACCATCCTGCGATGTTTCTATTCAAATGTGTGTGTCGTCAGATTAGAAATAATGATGAAATTATGCTACTTATAATACTTATGATGAAATGTGTTTGACTCTTATTTTCATAGCCTGCAGCTTGGATCCTTGTTGGGGTGGATGAGTTACCTCCTTCTTGGGAACCTGTTGCCACGCCAAACTTCGGTAAGCTACATAAGCTTCTTGGCCTCTTGAGCTTATTTCTTTTCCGAAGTAGTATATCATACTTGATAGCTCTTGGTCATTGCACATCTTGGCACACTGATGATATAATATTCTAGATCATTATGTATGTCTTATAAATATAGTTCTTATTTGTTGCTTGTTTATTCTAGTTTTAGTGTCGAGATGAAGTCCGAGATTATCGATCGAATTAGGAAGAGGAGAAGCGAGGATGATGAAGATATGATGTCCTTTATTCTGCCTGTATTGCATCGAATGCGTAGTAGAGGGCCAATCGAGAGAACTCGGTGACATAGATCCATCTTATATGGAAAGAAGCGAGTTAGCGATATTATTACAGGGCATATTAAGAATTGCCTGGTAGCTTTTAGGATGGAGCCACGTATCTTTCGGGCTTTGACATCTTATCTTAGAAGAGAAAATCTTATATCGGATACAAGAATTAAGGTGGAGGAGAAGTTAGCCTTTTTCCTGTACATGGTGTCTCACAATGCGTCTTATGAAGATCTCCAGCTAGTATTTCAACAGAGTGGACAAACATTTCATGAGTACATCAATGAGTTCTTCAACATCGTCCCCATCTTAGCTAGTCGATTTTTGAAGCCTCCAAACATTATGAGCCACATCCAAAAATTTCCACCGACCTAAGGTTCTATTCTTACTTCCAGGTTTCCATTTTTAACGGTTCCACAATTCCTTTTCTTATCTAACTTATAGTTCTTTATTTACCTGCAATCTTTGCTTCCAGAACTGTTTAGGAGCCATTGATGGGTCACATATTCCTATAACCGCAACACCTCGGATTGTTGCTCCATTTCGGAATAGGAAGGGTACCTTGAGTCTGTAATGCCCAGGATGGGATTATACCTCCTACGTGTCGAGGCACGACTTAAAGGTATAAGCCCATTCTAGAATGATCTCAAGTTTGGTATCTTTGCACGACTCATGTAAAAATAAGGATGAAATTGCAAAAGGATAGTTGGCTTACACTCACCACGTCACATTATACATTACATAAGCAAATCATCCTCCAAATAACATCACCACCCGACTATGGGCGAAGATCCAAATGAAAGATACCAAATACTTAAAGCCACAAGGTCCGAATCGTCCCTAGTAGAAACCACTACTGATCATCGGGATAGTGCACATAGTATCGACTACGTTCTTCATCGAACTCCCAGTACAGCTCCGTGTCGTCACCTGAGTAGTTCACCATAGTACCTGCATCTGGTGTTGTGTAGAATCTGTGAGCCACGGAGGACTCAGCAATCCCGTTCCCGGGTAGCAAAACTGTGACGCCCCCGATTTGACCGTACACTAGTCATGCACGCAAATGTGTACGACCAAGATCAAGGACTCACTGGAAGATATCACAACACAACTCTAGACACAAATTAAAATAATACAAGCTTTATATTACAAGCTAGGGGCCTCGAGGGCTCGAATACATAAGCTCGAATACACAAGAGTCAGCGGAAGCAAAAATATCTGAGTACAGACATAAGTTAAACAAGTTTGCCTTAAGAAGGCTAGCACAAAACATCAACGATCAAAAAGGCAAGGCCTCCTGCCTGGGACCTCCTAACTACTCCTGGTCGTCAGTTGTCTCCACGTAGTAGTAGGCTCCGTCGGGGTAGTCGCAGTCGTCAAGGGTGGCGTCTGGCTCCTGGACTCCACCATCTGGTTGCATCAACCAGCAAGAAGAAAGAAGGGGGAAAAGGGTAAGCAAAGCAACCGTGAGTACTCATCCAAAGTACTCGCAAGCAAGGATCTACACTACATATGCATCGGTATCAATGAAAGGGGGTAGTATCTGTGGACTAAGCTGCAGAATGCCAGAATAAGAGGGGGAGAAACTAGCCCTATCAAAGACTAGCATCTTCTGGGAACCACCGTCTTGCAGCAAGAGGGGGAAGTAGAGTAGTGTAACATAAGTCATATTTATGTTGTTGTTCCAACGCTCCGGGATCCTTTCTCGACTCCCGAAGCAACATATCCAAACAATGCCTCAGCATCCAGTTCTAGTTGTAGCGATCGGGATACAACTCCAAGTGTCCGTTACCGTAGGACAGGCTATCGATAGATGTTTTCTTCCCTGCAGGGGTGCACCAACTTACCCAACACGCTTGCTTAACTCCGGCCGGACACACCATCAGGTCATGCCCGCCCTCGGCCAAACAATACGCCGCAACCCGACCTAGGCTTAATAGAGAGGTCATGCACGCCGGACTAAACCCTATGCCCCCAGGGGTCATGGGCCAATCGCCCCGGGAACTCCTGCACGTTGCGTACGCGGCCGGTGAGAAGACCTAGCAACCACCTTTAAAAAGGAACGAGCCTAACCAGTCCAACCCGGCGCGCGCCGCTCAGTCGCAATGACGTCAGTTAAGCTTCGGCTGATGCATACGATGCAGAACGCCCATACTATGCCCACGTGATGGTTAGTGCTATCAGGCCAGAGGCCCCTCGGATCAAATATCCAAACCGTTTAGTGTCTTGGGGACGCGCGGTAACGAGCAGAGACTCACAATAATGTGACCCCATCGCCCCGTCTCGAGAACTTGCGGCAAGGGCGAGTGCCCGGCCACGCCTCGTATTTAACTCGCGGGCACCTTCCAGGTCAACCCGACTACACATCACTCGCAATTAAGCTCGCGCGGGTACCCCTCAGGGTCAACCCGTCTTTAGTAACCAGGTTCAGTGTAAAGTCATAGTAACAAAAGTAACTGTGTGTCTGACACCAAAGGAAAACCTGAGGAAATCACCCTCGATGGAATTCCACCTGATGTTTATCGTCAAGGTGAACGAAAGAGGAGTCACCCTCGAGGTCCACTCTTGAGGAGTTGCATGACAGTGTCGTTATCGGGAATGGAGAAAGAGGAATCACCCTCGATGACCACTACCGATGATCTAACCTACAAGGTTAACATCAGAAGTGCTGATGAGGTCTCACCCTCGGCACTCGATAGTAACCCAGTAGTGTCGAGCAACTAAGGGGAAAGTGATGTGCGGTGCCGGGTCCTGGTCTTCGATCCCGTTGATCGGGTCTTCTGATAATCCAGCGGGGCAGTCGGGACAAGGTAGGGGGTCACTGGTGGATCTCTAACCAGCCTATACTAAGCAGTTTAGTATAAACATGTAAGGAATGAAAGCAGTAACAACAACAGGCTATGCATCAGAATAGGATCATACAGAAAAGCAGTAGCAGTTCTAATGCAAGCATAAGAGAGAAAAGAATGGGCGATATCGGAATGATCAAAGGGGGTTGGCTTGCCTGGTTGCTCTGGCAAGAAGGAGGGGTCATCAACACCGTAGTCGATCACCGGGGCATCATTGGTCTCGGAGTCTACCGGAGAGAAGAGGGGGAAGAAACAGTAAATATAAAGCAAACAGATGCAATAAAGAAGCACGGCAAGTTAACACGCGGTGCTAGGGTGCTCTAACGCGGTGGTACACGGTACCGGCGAAGGGGGATAACACTCGGGAAAGTATCCCCGACGTTTCGTGTTTACGGTCAGATGAATAGGAGGGGAAAAGTTGCAGGTTCACTATGCTAAGGATGTGTGGCGGATGAACGGACCGCGTATTCGGATTCGTCTCGTCGTTCTGAGCGATTTTCATATATAAAACATTTTCATCCGAGTTATAGATTATTTTATATGATTTTCTAAAGTTTAAAGCATTTCTGGAATTTATTTAATTTATTTAAATCGACATTATCCAAAACAGTAAAAGGTGATGTCAGCATGACATCACCATGACGTCATCAGGTCAACTGACCAGTTGACCGGTCAAAACTGACAGGTGGGACCTGTCTGTCATAGGTACAGATTAACTAACAGATTTTAAATGGATTAACCTAGTTTAACAGGCTAATTAAGACAGGTTAATTAATTACCTAATTAATTAATTAACGAATTAATATTATTTTAATTATTAATTTTTTTAAACCCTTTTAACCTTTTTTTTGGATAGGGGCGTGGGGCCCGGCTGTCATAGGCTCGAAGGGCCTAAACGGGGCGGGTTATTGGGCACGGGCGCCCGTGCCCGATGGGCGCTATGCCCGGGCGCTGGGCGAGGCCAGTCGGCCGGAGCACCGCCGGCGAGGGGCAAGGGGCGGCCAGGGGAGCGGCCCTGGGCCCCAGCGAGGGCCGCGGCTGTGGGCGGGGCGGCCTGGCCGGGGCGAGCGCGGCCCGGCGACGGCTGCAGCGAGCAGCGGCGACCGCGGGAGGTGCGGGGGCTCGGGACAGGGCGCGCGGGCGGCAGCGGTCACGGTCGCGGGCGCCGGCGGCTGTAGTAGCGCGAGCAGCAGGGCAGTCGGTCGATACGGGCTGGCGGTGCACGCGGGCGTCGGTAGCAGCGCTGTGAGAAGCAGCAGTAGGCCGGCAACAGAGGGGAAGGGGGCGGAGCGGGCCGGCGCCGGAGCGGGGGGACAGCACGCGGCACGGCGGGGTTCGGGCGTGCTTTCGTCGCGGACGGGGCGCCGTACCCAGCGATGCCGCGGAGCTCCGCGAGCGTGGTCGGTAGAGGCGGGGTGGGATGGAGACGTTGGATGCGGCGAGGGCCGACGACTCCTTTGGGCGAAGCTCGGCCAATTACGGGCTACGGGGTATGAGGAGGAGTACGAGGGGGGCAGGGACGAACGGGAGCTCACAGAGATGCTGACGACGAGCTCGGGGAGGCTTGAGGTGGACCGGAGAGGTGGTGCTTGCCCTGGATCGACGACGGGTGCAGTGGCTGTGGCGGCGAAGAACTTGACCGTGGCGTCGTCTTGGGGCCTCCAGGTGCCAACGGAGGAGTTGACGAGGACGAGCGCGACGTGACGGAGCCCCTGGGCACAACAATGAGACGGGAGGCGGTCGGTGGCCGCGGGATCGACGCGGCGACGGCGACGACCGCGTCGGGTGCCTCTCCAGATCGAGGAGGAGAGCAAGGGGGAAAGATGGGGGTAGTGGCTAGGGTTTGACCGGCGTCGCGGGGTCGGTCTTGTAGGCGGCTAGTGTGTGTCGATGGCCGGCGCGTGGCAATCCAAGCCATGGACGTGCTCTGGTCGTCCACGCCGTTCCTGATGAACAGAGGAAGAGGACAAGGAGACATGGTGGGCTGGGCCTTACATTGTGGCCACTAGGGCCCAGTAGATTAGGCCTCCACTTTCGCTTTTCCTATCTTTTTTTATAAGGCTGCTTTCTAATTAGTTTCTATACTTCCTTCGGTTTATAAACCACCAAACTAGCACTTAGATTAGTGTTTTAAAATAAGCCACTGCCACAACGTGTTTGGCACTTCAATAATTTAGTTTGCCAAATTTTTCTATTTAAACTTCATTAAAAATATATAGTTTAAGCCACTGCCTCCAATGTTTTAGGGCATTTAAACACCTTTTTTAAAAAGTTGAAACCACCACTAAAATTAGTTAGGGATTATTTTTCACATGTTGAGCATTTTAGTTTTGACATTTGAAACTTTCAAAGTTTGACTTGAATTTAAAATTTGAATTTGAACAGGGTTGAATCAACCCGAGTCTATCAACAGTAATCATGGTGACGTGTCACCGTTAGCAGGGAATTACTGTAGCAGGGTTATCCGGGCGTTACAAATCTCCTCCACTACAAGAAATCTCGTCCCGAGATTTAAGGGGTGGAGTAAGGGGGAAAGACTCAGGAAGGACGGATGTTTGAAAGGATCGGCATCCGGTAGTTATCTCAAGGAAGGAGATTTTATAAGCATGAGGAAACGTATCGAGAGTGCTATAAGGAGGTTCAACAAGTCTCAAACAGGTAGGCATCTAGCTCATGCCTAAAACGGGTGATGAAGGGGTTCAGAGCAATGCAGAATAATGTTGTCTCTGATACCGGAATGAAACATGGTGAGGAATTTAGCTCGTGAATTACCTACGAAGCCAAGTGCAAAGAATATTTTAGAATCAAGGTTGTACAGGAGAGTCAGGTTTCGACCCTGTGGAATTGTGGGTTATGGGCCCACCATGCGGGTTAAAAGTAGAAAGGGGGCGATAGCAAGGCATGTCAGATGAAAGACTGTCAGTTATGTTGCCAACAACATTGGTACCAAGGGCGAGGGACGAAGAGAACTATTTTCCTGCTCGTTGAACGAGGCGGACCAATAGGCAAAGTTCTCATCCATCGGTGGCTACCGAAAAGTCACCAACAATAGTAACATGGTCTCTCTGACAAGGTTGTACATCGGGGTGTTTTATAAGCAGGGAGTTATTTCTGCTTATATCATATTGATCACAAGATGGTTAAACAAACCAATGGAAAGGAAAAAGCGGTTATTAGTTTATCCAGACATGCGGAAAGGAAAAGGTGCTTATACCAAAGTATTAGAGTACATGCTACCCAAGAACAAACAGAGCATGATATACATGACAGGACATCAAGTACTTATCCATTTAGTTAATGCGGCAAGGAGAATCATGATGTTTACCCATACAGCGGTGTTTGGATAATTTATCAAGAAATATTTAGCATTGCGCCTCCAATGTTCCTAATGATGTTTGGAGTAACACAGTCATACTTTTGGATAGCAATGACTTGGTCATCAGGTAAAGGCCAGACCTTGGGAACACAAAGGATCCATCTGGAATTACTTGAACACCTCATGCAATTTTATCAGGGAAGATGAGGAGGTGGCCGATGGTTTTAGCAAAAATCCATCAACGTGTCAAATGGGATGTATTTCCAAACTTTAAATGAACAAATTCGTGTTGGGGGAGGCAAGAATGTTGTCGATGACAACACAATTCATCGAGGGTCAAGGATGGTATTTCTCATCATGAATTCAATTGATAACCTGAAAGAGCATCAGAATGTTGATGATGATCATGACACATTTGTCAAGAGATTTCATGAAGATGTAACCGATTGACACTGACATTAAGTCAAAGGAATGATGAAGCGAAAGGTTATTCAAACCACGGGTACGACACAAACTTGAAATCAAGCTTGTTATTCGAGGTGAAAAGATATGACGAGGAAGATCGTCGTAAGTTTGGATCATCGTCAATAGTTGTGTTTCGGGAAGGAGGACCAGGTAGTACAGTTAAAATATTGCATGATAATGATATAGCCGATCAGGCTAGGAATGACTTGAACGATTATTAAACTCGTAAGCAATGAAAATTACTTAGAGTTATTGAATCGGAGTGTGTAATTGATTCACTTATCGGTGTCCTTGAGTGTCTAACTACTCAGAACCCGAGGGGGAAATTGGACCCGGTGAGAAGTAATACTTGAAGAAGAACTCATAAGAAGTAATATGGTTATTTGACATTATCGAGATACCACGGGGTAATACTCGAAGGTAGATCATAATAGAGGTTGGGCAGATGCATTGACCTGCAGAGGACAAGTGGTTTAACTTGTCCGGGAAATGGTATTTAAAGGAGAGCATGGTCGGAACCACAATCGCAAAAGGCCAGATCCCAGATATAAGATGAACTTATATCAAAGGGATAATTAATTTTAAGAGAAGCCTTGATGATAAGATCTACACCGTGTCCATGGGCATTGACAGAAAGTTCAAGGTTGACTACCACTTCTTCAATGTATGACCTTTCATTCACTGCTCTATTAAAATGATTTGATTGCGAAGACTTGCCTGGTGAATTACCAAGGGAGTATGAACCTTGGAAAACTTCCAGGTTCACATAGATTAAGGAAGGCATAAGTTCAACCCATCGGGGCATCTTAGGAACATATACCACAAGCTTAAAGAGAGAGGATACAATTTACCAAGGCGTTATGTATCCGGGAAGAACTCACAATGAGATTAAATATGATGGACAATGTCGGATAATAATCCATCAAAGGATCTGGTGGTCTACCAGGGATCTGATGTGAGCATCGGTACTCAACCATAAGAAGAAGAATGCAGGGATATCAGTTTATAGAAACAACTGACTAATTCAAATCTCAAATGCAAATGATTTATGATTTCCAAATCAAGCGATCAGAAGAAACCGCTCTGATTAAGAATGGGTAAGTTGAAATGACTTAGGGGTACAATCGATGACAACTTGGTTGGTCGAGAACCAGCTCATGTTCAACATGACGTCTGAGCCGGAAGGATGAATTCTAGGATCGAGGATTGCGAGCATTCACAACATGTTGAATCAACGTACTCAAAATGATAATGACAAAGGATGTCAATAAGTTTACCAGACTTATGGGGTTAACCATAATGTAAGCAAGCAAGAATTCCAAGAGCAAAAGGCTGCTCAGGATTTTTCGAAGGTCGAATGGTATTTCAAAGACTTGTGAAACACATGAATGGGGATGAGCGGATTCTCGGTAATTGCGAGGAATTATCCATAAGTGTATTCATGTGGCATGAACTGCAAGGCAGTGTCACTATCGAAAAAATATAGGAAGATGTTTCGGGGTACCTTGTAATAACAAGAGCAACGGGGAATTGATTGTATGAATGACAAGTGTAATTATTCATCCATGGGGATATTTCGGTGGTAGGGAATCGCAAAAGCATTGGGCACAAAGTCTCAAGAGAACATCGGAGAGTATCTTCAAAATCTTCTGGTGCAGCAGGCGATCATCTGGAATGAAGGGCTCTCCGGGAGAAGTATTTACGAGAACCTAAAGTTAGATTTTAGCAAAATCATTTAACCCGAATAGAAGAGAGATCAGAATCCCAGAGTAAAGACAAGGAATAAAAGATCCTAATACCACCCAATTGGCGACGTGGGCCCGTAAGCCACACAGCGAAGTTAGTAAATCAGTTTTTCAAAGACTAGACTCAACTTCGGCCAAGGAGCTGGAAAGGGGGTTCCTACAGGCAGTCGGCTCTGATACCAACTTGTGACGCCCCCGATTTGACCGTACACTAGTCATGCACGCAAATGTGTACGACCAAGATCAAGGACTCACTGGAAGATATCACAACACAACTCTAGACACAAATTAAAATAATACAAGCTTTATATTACAAGCCAGGGGCCTCGAGGGCTCGAATACATAAGCTCGAATACACAAGAGTCAGCGGAAGCAAAAATATCTGAGTACAGACATAAGTTAAACAAGTTTGCCTTAAGAAGGCTAGCACAAAACATCAACGATCAAAAAGGCAAGGCCTCCTGCCTGGGACCTCCTAACTACTCCTGGTCGTCAGTTGTCTCCATGTAGTAGTAGGCTCCGTCGGGGTAGTCGCAGTCGTCAAGGGTGGCGTCTGGCTCCTGGACTCCACCATCTGGTTGCAGCAACCAGCAAGAAGAAAGAAGGGGGAAAAGGGGAAGCAAAGCAACCGTGAGTACTCATCCAAAGTACTCGCAAGCAAGGATCTACACTACATATGCATCGGTATCAATGAAAGGGGGTAGTATCTGTGGACTAAGCTACAGAATGCCAGAATAAGAGGGGGAGAAACTAGCCCTATCGAAGACTAGCATCTTCTGGGAACCACCGTCTTGCAGCAAGAGGGGGAAGTAGAGTAGTGTAACATAAGTCATATTTATGTTGTTGTTCCAACGCTCCGGGATCCTTTCTCGACTCCCGAAGCAACATATCCAAACAATGCCTCAGCATCCAGTTCTAGTTGTAGCGATCGGGATACAACTCCAAGTGTCCGTTACCGTAGGACAGGCTATCGATAGATGTTTTCTTCCCTGCAGGGGTGCACCAACTTACCCAACACGCTTGCTTAACTCCGGCCGGACACACCATCAGGTCATGCCCGCCCTCGGCCAAACAATACGCCGCAACCCGACCTAGGCTTAATAGAGAGGTCATGCACGCCGGACTAAACCCTATGCCCCCAGGGGTCATGGGCCAATCGCCCCGGGAACTCCTGCACGTTGCGTACGCGGCCGGTGAGAAGACCTAGCAACCACCTTTAAAAAGGAACGAGCCTAACCAGTCCAACCCGGCGCGCGCCGCTCAGTCGTAATGACGTCAGTTAAGCTTCGGCTGATGCATACGACGCAGAACGCCCATACTATGCCCACGTGATGGTTAGTGCTATCAGGCCAGAGGCCCCTCGGATCAAATATCCAAACCGTTTAGTGTCTTGGGGACGCGTGGTAACGAGCAGAGACTCACAATAATGTGACCCCATCGCCCCGTCTCGAGAACTTGCGGCAAGGGCGAGTGCCCGGCCACGCCTCGTATTTAACTCGCGGGCACCTTCCAGGTCAACCCGACTACACATCACTCGCAATTAAGCTCGCGCGGTACCCCTCAGGGTCAACCCGTCTTTAGTAACCAGGTTCAGTGTAAAGTCATAGTAACAAAAGTAACTGTGTGTCTGACACCAAAGGAAAACCTGAGGAAATCACCCTCGATGGAATTCCACCTGATGTTTATCGTCAAGGTGAACGAAAGAGGAGTCACCCTCAAGGTCCACTCTTGAGGAGTTGCATGACAGTGTCGTTATCGGGAATGGAGAAAGAGGAATCACCCTCGATGACCACTACCGATGATCTAACCTACAAGGTTAACATCAGAAGTGCTGATGAGGTCTCACCCTCGGCACTCGATAGTAACCCAGTAGTGTCGAGCAACTAAGGGGAAAGTGATGTGCGGTGCCGGGTCCTGGTCTTCGATCCCGTTGATCGGGTCTTCTGATAATCCAGCGGGGCAGTCGGGACAAGGTAGGGGGTCACTGGTGGATCTCTAACCAGCCTATACTAAGCAGTTTAGTATAAACATGTAAGGAATGAAAGCAGTAACAACAACAGGCTATGCATCAGAATAGGATCATACAGAAAAGCAGTAGCAGTTCTAATGCAAGCATAAGAGAGAAAAGAATGGGCGATATCGGAATGATCAAAGGGGGTTGGCTTGCCTGGTTGCTCTGGCAAGAAGGAGGGGTCATCAACACCGTAGTCGATCACCGGGGCATCATTGGTCTCGGAGTCTACCGGAGAGAAGAGGGGGAAGAAACAGTAAATATAAAGCAAACAGATGCAATAAAGAAGCACGGCAAGTTAACACGCGGTGCTAGGGTGCTCTAACGCGGTGGTACACGGTACCGGCGAAGGGGGATAACACTCGGGAAAGTATCCCCGACGTTTCGTGTTTACGGTCAGATGAATAGGAGGGGAAAAGTTGCAGGTTCACTATGCTAAGGATGTGTGGCGGATGAACGGACCGCGTATTCGGATTCGTCTCGTCGTTCTGAGCGATTTTCATATATAAAACATTTTCATCCGAGTTATAGATTATTTTATATGATTTTCTAAAGTTTAAAGCATTTCTGGAATTTATTTAATTTATTTAAATCGACATTATCCAAAACAGTAAAAGGTGATGTCAGCATGACATCACCATGACGTCATCAGGTCAACTGACCAGTTGACCGGTCAAAACTGACAGGTGGGACCTGTCTGTCATAGGTACAGATTAACTAACAGATTTTAAATGGATTAACCTAGTTTAACAGGCTAATTAAGACAGGTTAATTAATTACCTAATTAATTAATTAACGAATTAATATTATTTTAATTATTAATTTTTTTAAACCCTTTTAACCTTTTTTTTGGACAGGGGCGTGGGGCCCGGCTGTCATAGGCTCGAAGGGCCTAAACGGGGCGGGTTATTGGGCACGGGCGCCCGTGCCCGATGGGCGCTATGCCCGGGCGCTGGGCGAGGCCAGTCGGCCGGAGCACCGCCGGCGAGGGGCAAGGGGCGGCCAGGGGAGCGGCCCTGGGCCCCAGCGAGGGCCGCGGCTGCGGGCGGGGCGGCCTGGCCGGGGCGAGCGCGGCCCGGCGACGGCTGCAGCGAGCAGCGGCGACCGCGGGAGGTGCGGGGGCTCGGGACAGGGCGCGCGGGCGGTAGCGGTCACGGTCGCGGGCGCCGGCGGCTGCAGTAGCGCGAGCAGCAGGGCAGTCGGTCGATACGGGCTGGCGGTGCACGCGGGCGTCGGTAGCAGCGCTGTGAGAAGCAGCAGTAGGCCGGCAACAGAGGGGAAGGGGGCGGAGCGGGCCGGCGCCGGAGCGGGGGGACAGCACGCGGCACGGCGGGGTTCGGGCGTGCTTTGGTCGCGGACGGGGCGCCGTACCCAGCGATGCCGCGGAGCTCCGCGAGCGTGGTCGGTAGAGGCGGGGTGGGATGGAGACGTTGGATGCGGCGAGGGCCGACGACTGCTTTGGGCGAAGCTCGGCCAATTACGGGCTACGGGGTATGAGGAGGAGTACGAGGGGGGCAGGGACGAACGGGAGCTCACAGAGATGCTGACGACGAGCTCGGGGAGGCTTGAGGTGGACCGGAGAGGTGGTGCTTGCCCTGGATCGACGACGGGTGCAGTGGCTGTGGCGGCGAAGAACTTGACCGTGGCGTCGTCTTGGGGCCTCCAGGTGCCAACGGAGGAGTTGACGAGGACGAGCACGACGTGACGGAGCCCCTGGGCACAACAATGAGACGGGAGGCGGTCGGTGGCCGTGGGATCGACGCGGCGACGGCGACGACCGCTTCGGGTGCCTCTCCAGATCGAGGAGGAGAGCAAGGGGGAAAGATGGGGGTAGTGGCTAGGGTTTGACCGGCGTCGCGGGGTCGGTCTTGTAGGCGGCTAGTGTGTGTCGATGGCCGGCGCGTGGCAATCCAAGCCATGGACGTGCTCTGGTCGTCCACGCCGTTCCTGATGAACAGAGGAAGAGGACAAGGAGACATGGTGGGCTGGGCCTTACATTGTGGCCACTAGGGCCCAGTAGATTAGGCCTCCACTTTCGCTTTTCCTATCTTTTTTTATAAGGCTGCTTTCTAATTAGTTTCTATACTTCCTTCGGTTTATAAACCACCAAACTAGCACTTAGATTAGTGTTTTAAAATAAGCCACTGCCACAACGTGTTTGGCACTTCAATAATTTAGTTTGCCAAATTTTTCTATTTAAACTTCATTAAAAATATATAGTTTAAGCCACTGCCTCCAATGTTTTAGGGCATTTAAACACCTTTTTTAAAAAGTTGAAACCACCACTAAAATTAGTTAGGGATTATTTTTCACATGTTGAGCATTTTAGTTTGACATTTGAAACTTTCAAAGTTTGACTTGAATTTAAAATTTGAATTTGAACAGGGTTGAATCAACCCGAGTCTATCAACAGTAATCATGGTGACGTGTCACCGTTAGCAGGGAATTACTGTAGCAGGGTTATCCGGGCGTTACAAAAACTATCTAAGCCTTGGGTGTGGAACAAGGCTGAAGAAAGATAAAGGTTGCAGCTGCACTAGCACTAGCTTACGTGTTTAGAGCGAGAAGAGAAGTGCCACGAGCGTCAAAGTGATCACGAAGTGATCCTATCTAAGCACGTCAATCATAACCCCACCGTGTTCACTTCCCAAACCCCTTTCGGAAAATGATCGTCACGGTTACTCACGCTGGTAGTGTGTTCTGAACATGGTGTCAAGTTTTCTACAACCGGATATTAACAAATTCCCATCTTCCACATAACCGCGGGCACGGCTTTCGAAAGTTCAAAACCCTGCAGGGGTGTCCCAACTTAGCCCATTACAAGCTCACTGATAGAGGCGAGGGGCCCGATCTTTCGATGAGATGGTGGCTATCGTTTTGGAGGAAGTCGACTTTGACGATCCGACTACGAACGTGCGAGGACGTCGCGCCTTAGCAATCGCTAAACCAACTCCGAGAGGTTATTGACCACGCCGGAGCACGATCAACCTGACCACGAAGGTCTGTTTCCTGCAGGCAAATGAAGAACAAGCAAGAAACTCAGATTGCAATCTGGATATTGCGAATTCAATAGGAAAGCTTTATTGATCAAGTGGGGTTTTGTGACGTCTTGGTCTGGTCGTTGAACACAAACGAAGTACGCGAAGTTGCAGCTATGGCGAACTTTAATCTAAACAAAACCCCCCAAAGTTTAAACGACGCCCTAAGGGTTGTATATATGGGGGAAAGAGGGGGGAATTTCGTGGCCCTTGGAGGAGGGGTCCGAAACCAACCCTAACTCTTGTTTCCCCACACATACGGACTCTAAAAACAGCCTATACTCAAGTATTTCGAAATTACATGGGCCTGGCCCAATAATAAGGTGACGCAGCACCTATAATAGCCTCTGGACGAAATTTATGAAGTGGCATCTTGTATATTTCGTCCAAGACTTCACGCACTCATTATGGTGGCTTCAAAGTTCTGAAATCATCACTTGTAACTCCATTCTTGTTCCCCTTGCGCATGCCATCATCTCCATGCTTGATCTTGCTCCAATATTCATCCTTCTTGTCCAAGCTAGGCCCTTCATTTGTAAGCAAGACAAATGTATCCAATTTAGGCAGCATCATATTCTCATGAACATTAGATTCATTACCAAGAAACGAAAGTACCTGGTAATTTAATTGGCGTGCGCGAGCTCTAGTAATTGGTCCTGTATATGTGTCAGTTGGAGCTGTGGGTGTAACCTTGTTAGTGATGTCCTCATCATCCTCCCCTTCTTGAATTGAAGTCGTCCTCGACGGAAGCTCATCTTCCTCACCCAAGTAAGGCTTCAAATCTGCAATGTTAAATGTGGGACTAACCCCAAAATCTGCAGGCAACTCAAGCTTATATGCATTATCATTTATTTTCTCTAGCACCTGGAAAGGACCATCAGCACGTGGCATTAGCTTTGACTTGCGCAAATTAGGAAACCTATCCTTACGCAAATGTAACCAAACAAGATCTCCAGGTGCAAAGACAACACGTTTTCTACCCTTATCTCCAACAAGTTTATATTTAGCATTCATGCGCTCAATATTTTCCTTAGTTAACTCATGCATTTTTAAGATCAATTCAGCACGTTGTTTAGCATCAAAATTAACCTTCTCCGAAGATGGAAGAGGCAACAAATCAATAGGTGCACGAGGTAGGAAACCATAGACAATTCAAAAGGGCACATCTTAGTAGTAGAATGCAACGAACGATTATTAGCAAATTCAATATGAGGCAAGCATTCTTCCCACATTTTCTTATTATTCTTCAAAACAGCCCTAAGCATAGTAGACAAAGTTCTGTTGACTAGTTCAGTTTGACCATCAGTTTGGGGGTGACAAGTAGTACTAAAAAGCAGTTTAGTCCCCAACTTAGCCCATAAACATCTCCAAAAGTGGCTAAGAAATTTAGTATCACGATCTGAAACAATAGTATTTGGCACACCATGCAAGCGAATAATTTCACGAAAGAACAAATCAGCAACATTAGCAGCATCATCGCTTTTATGACATGGTATAAAGTGTGCCATCTTCGAGAACCTATCCACGACAACAAATAAGCTATCCCTCCCCTTCTTTGTTCGAGGTAAACCCAAAACAAAGTCCATAGATATATCTTCCCAAGGAACACTAGGGATAGGCAAAGGCATATATAAACCATGAGGATTGAGTCGTGACTTAGCTTTTTGACATGCAGTGCAGCGACCAACAAAACGCTCAACATCCCGTCGCATCTTTGGCCAAAAGAAATGTGTAGCAAGTACGTCCTCCGTCTTCTTCACGCCAAAGTGTCCCATTAATCCTCCTCCATGCGCCTCCTGCAACAACAAAAGACGAACAGAGCTAGCTGGAATGCATAGCTTGTTAGCACGAAACACAAATCCATCATTAACGACGAACTTGTTCCATGTTCTCCCTTCTTTACAATTCTGCAATACATCTTTAAATTCAGCATCATGCACATATTGATCTTTGATGGTCTCCAAACCAAATATTTTAAAGTCAAGTTGTGAAAGCATAGTATAACGACGAGACAATGCATCAGCAATAACATTTTCTTTTCCCTTCTTGTGTTTAATAACATAAGGGAAAGTCTCTATGAATTCAACCCATTTAGCATGTCTACGGTGCAGTTTGGCTTGACTTTTAATGTGCTTCAAAGATTCATGATCAGAATGTATAACAAATTCTTTCGGCCATAAATAATGTTGCCATGTTTCCAAAGTCCGAACAAGAGCATATAATTCCTTATCCTAAGTAGAATAATTCAGACTAAGCCCACTCAATTTTTCAGAAAAGTATGCAACAGGTTTACCATCTTGTAATAACACACCTCCTAACCCAATTCCACTAGCATCACATTCAAGCTCAAAAGTCTTATTAAAATCAGGAAGTTGTAGTAAAGGAGCATGTGTCAACTTATCTTTCAATACCGTGAATGCTTCTTCCTGTGCAGTACCCCAAACAAAAGGCACATCCTTCTTTGTAAGCTCATTGAGAGGTGCAGCAATGGTGCTGAAATCTCTCATAAAACGCCGATAGAATCCAGCGAGGTCAAGGAAACTCCTCACGTGTGTGACCATTTTGGGCTGCGGCCAACTCTCAATAGCTTCAATCTTGGCTTTATCAACCTCAATTCACTGTGGAGTAACAACATAGCCAAGAAAAGAGACTCGGTCGGTGCAAAAGGTGCACTTTCCAAGGTTACCAAACAAACGTGCATCACGTAGAGCAATAAAAACAGCACGTAAATGTTCCAAATGTTCCTCCAAAGATCTGCTAAAAATCAATATATCATCAAAGTATACTACCACAAATCGTCCAATGAAAGCACGTAAAACTTCATTCATTAATCTCATGAAAGTACTAGGTGCATTAGTTAATCCAAAAGGCATGACTAGTTTTAAATGCTGCTTTACATTCATCTCCCAATTTCATACGAATTTGATGGTATCCACTACGCAAATCAACTTTGGAGAAAATTGTAGAGCCACTCAATTCATCAAGCATATCATCTAGCCTAGGAATAGGATGACGATAACGAATAGTAATATTATTAATGCCTCTACAATCAACACACATACGCAATGTACCATCCTTTTTCGGCACTAGAATAATAGGAACAGCACAAGGACTAAGGGATTCGCGTATATAACCTTTGTCGAGTAGCTCCTGTACTTGACGCATAATCTCCTTCGTCTCTTCTGGATTGGTACGGTATGGTGCGCGGTTGGGTAGCGATGCACCGGGAATTAAGTCAATCTGATGATCTATCCCTCGAATAGGTGGTAATCCCGGTGGCACATCTTGTGGAAAGACGTCGGCGAACTCCTGCAAAATGTTAGTGACAGCAGGAGGCAAAGAGGAAGGCACGTCCTCGAATGAAAATAATGCCTCTTTGCGCACAAAAGCATAGCAAACAGATTTGCTAAAATCTAGCTCATCAATATCAGATTTGGTGGCAAATAAACATGCACTTTTCAATTTAATTTCAGAAGCAACAGTAGATGGTTTATTATTAGGCTTCATTTGTTGCTCAAATTCTTTTGCCACAATCTGATTTTCACTCTTATTTTTCTCCTGTTTTGCTTTATTAGCTCTATTAATATCATCTTTCAAAATGGAATCTGGAGTCATAGGAAGCAAAGTAATATTTTTATCCTTATGAACAAGTGTATACTGATTGTTTCTACCATGGTGTACAGAATTTTTATCAAATTGCCATGGTCTACCAAGTAATAAGGAACATGCTTGCATAGGTACCACATCACAATCAACATAATCAGCATATGTAGAGATACTAAAATGCACACGAACAGTACGTGTTACCTTAACCTTGCCGCTGTTGTTGAACCATTGGATGTAGGAAGGATGTGGATGTGGTCTTGTGGTGAGAGATAGCTTCTCCACCATCTCCATGCTAGCCAAGTTGTTGCAACTCCCTCCATCTATGATCACGCGAACAGAACGTTCCTTCACATCTCCCTTTGTATGGAACAAATTATGCCTCTGATTTTTCTCAGCTTGTGTAACCTGCACACTCAAAACACGTTGAGCAACTAAACATTCATACCTGTCAGCATCTTCAGGAGCCATGTATTACGTCTCATGATCAGAATCGTCTCCACCGTGTTCTTCACGTGTAATAAGAGCCAAAGTCTCCTCATCATAGTCACTAGCGGATTCATATCCACCATCCTCTGTAGCAATCATCACACGTTGAGACTTGCATTCTCTCGCAAAATGTCCTCTTCCCTTACAACGACGACAAATAATATCACTGGTGTGCCCTGTTGATGCCATGGAAGAAGAAGAACTCTGTGCAGGCCCAATAGGTGTGCTCTTGGCAGATAATGGTGGTTGTGCCTGCTTCCTTGTATCACGGCTGGAGGTAACAGCTGATGGAGGTGTCGGTGCAGTATAATATGTGGAAGTAGAGGATGCACACGGTGTCCATGATGAAGGTCGACCTGCAGAAAAGTTAGTCCGTGCCAATGCCTGTCGATCCTGCACTTGACGTTCAGCTTTACAAGCAAGATGGAATAAACGAGTGATATTAGTATAATCCTTATACTCTAGAATGGTCTGAATCTCTCTATTTAATCCACCCATAAAACGTGCAAGCATAGCTTCATTCTCCTCAACAATACCACATCTAATAAGGCCAGTTTGTAATTGCTGATAATATTCTTCTATAGAATTTTTTCCTTGTCTTAAGCGCTGCAATTTTTGAAGTAATTCACGTTGATAATATGGTGGAACCCAACGAGTACGCATAGCAGTTTTCAAAGCAGCCCAAGTAGCTAGAATAGGATATAATCTACAATGTTCAGACCACCAAACACATGCAAAACTAGTGAAAGCACAAACAGCAGCAGGAACACGTCTCTCCTCGGGATAATGTAAACATGTAAAACGTTGTTCAGTTTCTAACTCCCAAGTAAGATATATATCAGGAACATATCTACCCTCAAATGGTGGAATATTCAATTTTAGTTTAGGAAGATGGTCATGTACCTCAGGTGGTGCAGCCCTACCGTTACGATGATATGCATGAGGACGACCTGGTGGTGGTGGTGCTGGTTGTTGCACGTAGTTCTGATTTTGGTCAACCTCATCCTCGTTATGGTCCTCCACCTCTGCAGTAGCAGCAAGAGCTACAGAAACAACAACAGCAGCACCAGAAGCTTGACCAGGCTCAAGGGGAACGCGTTGTGCTCATCCCACTTGATTTGGAAGGCGATGTTGTTGTTGTTGTTGTTGTTGTTGTTGTAGAGGTGGGACAGGTGCAGCAGCCGGTGGTGGTGGAAGACGCGAAAGCAATTCAGCAAACTTGTTATCCAGCTTTGTTTCAAACGTCTTCTCCATGCCATCTATCTTCTCCATGGCCTCGTCCAATGTGTTTAGCACATCTTGCACATGTACACTCATCATTTGCTGAAACTTATCATGAAGCTCCTTGTTCGTCAAGTTCTCCCAGTCAGTCTCGTCGACTTGTGATCCTGGCATGGTTAGCAGCAATAGAAACACACAAGAATATGATCCTACAGACTACTAACAAGTGGTGGTGGTGGCGGGTGTCACAAATCCGTCAAGCAAATCTCAAATTCTTACCAGTTCTTACCCAGCAGCAGGCGGTGATCGGCAACGATGTAGTCAAAACTCTCAAAGCTTGGATAGAGCGATTACCAGGGAGAGTCAAACGCACGATGTAGATGTATGTGGAGCTGGGAAGGCTTATAATATGGTAGCAAAAAGGGTCAGCAATAATCAATTCAGAGATGCAAAGGTGAATAAACGCTCAACGACGGTACTGTGCTGGTCCTAGGCTAGACAGTACTAGAGACGCGAGCCTAGAACACTAATAAAATCACGGCGCTGCACGTAATCAAGGGGAAAGCACACTCTGAATTTTTTTTGCGCTCTTTTTTTTTGCCGAAAATCACTATAATGGCGAGTGTCTCAAAACACTTCCCAAGTTAAACTAAGATGATAGGCACGAAATTTTTTTGATGAATTTTTTTTTCGGAATCAGGGCAGCGATGACGAAAAAGTGCGGTAAAAAAACAGTATGGTGGCACGTGTCTCAAAAGACTCAGAAAAGCCCAAAAATAGGATAGGGAAAAAACATTTTCACCTGTCGAAATTTTGGCCTAAAAACTGCCCGGGGGTCTCCAGACTTTTTTTTTACCTACGCAGGCAAGGAAACACAAATCCGAAACCTAGATGGATTTCGAGAACAAACCTAATATGAAAAGAACTCAGATTGGTGGTGGATATATGGTGGTAGGATATGGCAGCGGTGGTAGGTTATGGCAGCGGCGGTGGTATATGGATACGGATTGGTGGTGGTATATGGATACGGATCGGTGGCGGTATGTGACAGTAGCGATGAAGATGTTGCGGCGGCGGCGTGACAACTTATGACCAGAACTCAAAAATCTAAAAGACTAGACGCTAAGACCAGCAACTTGACACGACGATGCAACCGCAAATTCAACTAAGCAAACACGGAAAAGATTATGCAATGGCTCGGACTGGTTCGGATATGATGTACTAACCCTAATTTTTTTGGCTTTTTCGTGGACTGTAGGTATGAAGAACAGACTCGATCTAATCTACGAAAACTGTAAAATCTCACCGAGCAACCTGGAAATCTGATACCACTTGATAGAGGCGAGGGGCCCGATCTTTCGATGAGATGGTGGCTATCGTTTTGGAGGAAGTCGACTTTGACGATCCGACTACGAACGTGCGAGGACGTCGCGCCTTAGCAATCGCTAAACCAACTCCGAGAGGTTATTGACCACGCCGGAGCACGATCAACCTGACCACGAAGATCTGTTTCCTGCAAGCAAACAAAGAACAAGCAAGAAACTGAGATTGCAATCTGGATATTGCGAATTCAAGAGGAAAGCTTTATTGATCAAGTGGGGTTCTGTGACGTCTTGGTCTGGTCGTTGAACACAAACGAAGTACGCGAAGTTGCAGCTATGGCGAACTTTAATCTAAACAAAAACCCCCCAAAGTATAAACGACGCCCTAAGGGCTGTATATATGAGGGAAAGAGGGGGGAATTTCGTGGCCCTTGGTGGAGGGGTCCAAAACCAACCCTAACTCTTGTTTCCCCACACATACGGACTCTAAAAATAGCCTATACTCAAGTATTTCGAAATTACATGGGCCTGGCCCAATAATAAGGTGACGCAGCACCTATAATAGCCTCTGGACGAAATTTATGAAGTGGCATCTTGTATATTTCGTCCAAGGCTTCACGCACTCATTATGGTGGCTTCAAAGTCCTGAAATCATCACTTGTAACTCCATTCTTGTTCCCCTTGCGCATGCCATCATCTCCATGCTTGATCTTACTCCAATATTCATCCTTCTTGTCCAAGCTAGGCCCTTCATTTGTAAGCAAGACAAATATATCCAATTTAGGCAGCATCATATTCTCATGAACATTAGATTCATTACCAAGAAACGAAAGTACCTGGTAATTTAATTGGCGTGCGCGAGCTCTAGTAATTGGTCCTGTATATGTGTCAGTTGGAGCTGTGGGTGTAACCATGTTAGTGATGTCCTCATCACTCACGATCCACGGAGTCGCAACTCCAAGGTGGGAAGGCCCGAGTATTCTCGGAATCCCGTGCTCAAGATATTCCGACTAAGGTAAAACTAATCCAGCAAGACCTCCCGGTGTGTCGACACCCTGACAGTAGCCGCGCGCATCTAGTCTCAGGCCATGACCGGATGAGCACTACGTACAGATACCGAAGACCCCAGCAAGCCGGGTGGCACCGCAAGTGGCTCTAGTTTGGACCAACACTCAAATCGAGCACTGGCCCATGGGGGTTGATTAATTAATCCTCGGGTTAATTACTCCCGCGGCAAGTTTTAGTTGTTAGGAAAATGGAGTACCAAAGTCGGGCCTCGCTGGAAGAGTTTTAGCGCTAAGCGGGTTATCGAGGGGGTCCCATAACCCCAACCATTTTAGGAACGCATAATCAAAGAACATAACACCGGTTTATACGGTTCCTAGGGCGGCATGAGTGGAACAAATCACCAAGCAAGAGGCTTAGCCTTCCACCCATTGCCAAGTATATAGATGATTTAGTTTAAGAGTTTATATAGTGTGATATCCCAACAATAACTTCAACATGAAGCAAGAATCTTCAAATCTTCTCCTGCAACTAACAATGCTATAAGAGGGGCTGAGCTATGCCTACATAGCCAAACAAAGGTTTTGCTAGGTTGGGTGGTTAGACAGATTCATGGTTACAATAGGAGGCTAACAAACAAACATGGGCATCGAGGCAATAAGCTAAAGAGCGAGACATCTAGCAATAGGCAAAGATAGTAATGATATCTGGGTCAGGTCATCTTGCATGTCGAGTCGTCGATGGGATCGTAAGACGGCTCCTCGTACTCAACCTCGGTAGTAACCTCGTTCTCGTTCTCGGTCTCGGCTTGCGGCTCTACTCAACACAAGAACACAACGAGGCACGAAATCAAACAAGGTGCAATGCACAAACAACATGGTGCACGTATGATGCATGTATGATGCAATACATGTCAAGGGAGGAAGCACACAAGAACAACACAAGACAACAAGATTAAATGAGGCCGGAATCGACATATAGCGAATCCGGTAAGTCCTCATATGCATATATTGATAAATGGTCCAGATCAGAACAAATCTTAAGTTAAAGTTGTTAAACAGCAAGTTAACATACACCATGATGATCTACACGAAATTCTAGTCAAGTTTCATATAAAGTTCGTTTAAATCGGAGCTACGGTCTAGAAGTTATGAGCAAAACAAGATAAGCATGGCAACGGTGCAAGATGCACTCAAACATCAAGCAAACACACTCCAAACATGTTAACAACATTATATTATGATTCTACATGCAAAATCACACAAGTTTCATATAGGGCACGCTCAAAACGGAGCAACAGTTCAACACATACACTCGAAACAAGAAACAATGCAAAGCTGAAATTAACAGCCACATAGCAACTTTGGAGAAAGAAATATATACTCTACAGCACCCAAACATGATGACAATAAGCATGGACATGAAGTAGACATATCCTACAGCAACCAACTCCATTGGAGCAACTCCATAGGAGGCATGGATCAATAGCAACAAGCTACGCCATTTTGATCATGTTGTTAAAAACCTAACAGCTATATTTTATTGCAACTTGGGGGCAAAAAATAAATAAGCTACAGCAACCCATATGAGCAAGTGAGGGCATGGATCAATAGACAACAACATATAAAACAAGGAATGATCAATGGACACCCCAAAACTAACATGGATTTGCCTAGGGCATCAAGCAAACATAGCATCAGGATATGACAGATTCCAGACTTAGTAGAAATTTCACTAAGTGTAAAACAGTTAAGTTGGCATGGCATGTTTGCAAGCATGTTTAATTCACCTCAAGGCATATCATGGAAAATGGTTTGCACTACAGCAAAGACCACATGATGGAGATTCTAAAACATATTGGCATGTGACAAGGGGACAAACACAACAATAGCAACGACCTCTTCAAATCAGCATCTCATAACATGTTACAAAACTTAACAGCCAAATGCACTTTTGCAGCAGAGATTAACATGGAAATTTGAACCCTAACATGCATGCTACAGCAACCATTATGTAAAGCATCTCATGATGAACATTTTGACATCTCATTTGCTTCAGTTGGATAAACATGCACCAAGTTATCACATCTCAAACATGGCATGAAAATAACAAGTAGCAGCAGTTTATATCAAGTAGCACTCTTGCAACTGAGATTAGGACCTCTAGATGAAGTCAAACAAGCATGGCACAATGGAACAAAATGTAGAGCACATCACCACGGTCATTTTGACATATCATTTGCACAATTTGGACAAGCACACTAAAAGATACAGCTAAATGAACATGCAACAAAAATAAGAAAACCACGGGACTTAGTGAAAAAAACAGCAAATAACCTCACGGATCGGGTTGGCCAAGCGGATCGGGTGGGGCGACGCGGGTCCCGGACCCGTTAGGGTTTCGGCCTGGCGGTGGATTTGGATCGGCGCGCGGGACGGCGGCCCTCGGCTCCGGCGGCCGGAGCGGAGGCGGAGGAGGCCGGCCGGCAGGCTCGGCGCGGAGGAGCAGCGGGGCGGCGCGGGCAGAGAACGAGCCGGCGGCGGGGAGGCTCGGGCCGACAACGGAGAGTCTCGGGCCGGCGGCGAGGTGACGCACGCGGCGGCGCGCTCGCCCAACGCGGCCGAAGGCGAGGAAGTCCGGTGGCAGGGAGAGACGCACGTGGCGGCGGCGGAACGGGCCGCGGGGGCCGGCCTCGGGCCCGGCGGGCCCGCGCGGTGGGAGCGGCGGCGGAGGACACGTGGCAGCCGTGGGTTGGCCGGGCGGCGGCGGGCGGACGCGTCCGGTCCGTCCGGACGTGTCCGGCGGCGGTGGAGGAGGTGGGACTAGGGTTTTGACGCAAAAAAATGGACATGGGGGCTAATTTATAGGCACAAGGAGCTAGGAGACTCCAAATGGGGAGCGGTTTTTGGCCACGCGATCACAATTCGACGACCGAGATGATGGGAAGCGTTGTGCTGGGTTAGTGGGCTGTTGTGGAGGGGGTCTTGGGCCTTAAAGAAGAGGTTCTTTTAGCCCACTAGGTTAACCGTTGGAGTACCAAACGAACTCCAAACGCGACGAAACTTGACAGGCGGCCTACACGTGCCAAAACAACATCGCACGACAAGTCTCACGTCATTCCGGAAACGTTACATGGCCACACACGAAGGAAGGACTCGGGGATGCCACAGGCACGTGTGTGAGCACCGGGACTCGAAACGGACAACGGGAAGAGACGAGTGGGACCGGATGCAAGTGACAACACAAATGCAATGCAATGCACATGACAACATGCCATGGATGAAATGCACACACGCACACGACAAAACTAAGAAACCCGAAATGAAAGAAGAGCCCAGAATGGAATTGACGAAGTCAAAGTTTCATATATTGCCATATTGGGAAAGTGTTACATCCGGGGCATTACAAACTCTCCTCTACTACGAAAAGATCTCGCCCCGAGATCTAGGACTGGAAGAAGGAAGGGTACTCGGAATGAAGGTAATCTTCTCGTTCCCACGTAGCTTCTCGGTCGGTATGGTGTGACCACTTAACTTTCAAGAACTTGATTGACTTGTTGCGGGTCTTGCGCTTGGTTTCTTCAAGAATAGCAACGGGGTGCTCATGGTAAGACAAGTCTTGTTGAAGATCAATCTCCTCGAACGGAATGGTGCGTTCAGGTGTCTTGGAGCACTTGTGGAGTTGAGACACGTGAAACACATCATGAACATTTGCAAAGTTGGATGGAAGCTCGAGTTGATAGGCTAGATCGCCTCTTTTGCCAAGGATCTTGAATGGGCCCACGTATCTAGGAGCAAGCTTTCCTTTGATACCGAATCTTTGGCTTCCTATCATAGGAGTAACATGGAGATAGACATGGTCCCCAATTTCGAAAGCCAAATCACGATGCTTGCCGTCATAGTAGCTCTTTTGACGCAACTGGGCGGCCTTGAGATTCTCACGTATGACTTTGCACATTTCTTTGGCTTCTGAGATCAAGTCATTGCCAAGGAGTTGACGTTCACCAGTCTCGGACCAGTTGAGAGGGGTACGGCACTTCCTGCCATAGAGGATTTCAAACGGAGCTTTGCTGGCACTTGCTTGGAAACTGTTGTTGTAAGAGAACTCGGCAAATGGAAGGCAATCTTTCACTTCATGCCAAAAGAGATGACACAAGCTCTGAGCATGTATTCGAGGATCTGGTTCACTCTTTCGACTTGACCACTAGTCTGAGGGTGAAACGCAGTGCTGAAACGGATTTTAGTGCCCATGGCTGACTGAAAGGAGTTCCAGAACTTGGATGTGAACAAACTTCCACGGTCAGAGGAGATAACTTGAGGAATGCCATGTAATGACACAATTCTGGAAGTGTACAACTCTGCCAGCTGAGCTGCATTGATGGATTCTTTGACTGGAAGGAAGTGAGCTATTTTGGTTAGCTTGTCAATCACAACAAAGATAGAATCATTCCCCTTCTTGCACTTGGGAAACCCAGTGACGAAATCCATTTCAATGTGGTCGAATTTCCACTCGGGAATAGGAAGAGGTTGGAGGAGACCGGCTGGACGTTGATGCTCTACCTTCACTCTTCTGCGGACATCACATTCATTCACGAATTGGGCAATCTCCCTTTTCATGCGAGTCCACCAGTAAGATTGCTTGAGATCTTGGTACATCTTGGAACTTCCAGGATGAATCGACAAGAGGGAATCATGTGCTTCGTTCATTATGAGCTTCCTGAGATCACCTTTGGGAATCACAAGTCTGTCCTCAAAGAACAAGGTGTCCTTCTCATCAACGCGATAGCACTTGTATTTGGGAGTACCCTTTGCAATACCATGTTTCACTTTCTGCACCATAGCATCACTGAGTTGGGCCTCACGGATCTGATCTTCCAAGGTAGGAGCAACTTGAAGATTTGCAAGAAAGCCTTGCGGAACAACTTGGAGGTTGAGCTTCCTGAATGCTTCACAAAGCTCAGGCTGAAAGGGCTTGATAAGGAGACTGTTGCAATATGCCTTTCTGCTCAAGGCATCTGCAATGACATTTGCCTTGCCAGGTGTGTATTCGATGCTTGGATCATACTCTTGGATCATCTCAACCCAACGAGTCTGGCGCAGGTTCAGGTTCGGCTGTGTGAAGATGTACTTCAAGCTCTTGTGATCGGTGAAGATGTCGACTTTTCTGCCCAACAGAAGGTGTCTCCACGTGATCAAGGCGTGTACGACTGCTGCTAGCTCAAGATCATGTGTGGGGTAGTTCTTCTCATTTGGCTTCAATTGACGAGAAGTGTAAGCCACAATCTTCTTGTCTTGCATTAGCACACCACCAAGTCCTTGAAGAGAAGCATCACAGAATACTTCGTAGGGCTTGGACTCATCTGGAGTAGTAAGAACCGGAGCAGAGATGAGCTTTTCTTTGAGAGTCTTGAATGCCACTTCACAATCCGGAGACCAGTTGTACTTGACATTCTTCTGTAGCAAGTTGGATAGAGGCTTGGCAATCTTCGAGAAGTTCTCAACGAACCTTCTGCAATAGCTAGCAAGACCAAGGAAGCTTCGGAGTTGCTTGACGTTCTGAGGGGGTTCCCAGTTGACAATCGCTTCAACTTTCTCGGGGTTGACAGCAATACCGTCAACAGAGATGATATGGCCAAGATATAAGACCTTATCGAGCCGGAATTCGCATTTAGAGAACTTGGCATAGAACTTATGTTCACGGAGTCTGTCGAGAACCAGACGGAGGTGCTTTTCATGATCCTCTTCATTCTTGGAGAAAACCAAGATGTCATCCAGATAAACGAGCACAAATTCGTTGGTGTAGGGGTTGAATATGTAGTGCATCATTCTCGAGAAGGTGGGTGGAGCATTTGCGAGGCCAAAAGACATGATTGTGTATTCATAGGAGCCGTAGCTTGTTCTGAATGCAGTCTTGTGAATATCTTCTTCACGGATGCGGTTCTGGTGATAACCCATCCAGAGATCGAGCTTTGAGAACACTTTTGCTCCTTTGAGTTGCTCGAACAATTCGTTGATGTTGGGGAGCGGATACTTGTTCTTTATTGTCTTCTTGTTCAATGGCCGGTAATCAACGCAAAGGCGCTCTGTGCCATCCTTCTTCTTGACAAATAAGACACCACAGCCCCAAGGAGAAGTGCTAGGCCTGATTAGACCCATACGCTCTTGCTCATCGAGTTGTTTCTTCAGCTCCTTCAACTCATCAGGGGAGAGCTTGTACGGATGTCGGCATGATGGCTCGGTACCGGGCTCGAGTTCAATGACAAATTCAACTTGACGATGCGGAGGCATGCCTGGAAGCTCTTCAGGGAAACGTCTTCATATTCATTGACCACCGGAATTTGAGAGATGGCATTAATCTCGCCCTTGTCATTGAGAGAGAATAGCCTGATTGTGTTATCTCGAGAGGCGAAGATAATGACGTCTTCGTCGGAATGAGTAAGCTTGACTTCCTTATTTGCACAATCAATGTGAGCATCATGTTGGGAAAGCCAATCCATCCCTAGAATAAGATCAATGTCGGAGTTGCCGAGAACAACCGGAGAAGCCAGAAAGCGGTAATCACCCATGCGAATAGATACGCCAGAAGAACTGAGTTGGAAATCATTTGCAATCTCGGAGAAATAATCTTTAGCGGTCTAGGAATGCTCTCCGAAACCAAGTCATGCTTAGCAACAAATTGTCTTGAAATGAAAGAAAGCGATGCACCCGAATCAAACAATACTTTAGCAGGAATAGAGTTAACTGGAAGATTACCAAGTATCACATCTGAAGAATTCTTTGCTTGAGCTGCATTCATCAGATTCACTCTTGCAACCTTGGGATTGTGCTTGACAATAGCAGTATTGACAGGTGGAGGAGGCGGAAGGCGCCTTGGGTTGGGGCACTTGTTAGCATAATGACCCTTCTGGCCACACTTGTTGCAAATCACTTCTGAGAGAGGACGGTGATAAGGAACACTTGACTTCGAAGCTTGAAAGTGATTCTTTAACTGATTGCTTGGGTTGGGTGGGTGGGAGAAACCACGGCCACCAGAATTCTTGTTGTTGTTGTTGGGAGGTCGGATCGGTGGAGGAGGTGGAAGCCAAAACTTCTGTTGCTTTGCGACCACTTGGGAAGAAGAGGAGGAGTGAACGGCATCTCTGATCCTTTTTTTGGAAGTTTCCATCTTGAGCTGGGCTGTCTCTTGCTTAAGTGCCATGTTATAGAATTGATCAAACTCATCAGGCTCGAACAAGGTGAGAGCTAGTTGGAGTTCATCCTTCAGACCACCACGGAACTGATAAATCTTGCTCTTGGCATCTGGGATGTCTTTCTTGGCATAGCGGGCAAGGTTCTAGAACTTGACATTATATTGGTAAACAGTCATTAAGCCTTGCTTCAGGTTGCGGAATTGCTCACGCATACCTTCGATGACACTTGTTGGAATGTGGTGAGAACGAAAATCCTTGCAGAAGTCAGCCCACGAGATTTCACGCCCTTCTTTGGAATCTTTGTACTGCTGCCACCAATCAGCGGCTTGGTCCTTGAGTTGGAAGGCTGCAAACTTCACATAGTCCTCAGGCCTGACGTTACTGCTCTCGAAATGCTTCTTGATATCTGTTATCCAGTCTTCAGCATCTAGAGGGTCCACACAGTAACTGAATGCCTTTGGTTGGTTTGCCAAGAACTGGTTGAGTGTAGCAAAGTGAGGTTGGTTGAACAAATTGCCTTGGCCTTGGTTCCCATGAGCACCTTGATTTGCTTGATTTGCTTGAATGTTCTGCATCATTTGCATAAGCATCTGGGTGTTCTGGTTCGTCGCTTGCATAATTGCTCTCCAGGCCTCAGACGGAGGAGGAGGGGAAGGAGGACGATCAGGAACTTCTTCACCCTCTGGGTTAGCGTTGGGAACCCTTTTAGGAGCCATCCTGAATGAGATGACAACTATTAGCCATTGATTGAGAGAAAATATATAAGCTGAATCAACGGCTAGAAATTGCAACATAATTCTTCACAAGCACATTCGAATAAGATGAATGAATGTAATCCACAGTTTAATAGTAACAACAATCTTCTTGAGAAGCCACTTGGGATAATAAAAGGTAAATAAAAAACAACAAGGAGCAGATAGAACAAATACAAGATAGAAGCTTCGTTCGACATATTCGTGTTGAAAGCTTATGGAACGTGTTACAAAAGGGTTTTGCAATCCCCGGATCAGCATAGCCAAGGACCCTTTAAGATGCAACTCCCGATCGGAACAACGCTCATAAAACTACTTCACTCAATGTAGAACCCCGAACTCCATATCATGCATTCGTTGGAAGAATGCCTACGAACTACTAGATGAGCCCACCTATTAATTTCCGAAAGTTTCCAGTTATGCAATCAGGTGTTGGGGATACAGGGGAAGCATCGCGCACTCAACTCTAATCCTACATCCAGCTGTATCCATCCTTCAACACATAACCAGTTATTTCCAGAAACCGCTTACCTCGGACCTTCGAAACGCATCTACTATACAAGCTATGGCAATACTCCCGAACTACCTCCCCAGTACTGGGTGATGTCGGGGTTATCTTGCCACTAACCGCATAGGAGAGTTTTCGATGTCGGCCGTCTTAAGTATTCCAGAACTGCTGCGATATATTTGTGACGACAACACCTCGGAGCTTAACTCCCCGGTACACTGCCACAACCCCTAAATGACAGGAGGCATCGAGAACAATGTTCTCGTCACAAAGACATCAGAACAATCCAAACAATACCCGCGTGATCCTAAAAAAATTGGTGAATTTTGAGAGTAGAAGAGACAAGAGTAATCGTCAGGAGTCCTCACCAGAGTGAAAGAGATGAGGAGCAAAAGAAATCCTACTCTCCGATATATATATAGGACTCAAAACATTTTCAAGTGTGTGCCTAGACTCAACCGTCAATGATTCGATCAATCAGTGGGGGCTTCTATGTCGGAGAAGGCTCTGTTATCAACTTTTAATGCCCAGGATGGGATTATACCTCTTACGTGTCGAGGCACGACTTAAAGGTATAAGCCCATTCTAGAATGATCTCAAGTTTGGTATCTTTTCACGACTCATGTAAAAATAGGGATGAAATTGCAAAAGGATAGTTGGCTTACACTCGCCACGTCACACAATACATTACATAAGCAAATCATCATCCAAATAACATCACAACCCGACTACGGGCGAAGATCCAAATGAAAGATACCAAATACATAAAGCCACAAGGTCTGAATCGCCCCTAGTAGAAACCACTACTGATCATCGGGATAGTGCACATAGTATCGACTACGTTCTTCATCGAACTCCTAGTACAGCTCCGTGCCGTCACCTGAGTAGTTCACCATAGTACCTGCATCTGGTGTTGTGTAGAATCTGTGAGCCACGGAGGACTCAGCAATCCCATTCCCGGGTAGCAAAACTATCTAAGCCTTGGGTGTGGAACAAGGCTGAAGAAAGATAAATGTTGCAGCTGCACTAGCACTAGCTTACGTGTTTAGAGCGAGAAGAGAAGTGCCACGAGCGTCAAAGTGATCACGAAGTGATCCTATCTAAGCATGTCAATCATAACCCCACCGTGTTCACTTCCCGAACCCCTTTCGGAAAATGACCGTCACGGTTACTCACGCTGGTAGTGTGTTCTGAACATGGTGTCAAGTTTTCTACAACCGGATATTAACAAATTCCCATCTGCCACATAACCGCGGGCACGTCTTTCGAAAGTTCAAAACCCTGCAGGGGTGTCCCAACTTAGCCCATCACAAGCTCACGATCCGCGGAGTCGCAACTCCAATGTGGGAAGGCCCGAGTATTCTCGGAATCTCGTGCTCAAGATATTCCGACTAAGGTAAAACTAATCCAGCAAGACCTCCCGGCGTGCCGACACCCTGACAGTAGCCGCGTGCATCTAGTCTCAGGCCACGACCGGATGAGCACTACGTACAGATACCGAAGACCCCAGCAAGCCGGGTGGCACCGCAAGTGGCTCTAGTTTGGATCAACACTCAAATGAGCACTGGCCCATGGGGGTTGATTAATTAATCCTCGGGTTAATTACTCCCTCGGCAAGTTTTAGTTGTTAGGCAAATGGAGTACCAAAGTCGGGCCTCGCTGGAAGAGTTTTAGCGCTAAGCGGGTTATCGAGGGGGTCCCATAACCCCAACCGTGTTAGGAACGCATAATCAAGGAACATAACACCGGTTTATATGGTTCCTAGGGCGGCATGAGTGGAACAAATCACCAAGCAAGAGGCTTAGCCTTCCACCCATTGCCAAGTATATAGATGATTTAGTTTAAGAGTTTATATAGTGTGATATCCCAACAATAACTTCAACATGAAGCAAGAATCTTCAAATCTTCTCCTGCAACTAACAATGCTATAAGAGGGGCTGAGCTAAGCCTACGTAGCCAAACAAAGGTTTTGCTAGGTTGGGTGGTTAGACAGATTCATGGTTACAATAGGAGGCTAACAAACAAACATGGGCATCGAGGCAATAAGCTAAAGAGCGAGACATCTAGAAATAGGCAAAGATAGTAATGATATCTGGGTCAGGTCATCTTGCCTGTCGAGTCGTCAATGGGATCGTAAGACGGCTCCTCGTACTCAACCTCGGTAGTAACCTCGTTCTCGTTCTCGGTCTCGGCTTGCGGCTCTACTCAACACAAGAACACAACGAGGCACGAAATCAAACAAGGTGCAATGCACAAACAACATGATGCACGTATGATGCATGTATGATGCAATACATGTCAAGGGAGGAAGCACACAAGAACAACACAAGACAACAAGATTAAATGAGGCCGGAATCGACATATAGCGAATCCGGTAAGTCCTCATATGCATATGTTGATAAATGGTCCAGATCTGAACAAACCTTAAGCTAAAGTTGTTAAACAGCAAGTTAACATGCACCATGATGATCTACACAAAATTCTAGTCAAGTTTCATATAAAGTTTGTTTAAATCGGAGCTACGGTCTAGAAGTTATGAGCAAAACAAGATAAGCATGGCAACGGTGCAAGATGCACTCAAACATCAAGCAAACACACTCCAAACATGTTAACAACATTATATTATGATTCTACATGCAAAATCACACAAGTTTCATATCAGGCACGCTCAAAACGTGATAGAGGCAAAGGTGTCCCGTCTTTCGATGAGATGGTGGCTATCGTTTTGGAGGAAGTCGACTTTGACGATCCGACTACGAACATGCGAGGACGTCGCGCCTTAGCAATCGCTAAACCAACTCCAAGAGGTTATTGACCACGCCGGAGCACGATCAACCTGACCACGAAGGTCTGTTTCCTGCAAGCAAACGAAGAACAAGCAAGAAACTAAGATTGCAATCTGGATATTGCGAATATGAGAGGAAAGCTTTATTGATCAAGGTGGGGTTCTGTGACGCCTTTGTCTGGTCGTTGAACACAAACGAAGTACGCGAAGTTGCAGCTATGGCGAACTTTTTATCTAAACAAAACCCAAAGAAAAAGCTACTAGATGGATCTACTTATATAGGAGCAAGGGGTGGCGGCCAAGGAGGTGGAAGGACGTCCCAAGGCAGCCTAAAACTAACCCTAGGTCGTACAAGGCTCATGGGCCCAAGTGGAGGTGATGTAACACCTTTGGACTTGTAGTTTGACTCGGATTCTGCTGCAGCATCAGATTGTTTCGTCGGTATCTCAATGCTCCGGACGAATTTAAAGGTGAATCCAATTGGGTTGGAAAGTGTACGAAATCTAGTTTCCAACAAAAAAAGAATCACCCAATTCGGAGTCCGTATGAAGGAGTTCTTGCCGTTTTGAGTCAGGTATGTCTGTGCAGTCCGAATCTGGATGCAGAACGTGAGAGACTTGGACTCTATCTTCTCTTGGCCCAAAAGTGACGTGAGAGAACTTTTTGAACAGCACCTAAACTTCTCTTTTTCCCTTATCTTCATATGTGGATTGTACAAATGTCCCATACACCTGGAATTAGACATGGCACGAAAGTCTGTGAAGTATTTTTGTCCTGGATGAGATAAATAAATTGTTGCATAGTTTGCATTAGAAATCACCTCACAAATATACATGTATGCAATATTTTTGGTCGTATCCAAGGTAGTCATGTCCTCATCATCCTCCCTTTCTTGAAAATAAAGCCGTCCTCGGCGTTGCTTAATCTGAAATGTGGGTAAGAAAATAGACAAGGTGTACATGTTGTATATGTATATGTCATCCATTTTTACTTCCCTTAATTTTCGCACATATGACACATGTATAGATGAGTAACTTTCGTAGTTCATAAAATATAAAGCCAAAATATTATCACAAGAAGTAGAAGGCATGAAAATATTGCAACTCAATTTGCACATATAAGTGAAGCTCTTAATCGTTACAAAAGATTGGCAATGCTCATCATTAAACCATCCCAACCTTGATGAACCATCACCAAGATTAGAGGTCATATCAAAATGATTAAACATTGGCACAACTATTTTCACACGTATTTGATCCAAATCTGATTTATTCCCTAATTCAAATGGTTCTTTCGCATCAATAGTTAATTCAATTGGTTCACTCACAATTGTTTGATCACATGGCAAAGTCAAATCACGAACATATTCCTCTAAAATAGTTGGTGTGATCAAAGTAGTGGATAGCTCATCGCATGGTTCATTTAAATTGACAAGGCATTCATCATACTCATGTGGAGGTGGAAGATTGGTACCTTTGTCATTACCTCTTATGATCAACTCAGATGATGTAGGCACTGTCGGAGGTGATGTGTCACATGGTGGAGGTGATGTAGTCCTCACAACAACGGATGTGTCTGTCATAGTACACCTAGTAGTGGAAGGAACAACCGAATCATCTCTTGGAATGTGCACCTGGCGCTTATTCTCCTTATGGACAATACGTCGTTTAATTTCCTGTTCAGCACTACAAGCAAGACGAAACAAATGGTCCATAGGATAACACTCTTCATGAATTAGCATCTCCTGAATATCATGGTTTAATCCTCCCCAAAATCTATCCATAAAATCATCTTCACTTTCCTCTAAAAAGGAGTGCAACAAGGTAATTCGTAAATCATCATAATATTTTGTTACGGTGTCACTACCTTGTTTCAAATGTTGTAGTTTTTTAATCATGCCACGAGTATAATAAACATGGACAAATCTATCTCTCATCACAAGTTTTAAATCATCCCAAGTAGTAGGTACATGATTAGGGTATAACCGACAATATTCACTCCACCAAACTAAAGCATAACCAGTGAAAGAACCAACCGCAACCTTAATTTTTTTACGTTCATCAAAACTATGGGAAGCAAATATATTATTGATGTTGAACACCCATTCAATATATAAATCAGGTTTAAAACGACCATGAAAAGGTGGCATGGAAATAAGAACCTGTTTGTGCGCATTCTGATGTCTTTGTACCTCTTGTGATGGTGGTTGTATTTTCTGAGGTGATGACACGTCTCCCACGATCGATGAAGCCCAACTGACTCTTGAACCTGCCATGATTAGTAGAAACAAGAAACAAAATCCAAAAATAATGTTCCTATGAACTACTAGGATGTGGTGGTAAAGCGCTCACAGTAAAGCAAATATCAATATCTTACAAGTTCTTACCATGCAGCAGGTGGTGATAGGCAACCAACGGTGTCAAATAACTCCAAAGATTGAGTAAAGCGATTGCCAGGTGAATGTACGTAAACACGGTGTAGAAATATGTGGAGCTGGGTTGGCTTTATATATGGTAGCAAAAGATTAGAAATAATCAATTCAGAGATGCAATGTTGAATAAACGCTCAACGACGGTACTGTGTTGGTCCTATGCTAGAGCGAACTAGAGACGCGAGCCTAGAACACTAATGAGGTCACGGTGTAGCACAACTAGCATCAATAATGGATACGAAGTAGCTCTGGACAGCACGATATAAGTGAAGATCACAACGGCAGTAAAGATAATGATGAAAACAACTACCAAGCAGAATATACAACAACACTCTCTCCAACTTTCTTTTCCTTACTTTTTTTCTCACACTTTTTTTTCTTTTTCTTTCTCTCCTTTTTTTACTTTTTTTCTCTGTCTTTTTTTTCTTTCTCCCTCTTTCCAAGACAAACTAGATAAGATGTAGATTGGATCAAGCAATGATGCGAACGACTTCAACTATGATTGTGACAATGAACGATGGGTAGCACGAGGTGGAAGTTGATGGATGAGGTGGTGGACAGCGGAAGGGATAACGATGCAGCGGCGACGTGACTAATGTGAACAAAACTCGAAACTCTAACGAACTAGACACTAAGACCAGCAACTCGACACGACGATGCAACCGATAATTCAATAATGCAAACAATGAAGAGAAAATTGCAAAGGCTCAGACTGGCTTGGACAAAGGATGAATAGATCTAACTTTTTTTGTGGCTTTTTCTTGGACTATAGGTAAGAAAATAAATCTAATCTAGGAATAACTAGAAATTCTCACCGAGCAACCTGAAAACTGATACCACTTGATAGAGGCAAAGGTGTCCCGTCTTTCGATGAGATGGTGGCTATCGTTTTGGAGGAAGTCGACTTTGACGATCCGACTACGAACGTGCAGGGACGTCGCGCCTTAGCAATCGCTAAACCAACTCCAAGAGGTTATTGACCACGCCGGAGCACGATCAACCTGACCACGAAGGTCTGTTTCCTGCAAGCAAAGGAAGAACAAGCAAGAAACTAAGATTGCAATCTGGATATTGCGAATATAAGAGGAAAGCTTTATTGATCAAGGTGGGGTTCTGTGACGCCTTTGTCTGGTCATTGAACACAAACGAAGTACGCAAAGTTGCAGCTATGGCGAACTTTTAATCTAAACAAAACCCAAAGAAAAAACTACTAGATGGATCTACTTATATAGGAGCAAGGGGTGGCGGCCAAGGAGGTGGAAGGACGTCCCAAGGCATCCTAAAACTAACCCTAGGTCGTACAAGGCTCATGGGCCCAAGTGGAGGTGATGTAACACCTTTGGACTTGTGGTTTGACTCATATTCTGCTGCAGCGTCAGATTGTTTCGTCGGTATCTCAATGCTCCGGACGAATTTAAAGGTGAATCCAATTGGGTTGGAAAGTGTACGAAATCTAGTTTCCAACAAAAAAAGAATCACCCAATTTGGAGTCCGTATGAAGGAGTTCTTGCCGTTTTGAGTCAGGTATGTCTGTGAAGTCCGAATCTGGATGCAGAACGTGAGAGACTTGAACTCTATCTTCTCTTGGCCCAAAAGTGACGTGAGAGAACTTTTTGAACAGAACCTAAACTTCTCTTTTTCCCTTTATCTTCATATGTGGATTGTACAAATGTCCCATACACCTGGAATTAGACATGACACAAAAGTCTGTGAAGTATTTTTGTCCTGGATGACATAAATAAATTGTTGCATAGTTTGCATTACAAATCACCTCACAAATATACATGTATGCAATATTTTTGGTCGTATCCAAGGTAGTCATGTGCTCATCAAAACGGAGCAACGGTTCAACACATACACTCGAAACAAGAAACAATGCAAAGCTGAAATTAACAGCCACATAGCAACTTTGAAGCAAGAAATATATACTCTACAGCACCCAAACATGATGATAATAAGCATGGACATGAAGTAGACATATCCTACAGCAAACAAATCCACTGGAGCAACTCCATAGGAGGCATGGATCAATAGCAACAAGCTACGCCATTTTGATCATGTTGTTAAAAACCTAACAGTTATATTATATTGCAACTTGGGGGCAAGAAATAAATAAGCTACAGCAACCCATATGAGGAAGTGAGGGCATGGATCAATAGACAACAACATATAAAACAAGGAATGATCAATGGCCACCCCAAAACTAACATGGATTTGCCTAGGGCATCAAGCAAACATAGCATCAGGATAAGACAGATTCCAGACTTAGTAGAAATTTCACAAAGTGTAAAACAGTTAAGTTGGCATGGCATGTTTGCAAGCATGTTTAAGTCAGCACAAGGCATATCATGGAAAATGGTTTGCACTACAGCAAAGACCACATGATGGAGATTCTAAAACATATTGGCATGTGACAAGGGGACAAACACAACAATAGCAACGAGCTCTTCAAATCAGCATCTCATAACATGTTACAAAACTTAGCAGTCAAATGCACTTTTGCAACAAAGATTAACATGGCAATATGAACCCTAACATGCATGCTACAGCAACCATTATTGAAAGCATCTCATGATGAACATTTTGACATCTCATTTGCTTCGTTTGGATAAACATGCACCAAGTTATCACATCTCAAACATGGCATGAAAATAACAAGTAGCAGCAGTTTATATCAAGTAGCACTCTTGCAACAGAGATTAGAACCTATAGATGAAGTCAAACAAGCATGGCACAATGGAACAAAACGTAGAGCACATCACCACGGTCATTTTGACATATCATTTGCACAATTTGGACAAGCACACTAAAAGATACAGCTAAATGAACATGCAACAAAAATAAGAAAACCACAGGACTTAGTGAAAAAACAGCAAATAACCTCGCGGATCGGGTTGGCCAAGCGGATCGGGTCGGGCGACGTGGGTCCCGGGCCCGTTAGGGTTTCGGCCCAGCGGTGGATCTGGATCGGCGCGCGGGGCGGCGGCCCTCGGCTCCGGCGGCCGGAGCGGAGGCGGAGGAGGTCGGCCGGCGGGCTCGGCGTGGAGGAGCCGCGGGGCGGCACGGGTGGAGAACGAGCCGGCGGCGGGGAGGCTCGGGCCGGCGGCGGTGATCCTCGGGCAGAGCTCGGGGCCGGCGGCGAGGTGACGCAGGCGGCGGCGCGCTCGCTCGACGTGGCCGGAGGAGAGGAAGTCCGGCGGCGGGGAGAGACGTAGGCGGCGGCGGCGGAACGGGCCGTGGGGGCCGGCCTCGGGCCCGGCGGGCCCGCACGGTGGGAGCGGCGGCGGAGGACACGTGGCAGCCGTGGGTTGGCCGGGCGGCGGCGGGCGGACGCATCCGGTCCGTCCGGACGTGTCCGGCGGCGGTGGAGGAGGTGGGACTAGGGTTTTGACGCAAAAAAATGGACATGGGGGCTAATTTATAGGCACAATGAGCTAGGAGACTCCAAATGTGGAGCGGTTTTCGGCCACGCGATCACAATTCGACGACCGAGATGATGGGAAGGGTTGTGCTGGGTTAGTGGGCTGTTGTGGAGGGGGTCTTGGGCCTCAAAGAAGAGGTTCTTTTAGCCCACTAGGTTAACCGTTGGAGTACCAAACGAACTCCAAACGCGACGAAACTTGACAGGCGGCCTACACGTGCCAAAACAACATCGCACGACAAGTCTCACGTCATTCCGGAAACGTTACACGGCCACACACGAAGGAAGGACTCAGGGATGCCACGGGCACGTTTGTGAGCACCGGAACTCGAAACGGACAACGGGAAGAGACGAGTGGGACCGGATGCAAGTGACAACACAAATGCAATGCAATGCACATGACAACATGCCATGGATGAAATGCACACACGCACACGACAAAACGAAGAAACCCGAAATGAGAGAAGAGCCCGGAATGGAATTGACGAAGTCAAAGTTTCATCTATTGCTATATTTGGAAAGTGTTACATCTGGGGCATTATAGAGTCATAGTATTATGGTCGCATGTGACTTCGATCTAAGATTCACTTTCCTATCATGTGGCTGGGAGGGTTTGGCTACGGATGCGAGGGTTCTTCATTCTGCAATGAGCAAGTGATGTAGGGTGGAACCCTAGATGGCCAATCTTTCACGAAATGGAGGGGATCCCACGATGAACACGAATAACACGAGAGGGAACACGAGGGGAAACACGAGAGAATCACTCAAACCAACAAGAACAGGTTACACATATGCTAGATCCTCGAAACACAAAGAGATACAAGATCCATGATCAAGAAGGGACGATACAAGTAGTGATAGTCTTCTCCGTGAGGAGGTCTTGGTATCCCGTAGGATCTTCTCCACAGAGATCTTGAATCCATGTGGATCTTCTCCGTGGATGGGCCGCAGTCACTCCCAAGGAGATGAACCACTAGTGGATGAGCAAAGCTCTGTCTCAAATGAGCTAAACCTAAGCTAACCCTCACTAGGAGGAGGTGGAGGAGTATACATAGTCTAGGGCCACGAAGGGGTAAGTGGGAGAGGGATACATGGGCCTCTGGCCCGATAACTGTGCGCAGACAGCATGTAGCGGACATCCGACGGCTACCGGACGTCCGGTGGCTCGCGAGGGTCCGGACGTCCGGAAGTCTTCGGACTTCCGCTATTTTCCTTCTGTGATCGCTGTTACGGACGTCTGGTGGTTGCCGGTCGTCCGGTCGCCTGGGACGCGCCGGTTGTCCGGTGAAGGCCGGACGTCCGGAGCCTGTAGCTTTTGCAACAGCTTCTCTTGATCCTTGTACTTGGTGTCCTCGCCGTCTTGTCCAATGCTCCTAGCTGTTCCATGGCCTCCCTCTTGGTTCCTGGTCATGCATAGCACATATATTTGAGGTAGTAGCCATGTCTCACATGTAGAAAGTGGAGGTTCGGAGAGGAGCGAGTTAATCTTGTGTCCAATTGTGTGTAGTTGAGGTCTCGTCGAAGTGAACATGGGGATGATCGTGGGATGCTCCGCATCATCTCCCCTCCCTTGGGAAAGATCCGACCTCGGATCAAAAACCTCATCACCATGGAAACGGTAGTCGTGAACGGACTTGTAGTTGGACGAAGTTGAGGTCATGTCGCAATCCAAGTACTCCAAGGTGTCTCCGGTATGTGGTACATGCAAAATGAGCAAACACAAAGTACACTTGGAAATACAATGGTTAGCGCACACAAAATGTCCATCATGTAAGAATGAATCCGTGTGACAAGGTACATGAAGCTTAGCAAGATGATATAGTATGAGATGTAAAGCATTCATGTGATCAAATGCATTTGTGGTGCACACAAAGGTGTTGTGAATGTGATCAATGCAACCATTGTGCAAAATGATGTCATAGTGTGATGGTTTATCAAGAGCATGAACATGGCAATGGATGCTCAATATGTGTATGTTACCATGCAATTGATGGAGGACAAGATGATCATGATGTATGAATATGCCATCAAGAAAGATCACAACAAATTTGCTAAGGAAATGCACAAGCTCATATATCATGGATGACATGGGAATACAAGATGCAACAAGGCAATCATAATGTTCAAGATGGGAATGGGCCGGGTCGGCCTGCCGGGTCACCGACTCGACCCAAAAAGTCGAGGCCAATGGGCCAGCTGGGTTGGCCTTAAATAATATGTGGGTCAGTGGAACCGGCATCGTGCGACCCGATGGGTCAGACGGGTCGACCCATCTGAACCAAGGAGGCACGAACAGCGTGCGTGCATATACTGATATACATATAGCATGAATGTTATCTTAAAAAAATATAGCCTGATTGGGTCAGTGAGGCCGCTTCGTATCCTCGTGTTACAACATTTGAATCGAACAGCGTGGTGCGTGCATGTATACATATAGGCATATAGCCAGTGCCAGTGCATGTATACATATAGGCATATAGCCAGTGCCAGTGCGTTGTGCCTAATTAGTTCACTTAATAAGGCAGCTAATGGCGTGCACACCGGTACATATGTGGCCTGTAAGGACGGGATGAGTAGTAGACGAGAATACCAAACTTGTGTAAAAAATTGCTGAATTTCGGGTCGGCCTCGTGTACCCGATGGGTCAGCGAGGCCACAGAATTTTGATGAAATGGGACGGCCCATGGCCTCACATATTGACCTTAGGGCCAACGGGCCAGGTCCAAGGCCAGGTCCGGGTCGGCCCATTCCCATCTTGACATAATGTGAGTCAATCCATGCATAAGATGCAAATTTGTCATGGGTATGATTTGTCCATGGAGCATGGCATGTGGGCAAACAATCAACAAATATGGAGGTTTTGGTGCAATGTGCCGAAGGAGTGGTGATATACCAATGCTCAATGTCGTGGCCTGAGTGGAGTTCCGAAGGTGCATCCAAAGGGTCCATCTTCAATGTCGGTCCTCCATCCCGTAGATGTATCATGTAGACAACAAGAAGGAAACAACAATGAAAGTATGGCCCATCCAATATGCATAAGTGAGGATGGCTCACAAAGAAGGAATTCACCTTTAGGAATTTCTCGAAGATGTTGGTGTCGCGCAACGTGTATGCCTTCACATGCCAAAGATGCCTTGTGATGGTACCGTCTTGTGAATCCTTCAAAATGAAAGAACATGACAAACACTCGGAAAAACAAATGAGGTTAGCCGTAATGCAAAACCTAGCATTCGTGTGGGAAAATACCCAACAAGTGCTTGCATCATTCTTATCATAAGAAAGTACAAGGGTGTGGTGCATGGTATGTAGGCATAAGATGCGAGAGCAACCAAATGCAATAGGCTCAATCAAGCGAGTATGCATCACAAGAAAGGTGTCAAAGTCTCCAATATCAATAGGCATAGCATGGTTGCACTCAATACAAGGGAATATGAGAGATGCAACTAATGGAGACAAGTGACAATGATCAATGCGAATGATGTGAATGGCATGAACATATATGTCATCAACCCAAGAAAGCAAGTAAGAGTGGAACATGGGTGATGCAACATAGCAAGCAATCTTAGCGATCAAGTCAAACAAGCTAGTAGTGCGAAGATGCAACGTACTAGAGGTAATCATGACAAGCATGTCATGTGTGCAAATAGTGAGCATACATGATGCACATGGCATAGCACAAGCATGAAAGCAAGATATGAGCAAAATAGCATCAATGTGTTGATGAGAGGCCATATGGAAATAGCAATGGGATATCATGACTCTCCCAACACAAGAATCAACAATAGCATGGGGCACAAAGAAATCATGGCAATAGCTACTAGTGTCTCCACCAAGCGTGCAAATACACATAGGAGTATCATAATGGTGAATCATGGGTAATTGCAAGCAAGGGTCACAATTGCATGGCAAAATCATAGCAAGAGGCATAACATGCAAAGTGAACATGATAGTATGGGCATAATGTGACAAGTGGCAAATAGCCCATAGCCGTGTGAGAGCCAAGTAAAAGAGATGCGCGTAGTGGTTGCGCGAAGAGAACGGTGGTAGGGACAATCCACGGGATCCCAAATCGTCGTTGCTCTCGAGAGCTCGTTTTATCAACTCATGGGATTGTGAGGTTGACAAATGTTCATGAGTACCTACACAAAACAAAGACAAAGGAAAATTTGTGTGTGCGTGGTATATGTACACATCATCCATCATGATGCGCACGTGCATGTGTTGGTTAGCACAAAATAGCCAATGCTCAAATAAATGAGATGCGTGATATAGAAACATGTCATCCATCATGAGAGGTTTGTTGTTATGTATAGCATAATGGAGACTCGAATTGTGTAATGCATCACAAGAAATATGTAGAGCATTGTTATTCATGGAATGCATATGGTGCACACAATTATGGGAACTATGCAAAGTATGGAATGCATCAAGATGTCCTAGTATGTATGGGGAAACTATGGGGGTCTCCTCATGAGCATCAATGGAAACATCACATGGAGAATATTGATAACATTCAAAACAATGCATATCCGGAACAATGTGATCATGGCATTGCATAGTAGAAGAATTGCGGAAGTCATGTAAAGGAAGCATGGCAATATCATCGCAAGAGAAACACAAGCCAATGACCATCATCTTGTCATCTATGCCACAAGTGCAAATAGGATTTACTTTAATTTGGCATGCATAGTTACTATGTTGAGATTGAAATGATGCAATATGGGAGATCTCACTCATAGCATATGACAAGCTCAAAGGATTATCAAACATGATGTGACCAAAAGAATTTGCACATGATATCCTATGGAGCATAGCATCACAACTAGCCAACTCAACATGCTCATCATCATATTCATCATAAATAGGTAAGTCAAGACATGATGAAGTCGCACTAGCATGAAGCGTGGCAATAGGTGTTTCAACATCATGCAAGCAATCATTGTCAAGATAGTCCACTAGTGGGACGAGAGAAGCACCGTCACCTATGTTACCTTTGGAGTTCCACTCATGTGGTGTAGGTGAGGTTTTCAAGATCCGATTGTTCTCATCTTTCTCTTGATGGAACCATGTGGGTGGTGCATCATCTTCCACCATGGCCATCAGCTTGTCCATTAGAGGGACGGACTCTTCGAGGGTAGGCATGTCCTCTTGTAGGAGACCTAGCACCAAAGAAAACACACTCGGAGTAGAGGTTAAGTCGTTAGAAATCATAGTGGCCTCACATGCCCTATCAAGTACCTCACTCACTAAGTGGTGCGGCTCACTCACTCCCTCGTGGATGCTCTCACTCGTATGGTTGGTGGAGTCACTCAAATGGCTCTCAACCTCACATAGGAGAAGTGGCATGCTCTCATGTGTGGGGCTAGTGGTTGGCACACTCATCCTCTCAAGGGAAATGCTCTCAAGGTCACATATGGTGGAGTCACTCGTATCACTCATGTGGTGGTGGCTCTCCTCACATGGGAATTGGGGCATCTCGTCATATGTGGATGTCGAAGAGGTGTAGGTGCAATAGTCTCCATGCTCAACTTCTGTAATGCCCAGGATGGGACTATACCTCCTACGTGTCGAGGCACGACTTAAAGGTATAAGCCCATTCTGGAATGATTGCAAGTTCGGTATCTTTGCACATCTCATGTAAAAATGGGGATGAAAAGGGAAAAGAGATAGTTGGCTTACACTCGCCACGTCACACAATTCATTACATAGCCAAACATCATTCAAATAACATCACAACCCGTCTACGGGTGAAGATCCAAATGAAAGATACCAAACATACATAAAGCCACAGGTCCGAATCGCCCCTAATAGAAACCACTACTGATCATCGGGATAGTGCACATAGTAACGGCTACATTCCTCATCGTACTCCCGGTATAGCTCTATGCTGTCACCTGAGTAGCTCATCATGGTACCTGCATCTGGTGTGGTGTAGAATCTGTGAGCCACAGAGGACTCAGCAATCCCGTTCCCGGGTAACACAACTATCCAAGCCTTGGGTGTGGAACAAGGCTGAAGAAAGAAAGAGGTTGCAGCAGCACTAGCACTAACTTACGTAAGAAGAGCGAGAAGAGAAGGCCACGAGCGACAAGGTGATCACGAAGTGATCCTAACTAAGCACGGCAATCAAAACCCCACCGTGTTCACTTCCCGAACCCCTTTCGGAAAATGACCGTCACGGTACTCACGCTGGTAGTGTGTTCTGAACATGGTGTCAAGTTTTCTACAACCGGATATTAACAAATTCCCATCTGCCACATAACCGCGGGCACGGCTTTCGAAAGTTCAAAACCCTGCAGGGGTGTTCCAACTTGGCCCATGACAAGCCCACGATCCGCGGAGTCGCAACTCCAAGGTGGGAAGGCCCGAGTATCCTCGGAATCCCGTGCTCAAGATACTCTGACTAAGGTAAGGCTAATCCAGCAAATCCTCCCGGCGTGCCGACACCCTGATAGTAGCCGCGTGTATCTCGTCTCAGGCCACGACCGGATGGGACAAGCTACGGGTTTTTACCAGACCTCGGGTTTCCCCAAGGTGGCCCCGCAGGTTGCCCAGTTCGGACCAACACTCATGTGGAGCACTGGCCCGGGGTTGTTGATTAAGAAGAGGGTTAATTACTCCCTATGCAAGTTTTTAGTTGTTTAGGCAAATAGTACCAATGTTGGGACTTGCTGGAAAAGACTTAGCGCTAAGCGGTTTATCGAGGGGGTCCCATAACCCCAACCGTGTGAGGAACGCAGAATCAAGGAACATAACACCGGTTTATACGGTTCCTAGGGCGGCATGAGTGGAACAAAACACCAAGCAAGAGGCTTAGCCTTCCACCCATTACCAATATATAGATGATTTCATTAAAGAGTTTATATAGTGTGATATCCCAACAAGCTTCAACATGAAGCAAGAATCTTCAAATCTTCTCCTGCAACTAGCAATGCTATAAGAGGGGTTGAGCGAAGCCTACGTAGCCAATCAATGGTTTGCATAGGTAGGGTGGTTAGACAGATTCATTGTTACAATAGGAGGCTGACAGGAAAGCATGAGCATCGAGGCAACAAGCTAAAGAGCGAGACTTCTAGCAATAGGCAAAGATAGTAATGATATCTGGGTCAGGTCATCTTGCCTGTAGAGTCGTCGATGGGATCGTAAGAGGGCTCCTTGTTCTCAACCTCGGTAGTAACCTCGTTCTCGAACTCGGTCTCGGCTTCCGGCTCTACTCAACACAAAACACACAAGGCACGAAATCAAACAAGATGCAATGCGCAAACCACAGGATGCATGGCTGATGCACTAAGGAAGCACTGCAGATACACTTAGGATGCACAGAAAGACAACATAGGAAACACAGAGATACAACACAAGGAACATGACAATATGCATCAAGCAAGATACTTCAAAACATGTTAACAAGATGATATTATGAATCTACATGCAAAATCACACAAGTTTCATGTAGGACTCACCCAAAACGGAGCAACGGGCTAAAAGATACACCCGAAACAAGAAACAATGCAAAGCTGAAATTAACAGCCACATAGCAACTTTGGAGCAATAAATATATACTCTACAGCACTCAAACATCATGACAAGAAGCATGGACATGAAGTATACATATCCTACAGCAAACAATTCCATTGGAGCATCTCCAAAGGAGGCATGGATCAATAGCTACAAGCTACAACATTTTGAACATGACAACAAAAACCTGACAGCAGTATTTTATAGCAACTTGGGAGCAAGAATTAAATATGCTACAGCAACCCAAATGAGCATGTGAGGGCATGGATGGATAGCCAACAACATATACAACAAGGAATCATCAAAAGTCACCCCAAAACTATCATGGATTTGCCTAGAACAACAAGCAAATATAGCATCTGGATATTACAGATTCCAGACTTAGTGAAATTTCACTAAGTGTTAAAACAGCAATATTATCATGGCATGTTTGTGAGCATGTTTAAGTCACCTCAAAGCATAACATGGCAAGTGGTTTGCACCACAGCAAAGTACACATGATGGGGAATCCAAAACATATAAGCATGCAACAAGGGGACAACCACATCAATAGCAACGAGCTCCTCAACTAGGCATCTCGTAACAAGTTTAAAAACCTAACAGCCACAAGCACTTTTGCAAAGGAGATAAACATGGCAATATGAATTCTATCATGCATCCTATAGCAACCAACATGTAGAGCATCTCATGATGAACATGTGGACATATCATTTTCTTCGTTTGGATAAACATGCACCAAGTTATCACATCACAAACATGGCATCAAAACAACTAATAGCAACAGTTTAAAACAAGTAGCACTCTTCTCAAGAAGATTAAGACATCTAGATGATCTCAAACATGCATGACACAATGGAACAAAACATAGTACATGTCACCACGATCATTTTGACATATAATATGCACAAAACGGACATGCACACGAAAAGATATTGCTATCACAAGAATGCATCAAACAAGGAAAAAATCTAAAAGACTTAGAAGAAAAACAGAGGGGGTCAACCTGCTGGATCGGGTCAATCGGGTCGGGTCGGAGCGGTCAACGGGCGCACGGGAGTGGATCGGGCGCCGGTGCGGGTTGGTGGAGCGGGTCGCGGGTCGGTGGACCCGTTAGGGTTTGCACCCGGCTGGATCGGAGCTGGATCCCGATCCTGGATCGGCGGATCGACGGTGGCGGTAGCTCGAAGGGCGGCGGGCCCTCCTGGTCGGCGGGAGCTTGCGCCGGCGGCGAGGGTTACGGGGCCCGGCGGAACGGCGGCCGGCGGCGAGGGGTGGTGAGGGCCGGCGGCGGCCTGGGATCTGATGGCGCGGCGGTGGGGAGCTAGGAGGACGGCGGGCTGTCCGGCCGGTGGAAGGGCGGACGGCGGCGGCGGGAGGTCGGCCGGCGGCGGCGGCCTCGGGCGGGACAAAGACGAAGGGGCGGCGCGGCTGGGAGCTTCGGCCCAGATCGGTGGCTCTGCGGGCCGGTGTTGGGCCTGCGGGCCCGCGCGGCGGCGGAGGAAGCACTGTGCGGCGGTGGACTGTCCGGCCCGCGTCGGACACGTCCGGCGCGCGGTGGATCTGCGGGGCACGGGAAAAAAAGGAAAAAAAGGGGATGGAGGAGGAAGAAGACTAGGGTTTTGGACGAAAATGGAGGGGTGGACGTTTATATAGGCACAAGGAGCTAGGAGACTCCAAATGGGGAGTGGTTTTCGGCCACGCGATCACAATTCAACGGCCGAGATGATGGGGAGGGTTGAGCTGGGTTGTTGGGCTGTTGTGGAGGGGTTCTTGGGCCTCAAAGAGGACGTACTTTTAGCCCACGAGGTTACCCGTTGGAGTACCAAACGAACTCCAAACGCGACGAAACTTGACACGCGGGTTACATGTATCAAAACAACATCGCATGACAAGTCTCACGCCATTCCGGAAACGTTACACGGCCAAACACGAAAGAAGGACTCCGGAATGCCACGGGCACGTGTGAGAGCGTCGGAACTCGAAACGGACAACGGGAAGAAACAAGTGGGACCGGATGCAAAAGACAACACAAATGCAATGCAATGCACATGACAACATGACATGGATGAATGCACACACGCACACGACAAAACGACGAAAACCCGAAAAGACGAAGAACCCGGAATGGAATTGACGAAGCCAAAGTTTATATATTGCCATATAGGGAAAGTGTTACATCTGGGGCATTACAAACTCTCCTCTACTACGAAAAGATCTCGTCCCGAGATCTAGGACTGGAAGAAGGAAGGGTACTCGGAACGAAGGTGATCTTCTCGTTCCCACGTAGCTTCTCGGTCGGTATGGTGTGACCACTTGACTTTCAAGAACTTGATTGACTTGTTGCGAGTCTTGCGCTCGATTTCTTCGAGAATAGCAACGGGATGCTCTCGGTAAGACAAATCTTGTTGAAGTTCAATCTCCTCAAACGGAATGGTGCGTTCAGGTGTCTTGAAGCACTTGCGGAGTTGAGACACATGAAACACATCATGAACATTAGCGAAGTTGGAAGGGAGCTCAAGTTGATAGGCTAGATCGCCTTTTTGCCAAGTATCTTGAAAGGGCCCACGTATTTAGGAGCAAGCTTTCCTTTGATATTGAATCTTTGGGTGCCTTTCATAGGAGAAACACGGAGATAGACATGATCCCCAATGTTGAAGGCCAATTCACGATGCTTGCCGTCATAGTAGCTCTTCTGACGCGACTGAGCGACCTTGAGATTCTCACGTATGACTTTGCACATTTCTTCGGCTTCTGAGATCAAGTCATTGCCAAGAAGTTGACGTTCACCAGTCTCGGACCAGTTGAGAGGAGTACGGCACTTTCTGCCATAGAGGATTTCAAACGGAGCTTTGCCGGCACTTGCTTGGAAGCTGTTGTTGTAAGAGAACTCGGCAAACGGAAGGCAATCTTCCCACTTCATGCCAAAAGAGATGACACAAGCTCTGAGCATGTCTTCTAGGATCTGATTCACTCTCTCGACTTGACCACTAGTCTGAGGGTGAAATGCAGTGCTGAAACGGATCTTAGTGCCCATGGCAGACTGAAAGGAGTCCCAGAACTTGGAAGTGAACAAACTTCCACGGTCTGAGGAGATAACTTGAGGAATGCCATGTAAGGACACAATTCTGGAAGTGTACAACTCTGCCAGTTGAGCTGCATTGATGGATTCTTTGACTGGAAGGAAGTGAGCTAATTTGGTAAGCTTGTCAATGACAACAAAGATAGAATCATTCCCCTTCTTGGACTTAGGAAAGCCAGTGACGAAATCCATTTCGATGTGGTCGAACTTCCACTCGGGAATCGGAAGAGGTTGGAGAAGACCGGCTGGACGTTGATGCTCTGCCTTCACTCTTCTGCAGACATCACATTCATTCACGAATTGGGCAATCTCCCTTTTCATGCGAGTCCACCAGTAAGATTGCTTGAGGTCTTGGTACATCTTGGAACTTCCAGGATGAATCGACAAGAGGGAATCATGTGCTTCGTTCATTATGAGCTTCCTGAGATCACCTTTGGGAACCACAAGTCTGTCCTCAAATAAAAAGGTATCTCTCTCATCAACGCGATAGCACTTGTATCTGGGAGTACCCTTTGCAATACCATGTTTCACTTTCTGCACCATAGCATCACTGAGTTGGGCCTCACGGATCTGATCTTCCAAGGTAGGAGCAACTTGAAGATTTGCAAGAAAGCCTTACGGAACTACTTGGAGGTTGAGCTTCCTGAATGCTTCACAAAGCTCAGGCTGAAACGGCTTGATAAGGAGACTGTTGCAATATGCCTTTCTGCTCAAGGCATCTGCAATGACATTAGCCTTGCCATGTGTGTATTCGATGCTTGGATCATACTCTTGGATCATCTCAACCCAACGAGTCTGGCGAAGGTTCAGGTTCGGCTGTGTGAAGATGTACTTCAAGCTCTTGTGATCGGTGAAGATGTCGACTTTTCTGCCCAACAGAAGGTGTCTCCACATGATCAAAGCGTGTACCACAGCTGCTAGTTCGAGATCATGTGTGGGGTAGTTCTTCTCACTTGGCTTCAATTGACGAGAAGTGTATGCCACAATCTTCTTGTCCTGCATTAGCACACCACCAAGTCCTTGAAGAGAAGCATCACAGAATACTTCGTAGGGCTTGGACTCATCTGGAGGGGTAAGAACTGGAGCAGAGATAAGCTTTTCTTTGAGAGTTTTGAATGCCACATCACAATCCGGAGACCAGTTGTACTTGACATTCTTCTGCAGCAAGTTGGAGAGAGGCTTGGCAATCTTGGAGAAGTTCTCAACAAATCTTCTGCAATAGCTAGCAAGACCAAGGAAGCTTCGGAGTTGCTTGACGTTCTGAGGTGGTTCCCATTTGACAATCGCTTCAACTTTCTCGGGGTTGGCCGCAATACCATCAGCGGAGATGATATGGCCCAGATACAAGACCTTATCGAGCCAGAATTCGCACTTGGAGAACTTGGCGTAGAACTTATGTTCACGGAGTCTGTCGAGAACCAGACGGAGGTGCTTTTCGTGATCCTCTTCATTCTTGGAGAATACCAAGATGTCATCCAGATACACAAGCACAAATTCGTTGGTGTAGGGGTTGAAAATGTAGTGCATCATTCTCGATAAGGTAGGTGGAGCATTAGCGAGGCCAAAAGACATGACTGTATACTCAAATGAGCCGTAGCTCGTTCTGAAGGCAGTCTTGTGGATATCTTCTTCACGAATGCGAATTTGGTGATAACCCATTCGGAGATCGAGCTTTGAGAACACTTTAGCTCCTTTGAGATGCTCGAACAATTCATTGATGTTGGGGAGCGGATACTTGTTCTTTATTGTCTTCTTGTTCAATGGCCGGTAATCAACGCAAAGGCGCTCCGTGCCATCCTTCTTCTTGACAAATAAGACACCACAGCCCCAAGGAGACGTGCTAAGCCTGATCAGACCCATACGCTCTTGTTCATCAAGTTGTTTCTTCAACTCCTTCAACTCTTCAGGGGAGAGCTTGTACGGACGCCGGCATGCTGGCTCAGTACCAGGCTCGAGTTCAATGACAAATTCAACTTGACGGTGCGGAGGCATGCCTGGAAGCTCTTTAGGAAAAACGTCTTCGTATTCGTTGACCACCGGAATTTGAGAGATGGCATTAATCTCGCCCTTGTCATTGAGAGAGAATAGCCTGATTGTGTTATCCTGAGAGGCGAAGATAATCACGTCTTCGTCAGGATGAGTAATCTTGACTTCCTTATTTGCACAATCTATGTGAGCATCATGCTGAGAAAGCCAATCCATCCCGAGAATAAGATCAATGTCGGAATTGCCGAGAATTGCCGAGAATAACAGGAGAAGCCAGAAAGCGGTAATCACCCATGCGAATAGATACATTCGGAGCCACCATACTAGAACTCAATCTCTTACCAGGAGATATAACACTCAAAGTTCTTGGTTAAGCTTCAGAGTGAACATTATGCTTGGATGCAAAAGGATATGACATGAAGGAACATGAAGCACCCGAATCAAACAACACTTTTGCAGGAATAGAGTTAACTCGAAGGTTACCAAGTATCACATCTGAAGAATTCTCTGCTTGAGCTGCATTCATCAGATTCACTCTTGCTGCCTTTGGATTATGCTTGACAATAGCAGTGCTGACAGGTGGAGGAGGTGGAAGGCGCCTTGGGTTGGGGCACTTGTTAGCATAATGACCCTTCTGAGTGCACTTGTTGCAAACCACTTCTGAGAGAGGACGGTAATGAGGAGCACTTGACTTGGAAGCTTGAAATTGATTCTATGACTGATTGCTTGGGTTGGGTGGGTGGGAGAAAGCACGGTCACCAGAGTTCTTGTTGTTATTGTTGGGAGCTCGGATCACTGGAGGAGGTGGAAGCCAAAACTTCTGTTGCTTCGCGACCACTTGAGAAGAAGAGGAGGAGTGAACGGCATCTCTGGTCCTCTTTTTGGAAGCTTCCATCTTGAGCTGGGCTGCCTCATGCTTAAGTGCCATGTTATAGAATTTATCAAACTCATCAGGCTCGAACAAGGTGAGAGCAAGTTGGAGTTCATCCTTCAGACCACCACGGAACTGATAGATCTTGCTCTTGGCATCTGGGATGTCTTGCTTTGCATAGCGGGCAAGGTTCTGGAACTTGACATTATATTGGTAGACAGACATAGAGCCTTGCTTCAGATTGCGGAATTGCTCACGCATACCCTCGATGACACTAGTTGGAATGTGGTGAGAACGAAAGTCCTTGCAGAAGTCATCCGAGGAGATTACACGCCCTGCTCTGGAGTCTTTGTACTGTTGCCACCAATCAGCTGCTTGGTCCTTGAGTTGGAAGGCTGCAAACTTCACATAGTCCTCGGGCCTGACGTTACTGCACTCGAAATGCTTCTTGATATCTGTTATCCAGTCTTCAACATCAAGAGGGTCCACGCAGTAACTGAATGCCTTTGGTTGATTTGCCAAGAACTGGTTGAGCGTAGCAAAGTGCGGTTGGTTGAACAAATTGCCTTGGTTCCCATGAGCACCCTGATTTGCTTGATTTGCTTGAATATTCTGCATCATCTGCATAAGCATCTGGGTGTTCTGGTTCGTAGTTTGCATAATTGCTCTCCAGGCCTCAGACGGAGGAGGAGGGGAAGGAGGACGATCAGGAACCTCTTCACCCTCTGGGTTAGCGTTGGGAACCCTTTTAGGAGCCATCCTGAAAGAGATGACCACTATTAGCCATTTGATTGAAAGAAGATATAAGCTGAAACAACGGCTAGAATTGCAACATAGTCTTCACAACAATCATTCGAACAAGAGGAACGAATGAAATTCTCAGTTTAATAGTAACAACAATCTTCACGAGAAGCCACTTGGGAGACACAAGGTAAATAAAACAACAAGGTGCAGATAGAACAAATACAAGATAGAAGCTTCGTTCGACATATTCGTGCTGAAAGCTTATGAAACGTTTTACAAAAGGGTTTTGCAATCCCCGGATCAGCATAGCCAAGGACCCTTTAAGATGCAACTCCTGATCGGAACAACGGCCATAAAACTACTTCACTCAATGTAGAACCCTGAACTCCATATCCTGCATTCGTTGGAAGAATGCCTACGATCTACTAGATGAACCCACCTATTAATTTCCGAAAGTTTCCAGTTATGCAATCAGTTGTTGGGGATACAGGGGAAGCATCGCGCACTCAACTCTAATCCTACATCCAGCTGTATCCATCCTTCAACACATAACCAGTTATTTCCGAAAACCGTCTACCTCGGACCTTCGAAACGCATCCACTATACAAGCTATGGCAATACTCCCGAACTACCTCCCCAGTACTGGGTGATGTCGGGGTTATCTTGCCACTAACCGCATAGGAGAGTTTTCGATGTCAGCTGTTGATGGGCCTCGAACCCCTCGTTGGTTACCCCAAGTGGAAGGTGTAAGATGCAGTATGTAGAAGTGTTTTCCCTTAGCAAAGATGCCAAGGATCGAATCCCCAGAGACTCCTAGGTTCAACAAGTAGGTGTCAACTGCTAACGGCGCGGATTAGCAATCAACGTGGACCTACACACAGATACAAATAACTTTGCTCCCAACGAGTACAGAGAGGTTGTCAATCCCTCCGGCCTTGTAGTTCACAAAGGATTAAACGCAAATGATAGTAGTGATAGATAGTGTTTGCAATAGTAAGTAAAAGCGAAAAGTGAATAGCGGATGTGATCAATGATGGTAATATGGACCGGAGTCTCATGATGTTCACTAGTGATGTCTCTCCCCCAAAAGACGATAAAACAGCTATGTGAGGTAAACAAATTACAGCTGGGCAATTGACAGGACCACGAACGCAAACCAATGCTGACTACATTGCAAGAAAAGTTGAGGTTCAAAGCATGGGCGGTACGCCAAAGTAAGTAGACCGAAATCCATAAATATCTACTACTAATCATCCACCTTGAGATATCTATCCAGAACATCTCGCTGGTATTAAGTTGCGAGTCCCACCCATAGTGTAAACTCAATGCAACAGACAACTGCATTAAAAGAACTTTGCGTAAAGTAAACAATCCTTGCACCCGCGGGCACAAGCACCGTTGTTTTCCCCCTTGTGGCAACAGCACATCCCCTAGACTCATGTTTCTATCACTCAAGCTAGTCATCGAGGGGCATGAACCCACAATCGAGCATAACGTTCCCTCTTGGAGTCACTACGTATTACTTGGCCAAAGCAATAAATAACAACGGAGAACATGCAAGAATTACTTATGAACATAAATATAGAAAAAAAAAGATCTACTAAGCGCCATTATGCACGTAGCATCTTTATCATAGACATATTAACCAATGCAACGGAAGCAAACTCTCTTAATAAGGTGAGCATGATAATTAAAGAGAGTTCAAGCAACCAACTAAATAACGTTCCCTCTTGGAGTCACTACGTATTACTTGGCCAAAGCAATAAATAACAACGGAGAACATGCAAGAATTACTTATGAACATAAATATAAAAGAGGTAGATCAAATATATTACTCAAGATCAATCTGGACATAATCTCATAATCCATCGGATCCCAGCAAACTCAACATAGCAACAGCATAAGGATTACATATGTGCCTCGATCATGTAGGGCAGCTCACGAGGACTAATTAGTGAAGCACAAGAACGGGAGGAGAACATCACATAGCTACTGGTCATGGACTCATGGTCCAAGGGAGACTACTCACGACTCATCCGGGAGGCATCCATGGTGATGGAGAAGCTCCCGGTGGTGATCCTCCCCTTCGGCAGGGTGCCGGGAAGAGTTCTCCTGGTGCTCCCGATCTTGGAAGTGGCGGCGGCGGCGGAACAGAGATGGGATCGCGAAAAGAGTTCCTGTTCTGAGGGTTTCGGAGGACGCTTTAAATATATGCCAAAGGGGGGCATCGGGGAAGCTTCGGGGGGCCCAGGCGCCCCCCCCTCCCCCCGGCGCGGCCCAGGGGGGGCGCCGCCAGGGCGCCTAGAGCCCTGGTGCCCCCCCCCCCCGGTTGTCCTTCGGACGCACGGTAGTTTCTGGAACGCTGATTTTTTATATAATTTTTCTGGATTTTTCCTGGCAGTTCTCGTAACGTGAAAACCTGAAATGCAAAAACAGCCGAAAACAAAAACTGTCACTGGGCTGCACTGGATTAGTAAGTTAGTCCAAATATGATCAAAAGTGTATGGAAGTGTATGAATATCATAGCAATATCACCCAAAAGTGGCATGGAGCAAGCAGAAATTATAGATACATTTTGGACGTATCAACATCCCCAAGCTTAATTCCTGCTCGTCCTCGAGTAGGTAAATGATAACAAGAATAATTTCTGTGGTGACATGCCATTAACCATATAGGACTTTTTCATAGTCATATGACAAAAGCTTACTGAGACAATGATTCTATAGTAATTAAGTTGCCTCATGAGAAAATCACAAATGACTGAAAGTTTTACAACATGACATTGAAGCATCAAATAGATTTGCAATGAACATGATGTGCAAATATGATAAAGTGTTATCTAGCTTGCTCCCTTTAGTGAAGCAAAACAAAAATGCAGGGGCACCTTCAAGGTTTAAGTGATGACTATATACAATGATTTCAAAATAAATGATATCACAATCATGCAAAAGACAATGCTACTTTGGGACAATGCACATTACACTCAGAATGACAATCATGCTCTCAGTAGTTGGTGCTTTTAAAAGAAGGTGGAGACTCAACATAAAACTAAAAGAATGGTTATGTGCTAGAGCTTTTTTTTTTAAACATGGATGCAATTTTGTCAACGGTAGTAGTACTTCATATGTGTCATGCATAAGACATCCTATAAGTTGCAAGCCTCATGCATCGAATACCAATAGTGCTTGCACCTTGTCCTAATTAGCTCGGATTTCCATGGGTTATCATTGCATTACATATGTTTCAACCAAGTGTCACAAAGGGGTACCTCTATGCCACCTGTACAAAGGTCCAAGGAGATAAATCGCATTTGATTTCTCGTTTTTGATAGATCTCAACTTGAGGACATCCATACCGGGACAACATAGAAAATAGATGATGGACTCCTCTTTAATGCATAAGCATATTCTCATAAGAGATTGAGGATTAACGTCCAAGCTAAAACTTCCACCATGATACATGGCTTTGGTTAGCGGCCCAATGTTCTTCTCTAACAATATGCATACTCATTCAACCCATGGCAAATCACCCTTACTTCAGACAAGACGAACATGCATAGCAACTCACATGATATTCAAAAAAAGTGTGACAGTTGATGGCGTCCCCAGAAACATGGTTACCGCTCAGCAAGCAACTTATAAGAAATAAGATACATAGGCAACATATTCTTTACCACAATAGTTTTTAAGCTACTTTCCCATGAGCTATGTATTGCAAGGTTAGTCTGCTTAGTACAGGTGGAGGTTAGCAAAAGATTGGGAGCGACCAACTAAGAGAGCAATGACGGTCATAATCATGCAGAGCGACAAAGCAATATTGAATCAGGCATGGTAGTTATATCGCTACTCAGAAATAAAAGATCATTAAGGCTTGACAGACTTTCTTTACAGTCTTAAATATGCGTGAGCATACGCCAAGTCAATCAAAATAAATTCTCGAAGGAAGATATTACCAAACCATACCACATCATAGGCAAACAAATCAAGTTGGTACTCCAATAACACATTGGGAATCCCCCAGCTACTTGAGACTAACCATAAGAAAACCTGAACTACTAAGCACCATTATGCACGTAGCATATTTATCATAGACATATTAACCAATGCAATGGAAGAAAACTCTCTTAATAAGGTGAGCATGATAATTAAAGAGAGTTCAAGCAACGAATTAAACAAAAGCTCTTTGAAAAGATAAGCATGAATACTAAGAGCAGAGCATGATAGTAGCTATTAAAAGACAAAGAACACACACAGCAAAGATAGACATGAAAATTCTATGTTATGTTCTAGGTAGAAGTGGAGCGTGTTTCTCTCCCACATAAAGAATGCTGAGTTCCGACTCGTTATGAAAAACTAAAAAGAAAACTAAAAGCAAGACACTCCAAGCATAGCACATAACACATGAAGTGATAAAAATATAGCGGAACGAAAGACGAATTGATAATGTTGATGGAGAAGGGGATGCGCGAGGGCATCCCCAAGCTTAGACGCTTGAGTCTCCTTGAATATTTCTTGGGGGTGCACGGGGGCATCCCCAAGCTTGAGCGCTTGACACTCCTGAATCTTTTTATCATCTTCCCTCGCACACTTGAAAACTCCCTTCATACATAACTCATCATAATCTGATTAGCGAGGTTAGTACCCTTAATAAAATAATTATACCTTGCTGGAAATAAATATATTCTTGAAGTTCTACTGTTTCTCAAGATTGCCAAAAGGTTTTTGCAAAGAAAAAGCAAGCTCTTGATTTGCAGAATGAAGGAAAGGCAAAACAGGACAGAATATGTGAAAAATAGAACAGCAGGTAGTAATTGATTTGTTCGGGATACTTCTGCAACTCAAATCAAAAAACTCAGAACAGATGCACGAAAGACAATTATATAGAGAACGTTGTCGAAAAATTCAGACCAAAAAGATGATCTGGTGATTTTATACGATTTTTTCTATCCAAGGACAGAATCTGTTTCCTGGACAGCACCTCACAACTTTTGAACTTTCTAGCAATCAGAGGCTATACTTGGCACAAATATGAAAAGCAAAGATACAATGATGATGCTACAGCAGTAAACAACATCAAGACACACCAAAAGCAAAAAAATTATTCATGTGGGCTGCCTCCCAAAAGCGCTTTCTTTTATGCCTTTAAGCTAGGCATAATGCATAGAGGAATCAATAACCATCATAATAATCGGAGTTATAAATTGATTCATAAGGTTCCTCAACAAGTTCACTCTTGTTCCTTCTAGGAAAGGGGTACACACCTTTTGCCTTCCCGCGTAAGCGGATTTTTCCCTTACCTATATCAATGAAGCCTTTAACTGCTCGGAGGAAGTCCCTTCCAAGCACTATATTTCCTTGGTTTGGCTCCATGATGAAGAAATCAATCATTGCTATCCCTTTAAGGAATTTAACTGGCACATCTTTTATTCTTCCCTGGATTTCAGAAATATCTCCATTAGTGTGTTCATGATAAGATGGTAGTTTATCCATGTTAAATTTTAAAGAATCATGAACAATTTTTGGCATAGTAGAAACCATAGATCCAATATCACAATAAGCAAGGAAGTCTTGATTAGAGATGCTAATCCTAACAAGAGGCTCCCAGTCATTATCTATTTCCAAAATATCTCTCTTATTGGGTTTTGGTTTCTCTACCTTCATTAAGTCTAGAGCATCCATTCTCTTTTCAATAGTAGCAAGTCTATCTATGACTGTATCAAAATTATGATCATAAACAAAGTAACTAGATAGACCATGTATAATTTCAAGAGCTCTAGCTTCATCACACTCTAGGAAATCTCCCTCGGCTATAATGTCAAGAGAGTGTTTACACCATTTTAAAAGACCCTGGTAAAAATTCCTAAGCACAATTTTTATAGGTATCCAAGGCATAATTCTCCTATGTGCATCAGAAATTCAGTCCCATGCCTTCTTCATATTTTCTCCATCCCTTTGATGGAAATCTAGAACTTCTGATTCCCTCAAAGCACCATATCCTGACATGTTTGGCTAAACAGAAAGGACTACTAACAGAAAGGTAAATAATTTTTTTGTGATTTTTGATAAAAGATACTAAAGCAAAAACTGAAAGGTAAACTAACAAGACTAAAAAGCAAAGGTAAAAGATAGCATGCAACTCCCCTATCCTGAAGAGTGGAGTCCCCGGCAACGGCGCCAGAAAATACTCCTTGATGGGCCTCGAACCCCTCGTTGATTACCCCAAGTGGAAGGTGTAAGATGCAGTATGTAGAAGTGTTTTCCCTTAGCAAAGACGCCAAGGATCGAATCCCCAGAGACTCCTAGGTTCAACAAGTAGGTGTCAACTGCTAACGGCGCGGGTTAGCAATCAACGTGGACCTGCACACAGATACAAATAACTTTGCTCCCAACGAGTACAGAGAGGTTGTCAATCCCTCCGGCCTTGTAGTTCACAAAGGATTAAACGCAAATGATAGTAGTGATAGATAGTGTTTGCAATAGTAAGTAAAAGCGAAAAGTGAATAGCGGATGTGATCAATGATGGTAATATGGACCGGAGTCTCATGATGTTCACTAGTGATGTCTCTCTCCCAAAAGACGATAAAACAGCTATGTGAGGTAAACAAATTACAGCTGGGCAATTGACAGGACCACGAACGCAAACCAATGCTGACTACATTGCAAGAAAGGTTGAGGTTCAAAGCATGGGCGGTACGCCAAAGTAAGTAGACCGAAATCCATCAATATCTACTACTAATCATCCACCTTGAGATATCTATCCAGAACATCTCGCTGGTATTAAGTTGCGAGTCCCACCCATAGTGTAAACTCAATGCAACAGACAACTGCATTAAAAGAACTTTGCGTAAAGTAAACAATCCTTGCACCCGCGGGCACAAGCACCGTTGTTTTCCCCCTTGTGGCAACAGCACATCCCCTAGACTCATGTTTCTGTCACTCAAGCTAGTCATCGAGGGGCATGAACCCACAATCGAGCATAACGTTCCCTCTTGGAGTCACTACGTATTACTTGGCCAAAGCAATAAATAACAATGGAGAACATGCAAGAATTACTTATGAACATAAATATAAAAGAGGTAGATCAAATATATTACTCAAGATCAATCTGAACATAATCTCATAATCCATCGGATCCCAGCAAACTCAACATAGCAACAGCATAAGGATTACATATGTGCCTCGATCATGTAGGGCAGCTCACGAGGACTAATTAGTGAAGCACAAGAACGGGAGGAGAACATCACATAGCTACTGTTCATGGACTCATGGTCCAAGGGAGACTACTCACGACTCATCCGGGAGGCGTCCATGGTGGTGGAGAAGCTCCCGGTGATGATCCTCCCCTCCGGCAGGGTGCCGGGAAGAGTTCTCGTGGTGCTCCCGATCTTGGAAGCGGCGGCGGCGGCGGAACAGAGATGGGATCGCGAAAAGAGTTCCTGTTCTGAGGGTTTCGGAGGACGCTTTAAATATATGCCAAAGGGGGGCATCGGGGAAGCTTCGGGGGGCCCAGGCGCCCCCCGGCGCGGCCCAGGGGGGCGCGCTGCCAGGGCGCCTGGAGCCCTGGTGCCCCCCCCCCCGGCTGTCCTTCGGACGCACGGTAGTTTCCGGAACGCTGATTTTTTATATAATTTTTCTGGATTTTTCCTGGCAGTTCTCGTAACGTGAAAACCTGAAATACAAAAACAGCCGAAAACAGAAACTGGCACTGGGGTGCACTGGATTAGTAAGTTAGTCCAAATATGATCAAAAGTGTATGGAAGTGTATGAATATCATAGCAATATCACCCAAAAGTGGCATGGAGCAAGCAGAAATTATAGATACGTTTTGGACGTATCAGCTGTCTTAAGTATTCCAGAACTGATGCGATGGATTTGTGACGACAACACCTCGGAGCTCAACTCCCCGGGACACTGCCACAACCCCTAAATGACAGGAGGCATCGAGAACAATGTTCTCGTCACAAAGACATCGGAACAATCCAAACAATACTCGCGAGATTCCTAAAAAAATTGGTGCAATTTTTGAGAGTAGAAGAGACAAGAGTAATCGTCAGGAGTCCTCACCAGAGTGAAAAGAGATGAGGAGCAAAAGAAATCCTACTCTCCGATATATATATATAGGACTCAAAACATTTTAAGTGTGTGCCTAGACTCAACCATCAACGATTCGATCAATCAGTGGGGCTTCTAGGTCGGAGAAGGCTCTGATACCAACTTGTAATGCCTAGGATGGGACTATACCTCCTACGTGTCGAGGCACGACTTAAAGGTATAAGCCCATTCTGGAATGATCACAAGTTCGGTATCTTTGCACATCTCATGTAAAAATGGGGATGAAAAGGGAAAAGAGATAGTTGGCTTACACTCGCCACGTCACACAATTCATTACATAGCCAAACATCATTCAAATAACATCACAACCCGTCTACGAGTGAAGATCCAAATGAAAGATACCAAACATACATAAAGCCACAGGTCTGAATCGCCCCTAATAGAAACCACTACTGATCATCGGGATAGTGCACATAGTAACGGCTAAGTTCCGCATCGTACTCTCAGTATAGCTATGTGTCGTCACCTGAGTAGCTCACCATGGTACGTGCATCTGGTGTGGTGTAGAATCTATGAGCCACCGAGGACTCAGCAATCCCGTTCCCGGGTAACACAACTATCCAAGCCTTGGGTGTGGAACAAGGCTGAAGAAAGAAAGAGGTTGCAGCAGCACTAGCACTAACTTACGTAAGAAGAGCGAGAAGAGAAGGCCACGAGCGACAAGGTGATCACGAAGTGATCCTAACTAAGCACGGCAATCATAACCCCGCCGTGTTCACTTCCCGAACCCCTTTCGGAAAATGACCGTCACGGTACTCACGCTGGTAGTGTGTTTTGAACATGGTGTCAAGTTTTCTACAACCGGATATTAACAAATTCCCATCTGCCACATAACCGCGGGCACGGCTTTTGAAAGTTCAAAACTCTGCAGGGGTGTTCCAACTTGGCCCATAACAAGCCCACGCTCCGCGGAGTCGCAACTCCAAGGTGGGAAGGCCCGAGTATCCTCGAAATCCCGTGCTCAAGATACTCCGACTAAGGTAAGGCTAATTCAGCAAATCCTCCCGGCGTGCCGACACCCTGATAGTAGCCGCGCGTATCTCGTCTCAGGCTACGACCGGATGGGACAAGCTACGGGTTTTTACCAGACCTCGGGTTTCCCCAAGGTGGCCCCGCAGGTTGCCCAGTTCGGACCAACACTCATGTGGAGCACTGGCCCGGGGTTGTTGATTAAGAAGAGGGTTAATTACTCCCTATGCAAGTTTTTAGTTGTTTAGGCAAATAGTACCAATGTTGGGACTTGCTGGAAAAGACTTAGCGCTAAGCGGTTTATCGAGGGGGTCCCATAACCCCAACCGTGTGAGGAACGCAAAATCAAGGAACATAACACCGGTTTATACGGTTCCTAGGGCGGCATGAGTGGAACAAAACACCAAGCAAGAGGCTTAGCCTTCCACCCATTACCAATATATAGATGATTTCATTAAAGAGTTTATATAGTGTGATATCCCAACAAGCTTCAACATGAAGCAAGAATCTTCAAATCTTCTCCTGCAACTAGCAATGCTATAAGAGGGGTTGAGCAAAGCCTACGTAGCCAATCAATGGTTTGCATAGGTAGGGTGGTTAGACAGATTCATGGTTACAATAGGAGGCTGACAGGAAAACATGAGCATCAAGGCAACAAGCTAAAGAGTGAGACTTCTAGCAATAGGCAAAGATAGTAATGATATCTGGGTCAGGTCATCTTGCCTGTAGAGTCGTCGATGGGATCGTAAGAGGGCTCCTCGTTCTCAACCTCGGTAGTAACCTCGTTCTCGTACTCGGTCTCGGCTTCCGACTCTACTCAACACAAAACACACGAGGCACGAAATCAAACAAGATGCAATGCGCAAACCGCAGGATGCATGGCTGATGCACTAAGGAAGCACTGCAGATACACTTAGGATGCACAGAAAGACAACATAGGAAACACAGATATACAGCACAAGGAACATGACAATATGCATCAAGCAAGATACTTCAAAACATGTTAACAAGATGATATTATGAATCTACATGCAAAATCACACAAGTTTCATGTAGGACTCACCCAAAACGGAGCAACGGGCTAAAAGATACACCCGAAACAAGAAACAATGCAAAGCTCAAATTAACAGCCACATAGCAACTTTGGAGCAATAAATATATACTCTACAGCACTCAAACATCATGACAAGAAGCATGGACATGAAGTATACATATCCTACAGCAAATAATTCCATTGGAGCATCTCCAAAGGAGGCATGGATCAATAGCTACAAGCTACAACATTTTGAACATGACAACAAAAACCTGACAGCAGTATTTTATAGCAACTTGGGAGCAAGAATTAAATATGCTACATCAACCCAAATGAGCATGTGAGGGCATGGATGGATAGCCAACAACATATACAACAAGGAATCATCAAAAGTCACCCCAAAACTATCATGGATTTGCCTAGAACAACAAGCAAATATAGCATCTGGATATTACAGATTCCAGACTTAGTGAAATGTAATGCCCAGGATGGAGTTATACCTCCTACGTGTCGAGGCACGACTTAAAGGCATAAGTCCATCCTAGGATGATCTCAAGTATGATATCTTTGCACAACTCATGTAAAAGAGGGATTAAAATGCAAAAGGAGATAGTTGGCTTACACTCGCCACTTCACACAATACATTACATAAGCAAACATCATCCAACACATCACAACCCGACTACGGGTGAAGAACCAAAGAAAGATACCAAAACAACAAAAGCCACAGGTCAGGATCGAATCCTAGTAGAAACCACTACTGAACATCGAAACGTCACAAGCAAACGGCCACAAGCTTCATCGAGCTCCCGATGAAGCACTGAACCAGCTCCTGAATCGAACACGGCTGAACCTGCAACTGGTGTGGTGAAGTAACTGTGAGCCACAGAGGACTCAGCAATCCCGTTCCCGAGTAACAAGACTATTTAAGCCTTGGGTGAGGACAAGGCTGAAGAAAGAACGAGAGGTGAAGGAACAAACAAGAGTCTGCAGCAGCAACTAGCACTAACTTACGTAATAGAGAGCGAGAAGAGAAGAGCCTCGGTCGAAAGATGATCACTAAGTGATCCTAACTAAAGCCGGTCAAACATAACCCCACCGTGTTCAACTCCCGAATCCCTATTCGGAAATTGACAGTCACGGTACACACGCTGGTAGTGTATTAGAAACATTGTGTCAAGTTATCTACAACCGGAATTAACAAGCTCCCATCTGCCACATAACCGCGGGCACGGCTTTCGAAAGTTCAAACCCTGCAGGGGTGTTCCAACTTGACCCATTACAAGCCCACGATCCGCGAAGTCGCAACTCCATAGGTGGGAAGACCCGAGTATTCTCGGAATCCCGTGCTCAAGTTAAACCGAACTAAGGTAAGGCTAATCCAGCAAATCCCCCCGGCGTGTCGACACCCTGATAGTAGCCGCGCGTATCTAAGTCTCAGGACACGACCGGATGGGTGATGCTACAGGACCCAAACCTCGAGTTTCCCCGTGGTGGTTCCCGCAGGACCCCCGTTTGGGACCAACACCATCGGCACTGGCCCCCCCTGCTATGTAGAAATAAAGGATCCTCGAGGGAGCGACCCTCTATGCAAATTTAATTAATTAATTAAGTTGTTATTATGGGCAAATAGTACCAAATGTTGGGACTTGCTGGAAAAGACTTAGCACTTAGCGGTTTATCAAGGGGGTCCCATACACCCCAACCGTGTTAGGAACGCATAATCAAGGAACATAACACCGGTTTATACGGTTCCTAACGGCATGAGTGGAACAAAACACCAAGCAAAAGGCTTAGCCTTCCACCCTTGCCAGTATATAGATGATTTCATTTTAAGCATTTATATAGTGTGATATAACCCAACCAAACTTCAACATGAAGCAAGCATCTTCAATCTTCACCTGCAACTAACAATGCCGGGTTCCCACGGGTCGGCGACGAGGCAACCGAGGAGCGCAACAAAAGGTCGGAACGGGCACGAGCACACACAAGGGAGACAACATACAACACAACAAGCATGCACGGGTCATCGACGGGGTTATACCTTCGAAACACTCGTTTCGGGACGGTTCGAGATCGTCGAGGGATGTAGTGGAAGTAGAGGAAGTAGTCGTTCTCGCAACTCGTAGAGGAAGTAGTGGTTCACGGGTCTTCGGCGACGGTAGGCGTTCACGAGGTCGTTTTGTAGATGTACATGTCGACGGTAGACGTTCGGGCGACGGTAGACGTTCACGGGGCGTTTTGTAGATGTTCACGTAGGCGTTTCCGTTTCCGAAGAGGTACTTGTCGCGTCCGCCGTAACGACGTGTAGGGGTACTTGGTCGTGTAGTTGTTCACATCTCCAAAAGAGTACACGGGTCTCCTGTCCAAACATTACAGCACGGCAACAAAACAAAAACAAAAACAACAGCAACACAAGGGCTGCACGAGGCCACGGCAGCAGCACGGTTCAACCACGGAGGCAAGGGCAGCAGCGACTGGCGCTCGCGAGCACACACGGGCACTGCGGGACGAAGCAGGAGCGGTGCAGATGCGAGCTCGCGAGGGACGGAGGACGGAGCCTGGCCAGCCTGGAGGGAGGGCCGACGAGGGCCGGGGCCGCTGCGCCTGACGAAGAAGGAAGCCGGAGGGCGCCACGGCGCGGGCAGAGGAGGAGCCGCGGTCGCGGGCCTCTGGTGGCTGGCGAACGGAGGGAGCCGCAGGAGGGTCGCGCTCGGGGCTGGACTCTCGCGGCGACGGGAGGACGAGGGGCTTCGGGCTCGGGTCGCTGGCGAGGGCAGCTCCCTGGCCGCGGCTGCTGGAGACCGAAGGGAGGTCGCGCGGGGACGGGCGACGGACGCGCGGCTCGGGAACGACGCTGCTGCTGCATCTGGTCGGCCCTTGCTGGAGGACGGGCGCCGCACGGGAGGGAGATGGCGCGGGAGCCTGGGGCGGCTGCCTGGGCGCGAGGAGCGCCATGGCGCGGCGGACGGCGAGAAGAGGGAGAGCGCTGCGGCGCTCTGGTGGAGGCCGACGGGGCGACGCGGCCTTGGCGCGTCGGGCTGGAGGAGGAAGAAGGGCGCCGGCGCCGCGTCCTGGTGCTGGCTAGGAGGAGAGGACGGGAGGAGGGAGCGAGGGAAACGGCCTCTGCCTGGAGATCGAAGGGGAAGGGACGAGCGAGCGGGCGCTGTGAGAGAGGGAGACCGAGGGAGAGAGAAGGGGATCGAGGGGCTGGAGAGGTGCGGTGGCTGGGGGTCGAGGGAAGGAGAGGTGCGATCGCTAGGACTAGGGTTCGGTCGCAGGGAGCTTGGGCCGAAAGGTGAGGAGAGGCCTGGCCAGAGGTGGGCCGAAGAGAGGAGGGAAGAGGAGATAGGCCAGGGAGGCCCAAGAGGCTGGGAAGGCTGGGCCTTCTTTTTATCTCTTAAATAGAAATAAAAAGAGAGAGAGCAAAACAAAAAGAAAGAGCCACAGAAAAGAAAAGAAAAAAATGATGGACATTTTGTAAGGCTTTACGGAATAAACCCAACCCAACAAAATAATTCCAACAAAAAGGGAAGTGCAAAACTAAAACATTAGCTTGCAATAAAAGGGGTTTAGATAAAAGGAGGAGCCTCGAAACAACGGAAAGAATTAGCACGGTTTAGAAGGAGAAGCTCGAAGTGAAAAAAAACATGGGGAGAATATGCAAGTGTGTTTGAGGTAATTCCAACAATGGAATATTATTTATATAGCTCCCTAAATATTGAGAGGCTTTATATGTTATAAAGAGAAGTCACCTTCCCTCGATTTAAATGGACCGAAGGTCCACACGATTTATTTAAGTTGAGATGCAAAAAATAAATATGACATGATGGCATGATGACATGATGCAATGCAAAAAATAAAAACACAAGCACAAAACAACCCACGGGAGGACCCGAAACATCTGGAATCTTCGGGAAGCTTCTGGAACCTTCTGGGACGTCGGTCTCGGGCGTCACAACTCTCCCACACTAACAGAGGATCTCGACCCGAGATCCTAGAGATATCACCGGGTAAAAACGGAAGAGAAAGAGGTAAAACAAAGTTGCTTCTTTGACAGACGAGTGAAACCACGAACCTTGAGAGGTTGAGCAAATTGAAAGAAGAATACAATGGAGATGAACGAAGATGACCACTCCGTTAGAAAAGAGGAACAAGGAACACAAATAGAACCTTGAAGGTTGAAAGACATGAAACAAGGCTCACGGACCAAAAGAATAAGAAACCGCAACGGTAAGCCAAGGAATAAGAATGACAGAATTTGGACAGCACTCCGTCTGAAAATGGAAGGAATTGGACAAGAACTTGCCAAGTTGAGATGATACTTGATGAAAACAACAACATATTGCCTCCGGAACAATTAAAAGAATGGCACAAGGGGTAAAAAGGATTCAGACAGCACTCCGGTTAAAAGACAGGCAAAACTAGATGAGATGACGGAACTAGAATGAAGAAATACAACACTCCGGTTAAATAGATAAACAAGGAAAAGAACATGATCTTGAAAAGAAAACAAGATGATGGTTTGAAGAGAGCAACATCACAAGGCCTCCGGAATGAAAGAATAGCATATAGATCAACGAAAGAAAAGAATGGAGAAGAAAAAACAACTTCTCCGACAAATGAATTGAAAGAGCATCCTTACGAAGAAGGGTAGAACAGAGTTGTTGGAAAAAAAATCAACAACGAAAAGAATAAGCTCGATGTGGGCTTATGGAAAACATCTCAAAATTAAGAGGTGACAAGCAGCCACTATTGGAAAACAATTGATTGGATTGAGATCAACAAGGAGATAAAAAACTTATTTCACCGGAATGATAAATGAAGAACTTGGGTCATTTATAAGCACCACAATTAGCAACAATCCTTAGGGAAGGCTTTAGGTGAAATACAACCCAAGATAACTCCAATGAATAAATGAAGGGGTGGAAAGATCTCTTGAACAAGGAAAATGATGGGTTTTAAATATCTCATTCTTGATAACTCGTGAATCATGAAACATGAAGGAATTGACAAGAATGACATAACACCACCTCAAAGATAAGGGAGAAGAATTGCACTTGGAAAGCATGAAGAAGAATGCTTGAGCTCCAACAAAAATCTTGATGAAGACTTCGAGGATGAATTAAATGATGATGAACCACCATGAAAACTCCGGTAATGAAAGCATGAGAAGTGGAAGATGAAAAGAATGAGATTCAAGGCCTGCGATGAATTAGTTGGAGGTTTGAAATGATATAATTGAAATAACATGGAGCTCCGGAAAACAAGATGAACAACTTAGAAGCGAGAATATGATATGATGAACAAGCTCCAGACAAAAGAATTAAATGACCTGAAGGAACAAGAATAAGAGTTATGTTATGCATCTCCTTCACCAATTAAATTGATGACAACCAAAGGATTTGGCATACTACTTATTCTCGTTGGAAAGAATTAAAGAGAGATCTAGCACAAGCTTGGATAAATCTTCAACAAAGCACCGGTAGGATTATGAAAAGAACAAATGAATTGATACGATAACAACGGAAGAGTAAACTTGAATGAACCACCGTAAGAATATGGAGACGAACGAAGAGACATCAATGAAGAATATTTTGGAGGATGAAGTTGAAAACTGAGAACGAAGAAATATTTTGAAATGATGGCCTTCGGAGGATCACAAAGAAAAGAATTCAAGAATGCTTCGGAAGGGTATAAAAGAATTCCTCACAATCAAAACAATACTGAGGATGGCAAGAAGCTAGAACCACGAATCTTGAAGAGGATGCCAAGATTTAAGAGAAACTCTTCTCCGGTCTCCAAATGGTGAGAAAGAAGACGAGAAATGCCATGAAGAATTGTTGAGCACTCCGGAATGAAAAATTAAAAGGTTGAACCAAAGATGAAAAGAATTTGAAAGTAAACTTGGAGAAGGCATGTGACTGATGGAAATCATTCTTACGTCACACTTTGAAAGAATTTAAGAATACTCCGGAAAAAGAAGAGTCAGGTAACATCCTGGGAAAAGACCTGTGGGTTAGGGCCCACTCAAAGAAATCACCGTTGGGAAAGATTGCTTAAGAGATATTGCACCGGTTGAATTAAATGGCTTGGATGAGATATCAATCTCAAAATAGTTTGAACGGATTAAGAATGGAATTATGAATCTTCAGCACTCCGGATATGAATAGCAAGAGGAGAATGAATAATTGGGGCACCGGAATAAGAAAGCATTGTGAAAAGAGGAAAAGGATAAGATCAACACCGAAATCTTGAATTACATCCACCGGCAGAATTAGAGAACAAAAGAATGATGAACTTGAAGCTCTTGAGCATCTTCACGATAAATCACCGGATAAGAACATTGAAGGAAAAGAATGAAGAAAATATCACATGAATAAAATGGATACTTCATTTGAGAATTTCTGGCTCCAAGAAGAAGAAGGGAGGGAGGGTGGGGAAAACAAAACAACTTGGGATGGACAAAATGGACACCGGTTGAGAAGAATTTAACATGAAGATCTTGATGATCAAAAAGGACTAGCACTCTCATAGAAATATGAGAACACTGATTAGGAAAGGTATGGAATCAACATTTGACATCGAAGCAACTCGAATACCAGAATCAAAACAACAACAAAGGGTAGATATTGAACGAATGAATTCCGTAGATACATCAACTCGACGAGAAGCCACTTGGAGAACAAAAGTAAATAAAAAGGAACAAGGAACAGATAGAACAAATACAAGATAGAAGTTTCGTTCGACATCTTCGTGCTGAAAGCTCATGGAACGTGTTACAAAAGGGTTTTGCAATCCCCGGATCAGCATAGCCAAGGACCCTTTAAGATGCAACTCCCGATCAGAACAAGTCCATAAACCACTTCACTCAATGTAGAACCCCGAACTTCAAATCGAGCATCCGTTGGAAGAATGCCTAGAACTACTAGATGAACCCACCTATAGATTTCCGAAAGTTTCCAGTTATGCAATCAGGTGTTGGGGATACACGGGAAGCACCGCGCAATCAACTCTAAACCTACATCCAGGTGTATCCATCCTTCAACACATAACCAGTCTTTCTCGGAAACTGTGTACCTCGGACCTTCGAAAAGCATCCACTATAACAAGCTATGGCAATACTCTCGAACTACCTCCCCAGTACTGGGTGATGTCGGGGTTATCTTGCCACTGGCCGTATAGGAGAGATTTTCGATGTCGGCCGTCTTAAGTATTTAGTACTGTCGCGATATGCTTGTGTCAATGATACCTCGAAGCTCAACTCCTCGGTAACAGGAGGCATCGAGAACAATATCCTTGTCACAAGAACATCGAAACAATCCCAGAATACTCGCGGGATCCTAAAAAAAATTTGGTGCAATTTTTGAAAGTAGAAGAGGCAAGAGTAATCGTCAGGAGTCCTCACCAGAGAGAAAGGGGAAGAGAAGCAAAGAAATCCTACTCTCCGATATAATATAGGACTCAAAAAGTTTTTCAGTGTGTGCCTAGACTCAACCGTCAACGATTCGATCAATCAGTGGGGCTTCTAGGTCGGAGAAGGCTCTGATACCAACTTGTAATGCCCAGGATGGAGTTATACCTCCTACGTGTCGAGGCACGACTTAAAGGCATAAGTCCATCCTAGGATGATCTCAAGTATGATATCTTTGCACAACTCATGTAAAAGAGGGATTAAAATGCAAAAGGAGATAGTTGGCTTACACTCGCCACTTCACACAATACATTACATAAGCAAACATCATCCAACACATCACAACCCGACTACGGGTGAAGAACCAAAGAAAGATACCAAAACAACAAAAGCCACAGGTCAGGATCGAATCCTAGTAGAAACCACTACTGAACATCGAAACGTCACAAGCAAACGGCCACAAGCTTCATCGAGCTCCCGATGAAGCACTGAACCAGCTCCTGAATCGAACACGGCTGAACCTGCAACTGGTGTGGTGAAGTAACTGTGAGCCACAGAGGACTCAGCAATCCCGTTCCCGGGTAACAAGACTATTTAAGCCTTGGGTGAGGACAAGGCTGAAGAAAGAACGAGAGGTGAAGGAACAAACAAGAGTCTGCAGCAGCAACTAGCACTAACTTACGTAATAGAGAGCGAGAAGAGAAGAGCCTCGGTCGAAAGATGATCACTAAGTGATCCTAACTAAAGCCGGTCAAACATAACCCCACCGTGTTCAACTCCCGAATCCCTATTCGGAAATTGACAGTCACGGTACACACGCTGGTAGTGTATTAGAAACATTGTGTCAAGTTATCTACAACCGGAATTAACAAGCTCCCATCTGCCACATAACCGCGGGCACGGCTTTCGAAAGTTCAAACCCTGCAGGGGTGTTCCAACTTGACCCATTACAAGCCCACGATCCGCGAAGTCGCAACTCCATAGGTGGGAAGACCCGAGTATTCTCGGAATCCCGTGCTCAAGTTAAACCGAACTAAGGTAAGGCTAATCCAGCAAATCCCCCCGGCGTGTCGACACCCTGATAGTAGCCGCGCGTATCTAAGTCTCAGGACACGACCGGATGGGTGATGCTACAGGACCCAAACCTCGAGTTTCCCCGTGGTGGTTCCCGCAGGACCCCCGTTTGGGACCAACACCATCGGCACTGGCCCCCCCTGCTATGTAGAAATAAAGGATCCTCGAGGGAGCGACCCTCTATGCAAATTTAATTAATTAATTAAGTTGTTATTATGGGCAAATAGTACCAAATGTTGGGACTTGCTGGAAAAGACTTAGCACTTAGCGGTTTATCAAGGGGGTCCCATACACCCCAACCGTGTTAGGAACGCATAATCAAGGAACATAACACCGGTTTATACGGTTCCTAACGGCATGAGTGGAACAAAACACCAAGCAAAAGGCTTAGCCTTCCACCCTTGCCAGTATATAGATGATTTCATTTTAAGCATTTATATAGTGTGATATAACCCAACCAAACTTCAACATGAAGCAAGCATCTTCAATCTTCACCTGCAACTAACAATGCCGGGTTCCCACGGGTCGGCGACGAGGCAACCGAGGAGCGCAACAAAAGGTCGGAACGGGCACGAGCACACACAAGGGAGACAACATACAACACAACAAGCATGCACGGGTCATCGACGGGGTTATACCTTCGAAACACTCGTTTCGGGACGGTTCGAGATCGTCGAGGGATGTAGTGGAAGTAGAGGAAGTAGTCGTTCTCGCAACTCGTAGAGGAAGTAGTGGTTCACGGGTCTTCGGCGACGGTAGGCGTTCACGAGGTCGTTTTGTAGATGTACATGTCGACGGTAGACGTTCGGGCGACGGTAGACGTTCACGGGGCGTTTTGTAGATGTTCACGTAGGCGTTTCCGTTTCCGAAGAGGTACTTGTCGCGTCCGCCGTAACGACGTGTAGGGGTACTTGGTCGTGTAGTTGTTCACATCTCCAAAAGAGTACACGGGTCTCCTGTCCAAACATTACAGCACGGCAACAAAACAAAAACAAAAACAACAGCAACACAAGGGCTGCACGAGGCCACGGCAGCAGCACGGTTCAACCACGGAGGCAAGGGCAGCAGCGACTGGCGCTCGCGAGCACACACGGGCACTGCGGGACGAAGCAGGAGCGGTGCAGATGCGAGCTCGCGAGGGACGGAGGACGGAGCCTGGCCAGCCTGGAGGGAGGGCCGACGAGGGCCGGGGCCGCTGCGCCTGACGAAGAAGGAAGCCGGAGGGCGCCACGGCGCGGGCAGAGGAGGAGCCGCGGTCGCGGGCCTCTGGTGGCTGGCGAACGGAGGGAGCCGCAGGAGGGTCGCGCTCGGGGCTGGACTCTCGCGACGACGGGAGGACGAGGGGCTTCGGGCTCGGGTCGCTGGCGAGGGCAGCTCCCTGGCCGCGGCTGCTGGAGACCGAAGGGAGGTCGCGCGGGGACGGGCGACGGACGCGCGGCTCGGGAACGACGCTGCTGCTGCATCTGGTCGGCCCTCGCTGGAGGACGGGCGCCGCACGGGAGGGAGATGGCGCGGGAGCCTGGGGCGGCTGCCTGGGCGCGAGGAGCGCCATGGCGCGGCGGACGGCGAGAAGAGGGAGAGCGCTGCGGCGCTCTGGTGGAGGCTGACGGGGCGACGCGGCCTTGGCGCGTCGGGCTGGAGGAGGAAGAAGGGCGCCGGCGCCGCGTCCTGGTGCTGGCGAGGAGGAGAGGACGGGAGGAGGGAGCGAGGGAAACGGCCTCTGCCTGGAGATCGAAGGGGAAGGGACGAGCGAGCGGGCGCTGTGAGAGAGGGAGACCGAGGGAGAGAGAAGGGGATCGAGGGGCTGGAGAGGTGCGGCGGCTGGGGGTCGAGGGAAGGAGAGGTGCGATCGCTAGGACTAGGGTTCGGTCGCAGGGAGCTTGGGCCGAAAGGTGAGGAGAGGCCTGGCCAGAGGTGGGCCGAAGAGAGGAGGGAAGAGGAGATAGGCCAGGGAGGCCCAAGAGGCTGGGAAGGCTGGGCCTTCTTTTTATCTCTTAAATAGAAATAAA